>JBBPCX010000154.1:18836804-18857214 GCA_037974365.1 Hydrocynus forskahlii
GTGGAGGTACGGGGCCCTTCCAGGCTGGTACGGGTGCTGGTCGGAGGAGGAGGATGAAACCTCGTTGCCGTTTGCGATGCCGTCGCCGCACCGCGGGGGGCCGCGACGCGGCCGGCGTCGTAACACCACTCTTAGACTGACAGCCCCTGTTTAGTGTCAGATCCAGTGCAGACACATCACACTAAACTAAATTTACATGTACGGGAACACCAGCACAGAACACAAACTAGGGATGAGCTCAGTTATTAAAACATAGATATCTCAATTCATCTTAGAAGAAGAAGACTTCTAAACATACTCTACATAAGAACATCCATCCATCCTTCCGTCCATCCTTTATCTCAGCCACTTATCCTAGTCAGGGTTGCATAGGGTGCTAGTGCTTATCCCAGCACTCAAAGGGCAAAAAGCAGAGAACCACCCAGGACAGGTCACCAGTCCATCGCAGGGCACGAATAAGAACATGATTTTGTTTAACAAGTTCAGCAGATCATAAGGCAGCTCAGGCAACTCTCGTGATATTCAGAAAAACATGTTTTTCCAGACGTTGTTGTAGGAAAATGCTAATTATTCAGTGTTTCAATCCATTACTGTTATGTGGAAATTCCTGAAGACAACATCCTGCAAGATAAGAGTTTGGCTCACCGTGTGTGATGGAGGGATTCACTCCTTTATTGGCTCTCGGCAGAGCAGTTTTAACATCCTTCTGTCAGCTTTCCACAGCTGCAGCACTAAGAATTGTGGACGGAGCGGGCAGTGGCCATTTAATGAGGGTGGAATGTCACTGTCCAACTTCACCAACAGCCACTGGAACCACAGCGTCAGTCCTCTTGAACCGTTACCATTGAGAATCGCTGTCATGTTTGCTTTCTCCAGATGGAGCAGACGACGTGATTTTCATGGCAGCTGCACCATCACCGCTTTCCACAATTCTCCTTTATTAATAAACCAAACTGTCCAGTTCACCAATGTGTAAAAATGTCTTCTGTCATTTTTAGGCCTTCATTCGCATTTTCAAACTACGCATAAAAGTGTTAGGCTTGAAGTTTACATATTAATCTCGTCTTCATGATAAAATGACAAAAATGTACCATAGTCCCACAAAGAAGTCTGGGTCATTTTAGTTCGATCTTGTTACTGTAAACAGAAGAGAGCACTGAACCACGTGTGTAAACTCTACAGTACCCTGTTGACGTGGGCACACACAAATGAAATGATTTCACTGGTCATCAATCTGCAACATAAGGCAGAATCTGATTCGCAGTAGTCAATGAGATGTCTAAGATAACACGACAGGTGTAATTCTAAAAAGGTGGCTGGGGGCAATGTGACAATATTTTAAAATGTCATAGATAATTTCAAGCTCTTCTTTGTGCACATCAGTTTCGTTATAACAAATATGCGGATAATCACAGACTTTCTTTGATTTTGATTAAGATGGAAAATACTCCACTGGGCCAAAAAAGTGATTTATGCATCTTTTCCCCTTTAACTTTCAGCTGATCAGCCAAGACATGTTTGCTGTCTAAAACTGGCTTCTATAAAATGAGATTATTAGCTTCTTTAAGATTAAGATACTGTTATCTGTAAAAAAAAAAAAGAATCAGAACACATAAGATTCTTTTGTTGTTCGCCTCATTAGACTCCTTCAGATCAAAGGAAACAAACATCTAACACATCTTTGCTGATTAACTACATATTTTTTTTGTAGGAATGTGCAATGATATCAAGAGTAATTTCCATATAAGCCAATAACTGCTTTAAAGGATTTTTTTTTTTTGTACTTTAGATCAGATTTATATTATGAGATCTGAATAATAATTCAAACCAATATTTGATAAAGTAGTTGGGAAGGGCAGGCGATGCTGGGTTCCCACTGCATCTGAATTTCTATACATGCAGATCAGATGCTGAGGTCAGGAAATAAACAAACCGGGACACCACTAATCAGCATACATTAAGCACTAAAGTGGTCTTTTCTTCTGCCGCTGGATTTAGTGTCCATGGCTCAGGTTTAACCGTAGCCTGAGTGATGTCATGGCTTTCTCCCAGCTGAGAGTGTTACATAATCTCAGTCAACTCAAGTGTCCCAGAAGCATTGACGATGACATCACGCACTGAGCCAGGTTTTGCTGCCCATCATGCGGCGGAAAGAGAAAGAGAAAGAAGAGGGAAAACTAAACTGGGCACATGTGCATCAGCGGAGCGGCAGCGGAGCGTAAAAAACCCGACAGCACAGCTAAAAATAAACACAGCAAACAAGGCAGAAGAATAAAGCAGTTGCAGAGACGACCCCTCCGTCAAGTGCTACATTAGTTATGAGTGAGAGCCCTCCTTCAGGCCATCACTGCTTTACTTCATTAGAACATGAGGGACTCGTCTGGCAATCGTTATACATGTGAAGCTTGGCATACACAGAAGTCAACACATGAAGACCTGGCTGTGTTGAATGAGACCTGTAGAATTGTGTAGGAAAGTGAAATTCTCCAAGAAAGTGGAGGCCATTATTTGGGGAGAGACCTAAGGTGGGAGATGAGAGTCAAGACTCAGTTAACCCTTGGTCCAGAGTTATTAATGCCATTTTGCTACACTTTCAGATGTAATCACATATCTACAGTATTTGAAATCTATTCACACAACAGCAAAACTATATGCAAGAAATAACAAAATGTGCCTTAACATCTGTACAGAACACTTTTAATGTAAATTCAACAAATACAAAAACTGGGCATTAAATTGTGCAGAAGCATATAGAAAATCGGGCTGTGCGATAAAACAATAATGATAATTATCTTGATATAATATTAAACTGTGTCTGTTTTCGTTTTGCAGCATTTGCATGTTTTGCAGTAATTATTGTCATTTTGCTATTGTAATGTATTGTATTTTTTGTTATTCTGTTTTGGCAGGTTTGTGTCTATATTCAGGACTCAAACTGAAAGTTTAGAATGAATACTTTGGATGGAATGTTTTCACTTAATTTGAAGACGGTGAATAATAATTAAAATAAAATCAATTCATATTTTTTCTGTTGTGCATCATGTTTCTAACAGTTAAAGAACCCACCCTGAGCCCCGCTCCTTTTCTGTTGACTTGAAAGGCTCGACAGTATCTTCAGTAATCAGACCATCTAGTCCACCATTGCACTACACACCAAATTGTGCCCTAGACATTTTCCAGAAAAAGCAGAGAAATGTCACAGGATCATGTGAAAGCCTAAAAGCTCCAGAAAAAAAGAGGGTCTGGCTGAACTGCAGGTGGGCTTGCTCCAAGGTGGGGGGAATGTTCTGAGTCTTTCTGCTCTGGCACTGATGAATATGGGCTCCAGGAGCATGGGTAGGAAGTCTATCAGAGGAGAAAATTAGAAGATTCTACTCTCTCTCTCTCTCTCTCTCTCTCTCTCTCACACACACACACACATACACCGCAGTCCTACACCCCGTGTAATTATACGCAGTGGGAAGTCTTTGCGCTAGGCAGTGGGCCGCACAGCAAACACAGAGTCCACTGCTGCACCTCCACACCCGCATGCTTATAATTGGCCTGAACTATTCTCCTCTTCCCCGTCCAACTTTACTACTGTTATAAGTTATGAGGGACATGCTTAAAAAAGGGAAAGGGTCATACAGGGTTTGGCCACTAAGGAGGAAACGTAGCTGCTGTTGGGTGATTTAAATACCTCGCACAAAAGGAAATTTCAGAGTTCACAGAATTCAATAGGTTCACCGTCATGACGCTTCTCCGGGTGACCTGAAGGTGAATTCAATTTCCCGGCATAAGTGGCTCCCTTGAGCCTCTGTCCTTGGCTATCTTTCTACCAAATACCCTCCCGGAGAGGCAGCTTAAATATGCAACTAATATGCAACTAATGTTCTTTATTACTGCTAAAAATATGCAATAGTGAGATGTGGTGGGAGGCCATGTCACAGCCGGGTTTGATTCATTGCCGTAGTTTAGTGGTAAATCATTCAGGGAAATCCCGACTGCTGAGATCTAAGGGCTTCTAAGAAAACAATGAGGTGGTACTGAGGTGGAGTGAAGGAATGAAGTGCTGTCAATAATGATAGCTAAAAAAAGCATCTGAGTGATGTGAGTGCCAGAGCATGTTAGGTTCAACGTCTTCAACAAATTACAGGAGCAAACAGAGACGGAACACCACACTAAGGTAAGGGTGACATGGCAAAAAAAAACAAAAACAAAACTTGAATACATGCTATTAAAACAGACCCCAAAAATATATAAAAATAAATATATTAATAAAAGCTATACTAGAATAATGAGACATGCAATCAGCAATGATTTTGAAAATAAAGGTTCCTTAATGGTTCTTGGTCTTGATTTCTAGGGATAAAGATTTTACTGGAATAGAACCTTAACATTATGTAGAGAGCTAATGAACTTTTACACTCTTTAAAGAAGATGGCAATCGTTCTCAAACCGGTCCTCTGGGACCCCCTGATGTTCCATATCTATTCCAAGTTGGGTTGGAGCAAAAAAGTGTTTGGGAGTCCTGTTGAGAACCACTGCTTTAGAGAGTTACTGTTAAATTTCATGTCAGGAAAAAGATCCCACACTCACTCTATACCATAGCAAAAGGTTAACCTTATTAAGTCTAAGATATGATGTCTCAGCCCACCTTGAAGATACAATCTTGAAGGTGGGCTAAAACATCACACTTTTAACTTAAAGTGAGTGTTTTCCATTCATGACAAGACTTATTTTAGTAGGTGGAAGCAACTGAATGCATTTTAATTTAATTGTCATATTGTCTCACACGGCTGTCAAGGGTGTGTCCCTTGGAACATGATCGTTAGTGTTAATATTCATAAGCAATATATGCACTAGACAATCTAAAATGTCCTGATAAACAGTTCGATGCAGTTCAGAGCCTGAAGGCGGGTCGTCGCACGGCAAGAGAGCCGTTAGAGAGCTGCCCATTCTCACAGAGAACACCTCAGCCCCCATGCCTATTCTCATTGCTTGGAGCTAGTGTGATGTGTGTGAGTGTGTGTGTGTGTGTGTGTGTGTGTGTGTGTGTATGTGACTGCATATGCGAGTGTGTCAGCATGCTCCTCTCTAACACAGGAGCCACAGCCCAGCACATCCTGTCAGGAGTCTTGACAGCCACACTCATCTGAACACCAAAGCGATGCTTTCACACTTGTCTCCTCTGGACGAATTGGCTCTGTCTCTGCCGGGTGAATGTAACAACGGCACGCTGTACAAGCACTTATCCCCCTCCTATCAACACACCCTGGCACCCTGCGTCAGAACCATCAAGGTAGACCATAACTCCCACAGTCCAATCGGGCACTGACTCACACTCGCTGCAGCTCACACACATTCTCGCACTCCACAGACGTGTGTGTGACATCAGCACACCCCGGCTAATGAGCTTAACCCTTAGAAGTGCACTGACGGAAATTCATCAAAAACAACTGGAGAAATTCTTTCTAAATGTATTACTTTAATGTTCATTAGTTGAGCAAATGGCTGCATAAGGCTAAAGGGCTGCATGATCAGAACTGGCCACCACGGCTACAAGAAAGCACTGGAAACGCGCTAGCGTGTTTCTGGTGTTCATTCCGCCCACACAGTGCAAGCCTTTGTGCAATACTTTATTAGAATAAAGTATTCTAATCAGAATACTTTATTGATCCCAGGAGAAACTGATTATGTTAAGACTACAGAGACACAGTGACAAGAACAGTATAAAATATCGGTCTGAATAAAATCAAATAAAAACGAAAGAAAATTCTCAATATGAGGTACACTATGCTATATGCCCAAACGCTGGAGTATAAATACTATAGATAAGTAACTTACAGTTAAGTGAATTACTAGTAACACAATTAGTGGGTAGGAGTACGTCATTTCATGTAGTAGAGAAAAGCAGTATTTCAGTATTATTGCACATAATGAATGTTTTACCACCCAATAAGAAAACTGCATGAAATTGCACATAGTAAACTATTGTGCATAAAAATAAAGTGTTCAAACCCTCCAATAGCACTGCGGTCTATGATCCACAGAGTGCCGTACACACACACACTCACACACTTATATTCTGCTTCCATGTCAGTATCACTGCAGAGCTGAGAATGATCCACCATATAATACCTGATCACTGGTGGTGTATGCAAATGGGTGAAATCATTTCTCGACAGGTCTAATTCTTTACACAATTTACAAAACGACTGCATACATTTGGACAGTAACTAATTACAACCGACTTACACACCTAATATTTTTATTGAGCCTTTCACATTTATGACAAAAAATCAAGTGGAATTGAAACAAATGTATTGTTTACTATTCGGATAACAGTCATGTAAACATGTGCTGTCCTAGTGAATACCCCGCAGACAGACTACAGCAATAGGTGATGCAGGTCAAATTTGAAGCAATAAGGTAAATATAGGATTCTCTAGAGTATATCTTTTCACGCCTACAGTATATAGAGACCATATACAATCCCATACTATGTCACAAACAGAACATGCGTACCTCCTGCATTCTGTGACGCTTCCATTCAGCACAGAGATCTCTGTGATGTGGAAAACATTGAAATGTTATGCAAAAGCGCCAGAGAGCAAGCAAAAGCGTTTACACATAAACAGACGAGTGCACATGTAGAGGAGAGAGAGATGCTGATGCAGGGAGACACATCGCGTGTAGTGAGCTTCCTCGTCACTGTGCTGAGTAATGTGACATTTAGCCCCCCTCACTCTCTACCACCCCCCCACCCCCCTCTCTCTTGCTCTCTCATGATCCCCTCCCTTCCGCCTAGACTGCGTCTCAACTCATCTGCGCAATATGCGGTGAATCTGGTTTGTCATGATATCATAAAAACATGCAGGCCACTAACATGGCGCACTATCACAGGGCCCTAAATCGGAGAATAAAACGAGTGTCGTTTCCATGAAGACTTGTAATGCTTTTTGAACCTGTTAATGATTATGAAACCCTTCCAAAGAAATGACAAAGATCAGGTCAAACAGGAGACAAAAAAACATCTGGAATATGGGAGACAGCAGCCTTGTCCAGAATAGAACACTGTCTATGACTAAGGAACAATTTGTGGTAATCCATCAGCAGAATAGTTTATGGGGCAGTACCTAACTGCTTTGTGTAAGAGAGAGTCAGTGTCAGTGAGACTGCATGTAGAGCTGACTTTTTGAACAACCTGAATAGAGTGGTGAAGAATGCCGTACAACATCAGAATCATCTAAAAATCAGCAGAAAATAGTTTTGAAAGTGTCAGCAACAGGCAGATGTTTAGATCTGCCTGATATTTCAGATTAATACTTAATATTTATTGCACTCTGAATGTGCAGATAGTTACTGAGCTACTGAGCTGCAATGTCTGCTTTTATTCTGTTTACTGAACTGTTCCTATATCAGTGCATCCCTACAAAAAGTCATTTGTCCAATAAAATGAAAAAAGGGAGGAATAATTAGTCTAATTCTGTTATACTATTATTTAATTGCTAAAAATTAGAGCTTATTTGAGTGTTTACTGTTGTAATATTTTAAGCTCAAAGCGTATCTCACAATAATGTTTATATGGAAGAAATACAGATTTTGTTTTTCTTATTATTATCACTAAGGTTAATAATAATAATACTAATACTACTACTACTAAATAATAATATTAATAATAGTTACTGTGGTAAATGTACTTTATTGTTGCATATATTTTATGCATTTATTTTGCTTGCATTTACTGTACTTTTTTAATATAGTGTAATTGAAACACTAAAACATCAACGACACTTATGCCCACACTAAGTTACATAAAAAGGAAGATACTGCAACTGTGCACAGTATAACTGCATTGGTTGAGAGAATCGGCCCACAAGTCCCATATTCGGATTGTACTTAACCAATAAGACAGTCAGAAAAGGAGTCTAACTGTAGAGTGCAGAGCTGCATCTGCATGCTGCTGTTGATGAAACAGCATTTGGATTGATATATAAACTTTGTTTGCCCATGGATATGTGTGGGTTCATAAAATAACTTTCAAATTGGAATGGCTTTTCTGTTTTGTAATATTTTAATTATACATTTTGAGAACATTATCCAACGCTTGCTACAGTCTAGGACCAATATACTAGACTATGTGTTTGTACATGATGCGATATGACGTGACACGTTCAGGATGCTGGAGGCACAGATCCAAGCCTGAGGCACAGAAGTAGAGGTAGAAACGGAGGTCAGACCTCAAAATCTGATTATGATCTCTGACCACACACATATATACACACACACACACACAATTCATAATCTACACACACACACACACACACACAAACTTGGCTCTCATTTATCATGCCCATGTTCCTTACAAATGGATATATACTGATTCTCCCTCTCCCTTGCTCTCTCTTTTTCACGCACGGACACACACACACACACACACACCCACTGCACCTTGTACTCTGTGACCTTCTCCTGTACACGTGAGAATACACTCCTCAGGCCTGTGAGGATTTTTTCCTCCCAAAACCATCGCAGCACGAGCATGCAATTCTAATTGTCCTCTCACTAACTGCAGGCCATTCTCTATTTAGAGTCACCTCAAAGCCTCACTGCCGTAACCAATCTGACACTAAATATACACTCTGGCCTATGCAGAAATATACAATTGGCCCATTAAGGGAAGAAATAACAGCGAGGGCAAGACAGACCTCTTCTCAGAAGCAGACGCAGTGTTTTAGGACAGTAGCAGAGGTGTCCTTTGTGAAACGTCCACAAAAGTTAGTGTTATTTTACTCTTGCCTGAAAAGTAGATACCACAGTAGATGATAAAGTGAAGTGCAGGGATATACAGACTGTTCAATGTATACAATATATCAATAAGAAACCAGAGAGGGACATAAAGTCCCCCAGCATTGGGCTGTTGATTTCTCAAAAGTACTGGAGCTCCACCCAACACCTCCGGGACGATCAGGAGTCGCGTTTGTGATCCAGAACTAATCATTTAACATCAGTAGCTGACCTCACTAATGCTCTTGTGGCTGAATGTAATAAAATCATTACAGCAATGTTCCAACATCTAGTGTACAGCCTTCCCAGAAGAGTAGAGGCTGTTACTGCAGCAAATTAATACTCTTGATTTCAAAAGAAACATGAAATAATCAGCTGTCTGCCGAAAGTGTATGTTCTACACATTCAATCAACACCAGATTTGTCTTCTTAATTAGAGGAGGTATACGTTTGATGAAATATGATTAGTTTGGTCTTCTGCAGAAAGAAAAACATGGAATTTACATTTTTAACTTCTTGACATCAATGGGAAAAAGTCGAAAGTGCAGACCTGAAACTGTCGATACACAATGCAATTCAAATGTAATTCATTATGTAATTAACTACTACATAATTCATAACGAAATTACACAATTACACAGGCTTAATAAAGTTATATAAATTAAAAGTGCAGCAAGCAAGAATGGTTATATGAACTAACACTAAATTGCTGTCAGTAAATGGCTGGTCAGTGCTGAAATATGGATAAGTTCCTGAACAAACAGTGCTGCTTTCAGTATTTATGCAGCGTTAATGCATTCTAACACAGCTGGCATTTTCATTTGATGCTAGACGGGATCAGTGGGAGGGACGGGAGCGAATCTCGGCACATCACCACCACACATCTGCAGCAATTGCTCCATCGTCATTATATACAGGAAACTCAGGAAACACTTTTTATTAGGAAAAATCCTATTCATGTGATGTCTTTTTCTGCACCAAATTATGGAGAATAGTATCAATAAGGCTATCCAGAAGTATCGGTACTGATAAGCAGCATCGGTATCAATGTTGGTATCCGTAAAATACTATCCATATCCATCCCCAACAGAAAGACAACAATAACTCTACATTATTAAATATCTGGGTGACAAACAGATACTTCAAAAGCCACAGACTGCAGTGCTGCCTGGGCCAGTGGTGATAACAGTAATGTGAAACTGATGTGGATATTCGACTCAGTTGTGCTCTTGTAAAGCCCCTACGATGAATAACCAAGCCTCAGGATGGAGGATGATACACACATAGCTCAAGCCTTCACATTCAGTTACAGACATAGACAAAGATAAATCAAATGTAGCTGAGACTGAAAGATGACAATAACAGAATTCACTGCCCGCATTCCCCCCCACCACTACCACCACTCTGCCCCTCGCGTTGATCCGGTTTGTCAGGAGCCGAATATCTTTCCAGAGAAGGCTGTTTGAGTGCCTCTCTCCCTCTCCAAGACCCAGATTTCTACCTCAGCTTTTTCAACAAATCTCTCCTCAAAAGGATTGAAGCCACTGGGAAAACCTGCTTAGTCATGGGGAAGAGGACAGCCAGCACCCACTGAGCGGGCCCGCACCAGGAACCCACCTCTGTTTACTGTCTAAAGCTGCCTTTATGCCGCTTCTGCTTTACTGTTTTTCTGGTGGTTGCTACAAAAGAGACAAAAGTCCGTGTACTCCTCAAGAACAAGACAAAGACGGAGGCAAGAAGTTCCATTTTATCTTCAGTCTTGCCAGACTGCAGAGCCTTACAGTTCCTTCACGCTGTATATCATCTCTGCCGAATGAAAACCTGACGAGTGCTGGACAGTACAGACAAAATTCAAAATGTTCAAACATGACACAGTGTCAAATGATATTTAATGATATTTAAGTAATAACATGAACAATGGTGCTTTATCGTAAGAGGTTATACATTTGTAGCTCAGTTCTCTAGGTCTGGACCAAAGCAAAAAAATAATTGCTGCATTTCAGTTCTGATCTTCATAGCGTTTACAGTGACATCACCGATTTAATTTCCGTCAGGATCAATCACGTTTTCTGATTCTGACTGTGAATAAACAAATGGCATATTGGTGAAAAACTGACTGGGCAGATTTTACGCTGTATTTGGCTCAAGATGAGTTCATGGGTTTTACATGTCTTAATGCTTGTCTTAATTATCCGTTCAGACTATGAACAGACAGACATGTCACTATGATGGTAGAAATTCCTCTTTTCCATGTACCAAAGATGGCCAGCAAAGAGGAAACTGCAGTTCATCCTGTGGTTGGTCTTACTTGGTCCGTATTATGCTCATACGTCAATTAAAAAATACCAGAGGTCATTTGGAAGCAGACTGAAACTGATATCCTCATGGGGTCATGCTTATTTGGTGGAGGTCAAGGTCCACTCTCAGTGTTCACACTTGTTCTAATGATCCACACTAACAGAGCACTCACACCAGGTCATTGTGAACATGCTCTTATAATCCTGACATTGCTTGTTTTGGCTGGGCTGTTCTGTCCTGTTCAGCAGAGGCAATACTGCACAAGCTGCCTTGACAGAAATCACAAAGGAACCGTACTGTCTAGATTTTATCCGATAATTTCATCAAAATTACCTGAAGCTGAAGATATTATTGTTAATGCCACTTATGGTGAATGGCAGTATAATTATCATAATAATGTTTTAGAACGTTAGAATGTTTTAGAATGTTGAACTACCATGATATGAAAGTTTTTGTTTCCTTTGGATTTACACCTCTTGATGCTGCTCTTCACATATGTGAACATTTCATGGTGAATGGACCACTAAAAATGGTCCAATAATAAAATAAAATCACATAAATATAGATATTAATATATACAAGGCTTTTATACCTAGCGTTTGAAAAGTATCATTTGGGATAAATTAAAGAAAGTGGGATGTTCAATGATCATGGTGAGTTCATGGTGAAAAAACCTTTCTGGTGCTGTCTCATCCCAGCTTCAAGCAAGTGTGATTAATCTAGCGAGGCATAAAGGGGGATGAAAGAGCAGCAGCCCTAAACTGAAGAGGTGAACTGCAGGCCATCAAGCCCCCGTACTGAAATCCCCTCTAATGGCCAGAGCCTCCTGTGGTGGAAAGTAATTGGCATTAGAAACACCTGAGGAACCCGAGCTGCTCCAGAGACAATGAGAATGGGATGAGAAAGAGACAGAGAGAGAGAGAGAGAGAGAGAGACTGTGTGTAAAATAGCTGAAGGCAAAATAGCTGAAGTAAACTGATAATGAAACACAGCTTTTGAAAAAAGTGAATACAATGTACAAATTAGTTCAATATAATCTAGACTTCGAAAATGAATACAAGTAGAATTTTTAAAAGAAAATAAGTAAAATACGATGGCCCTTTAAAAAAAGTCTATTATCTTTAAAAGGGAAATCATGTAAAATGAACAGAACGAATGTAATTAGTGTGGGTATGTAGTTAGTAAAGGGGAATTTGTGGATTTTATTTCCCGATTTCTTTATTTCTGCATAACTCAATTGTTAGGGCATGACTAATGTCATTCAGAGGGGTTTGATGTGAAACGCTATTCTAGAGAAACTTCCCAAGTCAGAATTGTTCACAGTGGTGGGCACAGGGACTAGTCCTCAAAGAGATGTGAGGTAGGAAGATTTACAGTATAAAGACCTCTGCTTTAATGTAAAGGTTCTTTTCACTCCAATACATGGAGATTCTTTAAACTTCGAAAGGCTCTTCAGACTTACAAATCATTTACAAAAAATAAAACACATAAAACACAGAAGACAGTAGGTTAAAAGGTCACAGTAAATAAAATGGATGTTTGCACTGCACACATTGCAATCTCTAGTTAATTTCACCGCCAATGTAAAGAATTGTAACTTCTTATATAACTCCTTGAAGTGCGACACTTTACATACTGAATGATTTTTACTATAATATGCAGAAATGTTGAAACATTGGTGGGATTCTTCTTTAATTTGAGGCCTTTTGAAGTGAGACACAGAGTGAGCAGCCTGGCATCAGGAGGGGTCATTAACTGAGACCCTGATATTCAGGATAAACAGGAAATGAAGGAGTTCGTATTCATCAAATTTTGTAGGTGAAAATTCTGATCATGGATTCACACTAAATAGATCTAGATGGACTGAGGCTGTATTTTAGATCAGGGTTCTTCCTCTAAGATGCTTGATAAATATAAGCACATGACTGGATATTTCATGACTCTAGACAGAAAATACTGGGATAAATGAGCAGAAAACAGGTGGATCACGTTTACAGATACGATTCAGTTGAGAAGCATAACAATCCCACGCCAATCACAGCACAGACATTAGAGATTAGCATTGGCTATTTTTATTGCTGAGTCTAATGAGGTGTTCTAGGACACTGTGAGGCTACAATCAGCTTTCACATGTCCAGGAAGAGAGAATGGCTGTTAAAAACAGGGATCTGTCTTTTTTTTTCAAATGTGAAATACAAAGTCAAATAACTACACAGAATACAGTAATGCAGCAGAAACTAGTAACACATCTGCAAGCACACCAATGCCATCTATAGTCAGAACATTAAAAAAATAATATTAAAAAGAACAGTGCCATAGAGCAAAGTATAATTAAAAATGATTGGGATTGGCATTGGGAGATCAGTTGCTGAGGACGCTGGATTTCATGGTACATGCTGTATTTGCACACTGTGTTCTTTTCAGTAAGTTTATTTTTCATAAACACTTTTCATTTATTGTCATTTTTTTGCGTTTTTTTCTTTTTGTTTTTGATTTCCGTGTTTGAATTTCCATTTCAGCCAAAGAATTCATTTTGGTGCCTCACTAAGGACAAACACTGCGTATAAAGCTATTAGCAATGGTCCTTTTGAGTGCTCTGACATATTAAACCAACAAAAAGGTGAATCAGTGCAATAATGGGTGTGGCTAAACTGCTACAGCCAGAATAAGGAGACAGATTTAAATGTGTTGGTTTTGTGGCATCACAAAATCTATGATTTGAAAATGGGCTGTTTTTGTAGCTTATTTCAAATTTATGAACCATATGAATGAGAGTAAACATAACATTTAAAAATATTTACAGACTTCAAGCCTTTTTAATCCAGAAAAGTGAATGATATGGACTCTTCAATATAGCGAAAGGCATCACAATCACAATCTATATCCCAGACTCCCGGAGTCTCTGATGACAGCATAAGCACTGATGCTACACGTGTCGATTTCAGATATGGGAAGGGAAAGTCAAAAAGTGACAAAGCTGCGTCATAAATTTTTTACAGAACCAATGCATGCAGTAGGCTTTGCCTTCTTTACGTTTCAAAATATTAGGCCACCTTCAACTCTCTTTTACTCTCTCCTACTCTCTCAAACACCTACACAGGCACACACAGACATAGACACACACACACACACCCTCGTATGCCCAGGCTGTCAATAATCTGCATTACTGAACTATAAAATAACCTATATCTATCCAGCATTTGTCTGCATCCAGGCTGTAATTTATAATGCATTAAGGCAGGCCATTATTTACAATAACAGCTTTTCAGCTGCTTTATCATCAATTTGCAATTGAAGTTTTGCTCAGTGCATGTGATTTGGAGTTTCAATAATAGGCTTTGCCTAAGTGCCATCTGTAGCTTTTGTTACACTTCCAAATCTCTTTTTTTGGTCAGACAGAAGAAGACTGTCACTGACAATATGGTTAAGTTAATCAGAGGAATTTTAAAACGGGCGTTGGAAAGGCTATATGCAAAGTAAGGCAAAAAAAAAAACAAGGTATGGAAGAGACTGTGTATGTGTGTGGGGGCGAGAGAACAATAGAGAAAGAGGTATGTTAGAGAGTTAATGTCTTTAATGAATTTTATTTGTTTTTGCTGCTATTCAACAACAAAGATTTTGAGAAATTAAGATCCAGACACTATTGAGCTATGATACAATAGGCCATTCCTTGTAATCAATGCATCATTCCAATGTTTGGGTGAACAGCCCAAAAATCTAATAGTGCAGCACTGCTCACTTCGCATCCTACGCTGGTTCGCGCAAAGCCTTGTTGTCTGTCCTTTTGAAACGTGCACTGAATACGAAAATGTTCTCTCTTACTCTATGAATATGGATCCCATCGCTATACAGGCTAAAGTTGATGGTTTGCGAGTCGGGTCGGGGTTTGGGTCGTTGAATAAATTTGTGGGTTGACTCTTGTAAAGGGGATGGGCAGGTGCGGTTATATAAAAAAAAAACAGTCCTGCGCATCATTAATGGCAGCCTAGCAACACTGGATTTAACTCAGAGAGTAATGTCATAAACATACTGTTTTGTTTTTTTTATTTTATTTTGCAAACCAAAATAAAAACAGCTTTTGACTATCTGACGTGGTGGCTGTGTGAGCTCAGTTTTAAAGCTGTTATCATTATTATGAGTTGGTGTATGTGCACGTGTTAGTCCGTACACGGCTTGACAGGCAGCCACCCCCCTCACACACCACCTACATGTTCCTGCAACCATGGGCGTCCTGCTGCGTAATCACTCCTTCTTACTCACAAACCCCCGCCCCTTCGCGTTCCTCACCTGCTGCTTCTGCAGGCCCAGCCGCCGCTCTCTCCGCCACTCATTTGGTTTTCTTAAAAACAGAAATAAAGATTTCACAGAAGTGATTAAAATGATTAGACTGACTGCGGAGCACGCCCTGCTGTACGGATTGCTACGTGGGAGTCCTGAGCAGTAATTCTGCGTGAAATTAGCGCCGCGGAGAGGCGCACTCGACCGGCGGCGACAGCGGGACGGTGGTGACGAGAGACACTCCTGCCCCTGTGTGCAGTCTGATTTCCACAGAGAATCACACTCTGCCTCTGCTGCGAGCACACAGCCAGCACGCCTCTCAAAGGTCGCCTGCCACATGACTCATCTCTCCTGCCCCGCCGGCCAACAGCCCGACTGGACACATTAAAGAGCAACGGCAGCAGGAACACACCTCGGCCAAGTGACCGGGCACGAGAGCGTGAGGAGTGTTTGTGGACACCAGGGCCGGACCAATATACCATCTGGCTTTAAAAAAACTGCTCCATTTTAAGGTTCTTCAGATTTATCAGGATTGGTAGATATCAATAAAGCACTGGTAACGTCCTTAAGTCCTATTAAAGAAGTCCACATCAGTGAAGGTGACCATTCTGTCATACGTGAACACACCACTGCACACAGTGTGAACAGTACGAAAACCTTCCTCGACATTTAACCATTCACCAAGCACAGCACCCGGGGAGCAGTGTGTTGGGATGGTACCTTACTCAAGGGGACCTCAGAGGTGCTTAACAGTTGTGGAAATATGATGCTGTTTCAAACAGCAACCAAACATAGGCGGCAACCCAGGTGGTAACAGAAATTCTGTTGGAGACTTAATACTATTTGCCTGTTTTAGGGTTAAAATTTTAAACAATTTTATAAGTGGTTTGGTTTTGTGCACAGAATCAGAATCAGAAAAAATTGCTTATGTCATGACTACACAGACACACAGAGAAAAGTACGATATAAAATATCAAGTCAAAATTAAAATACTGTGAAAAGAAATGTTTGAAATATGTAAATGCTGAGCTATTAATACTATCGATAAATAACTTACAGTTAAGAGATTAAGTGACATAAATAGTGGTGAGTTGTTTTCTATACTGAGTATATTATTGCATGTAATAGAGATCAGCAGTAGATAAGTGGTACTGACGTAAGTGGTTTCAAGCAGTAAGACATAACACGATACTGCATTTGTTCTGGTTTCTGTAGTTTCTTTAAATTTAAACTTGTTTTACAGGACTTACCACCCTGAGACTAATACAATTTCTGAGTGAAAACTGGAGTATGAGGTCCCTGACCTATCACTGACCCACCATGTTCATTTTCTGGAAACTTAAATGAGTACAGTACTGTAATGTATGTCCTGATCTCTGACACTGGGTGGCAGTGCGTGTGGAGGTTGATGAATTGTTGAGGAGTGTCCATTGACCCATAACCTATTCAGCACAAGGGCCAGTGACCTTGGTAGTCATGCCTGAAAGCAAGAAGTGATGAATTCCATTCACAGTTAATGAAGGCACTAGAGACAGCAGAACCAAAACACATGTACTGGTATTGGTTGGCTGGTACACTGGTTGTAAAAAGTGTATTAGAATATTACAAAGACTATTGAAATAGCCTGTATCTCTCTGTTGCCCAAAGTCAGCACAGTGTTGAGAAGAGATAGCAAAACTTGTCTTTAATGGTTCATGTACTTGTCAGTCCAATTCAGAAAACATATTTGAACTTCTTTCGAACAAACCTATGTTATTTGTTCAGACGATCCATTCAAAGAGAGTCTGAAAGGTTTACTTGTATATAAAACGTTGTTACTGGTATATATAAAAACTTACTTTTTCAACTCTATATGACAGTGCAAAACAAAATGATGATGTATAACAAAATGATGATGAAAGATAGTCTGGGAAAATAATGCAATGCAATGTGCAGTTTCGCTAAATGTAATTTAGCTCGTTTAGTCAGCATATTTAAACGTTCCAGAATTAGCTAGGCTGTAGGAGTGACCGGATAGCGGCCCTCCCTCCCTAGAGGGTTAATAGTCAAATAAACTCATCAGTCTAGCCCCCCCAGCCTCAAACAGCATGGCAGACAATGTGACTTGATGGATGTAGAATTAATTTACAGCACATTAGCATTAGTAATCAAGCTAATCACTGCACTGCCTGGGTGTAATGATGAATGTCTGAATGCTTTGGGTAGGCTGAACTGCTGCAGTGTCAATTTGTGTCGGCGATAATACAGAGATCTGAGGGAGGGAGAGATCCTCTCTTAACAATTTCCCAAGAGAACTGTGGGGTATGTGTGTGTGTGTGCGTGAATGTGTGTGGATGTGCCAGCATTCATGTTTTCATGAGTTTGTGGGGACCACATGTACTCATTATCATAGGAAAACGTCTGAAGATCTGAAGAAGTGAGGACGTTTTGCTGGTCTTTCCAAGGAAATGTGCAATTTTCTCCCCCAAAAAACTAAAAGAACGATTCCATTTTGGTTACTGAGGCTAAGGTTGTGGCTAGGTTCAGGTGTAGGTGTAGTATTACTCAGCTACAGATTTACACAAGCCAGTGAATGTCTTCACAAGTATAGTAATGCTGAACGTTTGTCTCTGAGAGATATAGAGGGAAAAAAAGAGAAAGAAAAAAGCTGTTCAGAAAAGCAAGAATAATTGCAATTAAAATAATTACAGCATTCCCAGAGTCAAGACTAATCAGGGAAAAAACAAGCCATTAGGTTTCTTCATCTAAATATAGATTGGACAACAGAGTTGTAGAATAAAACATCATGAGCTGGAAAAAGACAAATCCTCTAGTACAGTCTGTTTAAAGCCAAAGCAATGGGGAAGTCATGGTAGTAAGGAAACCCTCAACCTGTGCCAAGGCAGCAGGCTGTTGGGGTGAAAGGGAGGGGGTGAATCTGGATTCCCAGCACAGGCGAGAGCTTTAAAGAGCAACTTGGACTTTAATGGTGAGATCAAGGAGATGCTTGGCAAGGACTGAGGCCTCCTAAAACACAAGGACTCCACTTGGAAACACGGGCCGGACAGCAAGCTGCTTTTTCAACAACACAGCAATTAGCACAGAGTAGCTGTAACAGACAGTCTATGAGCTGTGGCTAATCCTTTATGAAAAACAACCTTTTACCTCCAGTCCTTTAGTCTTTGTGAGATAATGTTATCTGCCCTGGCTTGTTTATCAGTCTTGTTCTGCTGCAGACTATTCCCCAAGCGTTCCCCAAAAACTACAGAGGAAATATTAAAACACTGTCAGATGTTTGTACTTCCCATGAAATTCAATATTTGGTTTATCTCTTGGACATGAGAAGCCATTTTCTACAGATATATCAGTTCCGATAAGCCCAATATGAATACAGTTATACTGACACATTGTTGTGCCAGAGCTGCTCTGTAGCAGAAGCACTGCAGTGGCTGAAGGGACAGCTTTGGGGTTGGAAGAGGAGTCGGCTAATCAATTGCCCTACAGCATCGATGACTCCTTTGTTCAGCCGCAACACCTTCTCCTCTCACAAAGACCTCCTCTAATTAGCCACTTTACATTGGCTAAGACTATAAAGCTATGGTGCAAGCAGAACCCTGCTCTATAAAGTAAAAGACACAGGAGGATTATCCAATTTAATGGGCAAAAAAATGCAGCAGAGAAGTGAATGTTAGCAGTAACATTCCATGAATGGGTCAGAAACTTTATCTGGCATAATATTGCTCAAATTCATGTAAAATAAGGGGGAAACTGTGCATTGAATTCTTCATTGAATGAGGCATTTCACCAAACCATTTCATTGCTTACTGTTCAGAGAAAAGACTGCATATCTGTACAAACAGGCTTTTCAGTTGTTTCAAAGTCAGCAAAAAAGAAAACAGTGATCGACAATGGCTGTTGGCAAAGCTGCATTTTTTCTGACTTCAGATTTTGCCCTGCTAAACGTTGGCTGGGGATGAATTTGATCTTTCTTGATATTTATTCCCAGTGTCCTTCACATGTGGGTGGTATGGCTCTCTTTTGTAACCTGTGACCCCTGCTCATAATTAGCCCTCTGTTCGTCAAGGCTCGTACACCACAATATCAAATGGCCCCCAACCTCCCCCCCACCACCCTCAGCCCTCAGTGAGCCTCCGGAGCAACAATAGCGTCGTCTGTGTCAGCGGAATTACTCACTCAGAGAGCAACAAAGGAACCAGTGACCAACTCGACCAGTCAGTCAGGGATCACCCCTCTGTAGGCCAAACCTGGACCAAAGTGACAAATAGCGTCCCCAAAACGGCACAACACAGTGACCTTTACAAAGCGGAGCTGTAAACCTGAGTGTTTGTGTACGTGACAGTAATACTGCATGTGTGGACTCATTTCACACAAAGGTCCCTTTTCATAACACCATTCTCAATATAAGCACTTCCCTGTGGAAAACTAGCACTACAGCTGAGCTGTGCAAAACACAATTGCAGAAGTAAAACTCCATCTGACTCCTTCCTTGTCCACTTTTACAGAGGTCATACTTCTGCTTTTGTGTGCAACATCAACATAAAGCTCCAGCCATATTCGCTATCTACAGAGGTTAAGTAACATATAAAATAACACCAGTGCGATCTCATTGTGTCTGGCGGATGCTGAGTGCAGCTTCTTACCTGGTGGAGTGCAGTTCCTGGGGTGCGGCCCTAGCTCCTCCGAGTCATTGGTTAGATGCTGCAGCAGCCTGCGGCTCTCCCACTTGTCCGTGGCTTCGGAGAAGGCATAGTCTGTGAATAAGAGAGTTCACTCATCAGGCCACAGCATAGTGACATACAGAGGGGTGGTCATGCTCAGAAACTGCTGGAAAATAAACTTGTACAGAACTGTGCATTAGCGGACAATATAACCATACATGGAAAAACTTTATGAAAAACTTTATTATCTGTCTGATGCTATAATTACTTCTGTATAACGTGGTGCCTATTTTTGCTCCACAATGCACCAAAACACATACAGGAAAACTCTGAAAATATCAAAGGTTTCTAATTAGTGTCTAATTTTTGTAATTAGCGTCTTATGACTGCAGTGATTTATATAGCTT
>JBBPCX010000154.1:18876482-18890297 GCA_037974365.1 Hydrocynus forskahlii
CCCTGTCCCTGCTAATGCACAGTACTAGTAATAGTTGGAAGTTTCCGTTTGACACTGCCAGTCCTGCAATTGTTCTAGCAATAGCAATATTCATATTACACTTTAGACTTATCCTACTGAAAAGACGTACAGTGATCTACTATGACATGTATATATCTGACCGATACTTTTGCAGTCTGCAGAACGCTACAGTACTACAGTCCTGTAACAATACTTCTGTAGGCTGTCCCTACAGTATTACAACACATTCAGTCTCTTAAACATGGATGTAATTGTAGCTGACTCAAACCACCAAACTTCCCCGAGCCTGGAGTGAGTGCTGCGACAAACCGAGCTCTTATTAAACCCACATGTGCAGTTGTAACGCCTTTTCCCCGTTCGGCCTATTGTTTTAAGCAGCGTGTTCTCTCTCCAGCTCCTCAGTCAAATAAACACGGGTCCAGCCCGCGGCGCAGCTCCGGAGTGCACGCAGCCCTTTCATTCTCCTGCCCAGAGCAGCACAGCCAGCAGAGTCGGGTCGGACTTTTCCACACGAGAGGAGTGACAGAAACATAAATAATGTAATACAAACTCGGAGACTCACCAGAGTTCTGGAAGAAAGTGGCCAGTCCTGAGAGCAGGGCGAGCAGGAGCCCCATGACGCACAACTGCCCAGCCAGCAGCTCCCTTCTCCTCCTCCTCCTTCTCTTCGCGTTCACCTTCCTCGGGCTCAGCATCGCCAGGGCTGACGGGAGACACGGGACACGAGAAACAGAGCTTAAAAGTTTGAGGACGGGATGTGGAAAGGCCCGAGTTTCTCTATCAGTTGAGTCTGGATGCGTCTTTTTCCTATTTGAGCTCAGGCTGTGGCGGGACGAGCTGGAGAGGCTGCGGGCAGAAGACGCGCTCCATGGATGCGGCTCCTCTCTCCAGACACGCGGACTGAGAGCCTCAGTGCCACAGGAGGATGGAGAGGAATAGAAAGAGAGACGGAGAGAGAGAGAGAGAGAGAGAGAAGGGGAGAGAGTAAGAGAAAGGAGGGGTTGATAGAGAGAGAGAAAGAGAAAGAGAGAGAGAGAGAGTGGAAAAAGCGCAGCTGGTGAAATATCCAGCCCCCGAAGTTGGCTCGGAGAGGCGGGGGCAGTGAAGACGGCCCTGCTCTGAGCTCACAGAAGCCCTCTGTCGGTGGGTCTCACTGAGTTGAAAAGATTTTTCGGGTCTGTAATTACAGATTACACGCACACTGAGCAATTATATGTTGTTTTTTCATCTAGAATGTCCACCTTGGTATGGAGGGATTGTCGAAGTAGATTATACTATTCGGTAGAACATTGCTTTGGTGATTGGGTAGCTGGTGGTCTGGTGATTAGGAAGTTATCCCTGTGATCAGAAGGTCATAGGTTTGAATCCCAGGACTGCTAGTGGCACCACTGAGGTACCCTCGGGCAAGGTAACGTCCCCACACACTGCCTCCCAGGCACCCCATTGCTGGCTACCCACTGCTTCACTTGGTGCCTTGTTTGTAACGCATTATTATAAGGGGACACTTTACTTTATAAAAGATTAACCGTAAAACTGTTCTCTGTTATCATTCTGCTATAATACTGGTCCTTTCATCCCTCTGTGACTTTAGCGCAATCACTAGGAAACTACGAATCTGATGATATGAAATATCTAAATATTTCTTTAGCTAACCAGCTACATAGACAGGCTCTACTGACATCTGTTGATGGCCTCATCAGCTTGACCTCCACAAATTTAGTCTTGGGAAACCCTGATGCAACTGTAAGTGCGATTCCATTTCTACATTAGCCCCAATCTGGGGTATTATTAGCGTTTGAAACATTCAGCGCTAGAGTTTTGATTTGTCATGGGGTTTTTTAGAGTTTCAATTTGGGGGAAGACTGGAGGGGGACCATAGAGATCTGATGTTATTCATGAAACATTAGGTAGTTCAGATGCCTTGGCCTAACAGAGGCTAACCTAGCTGAAGGTTTTCGCTCCTCACTGTTCCTCCTTATTGTGCTGTGAGTAGCGCAAAAAGTGTTACATCGGTGTGATGCACATCTGAATGGTGAGAGGATGTTAAAAAGTATTGAAATAGGGCCTTGTCTGTGTACATGCAAAAAGAATTTGTCTTGTTTTGCAGTACCTCACACTAGACAGTAGTAAACAGGAGAAAATTCTCACTTTCGCAGTTGACATCCATTTCCCTGTACTGGGTCAGCAGGGTCAGAACTGATAAAACCCACACAGCTGGTTGAGGTTTGTAGCTACAGTGCTGCAAATGGCAGGGCACAGTGTCCCTTATTTGCAAAGATTTACGAGCACGAGCATTATGTGATAAGAAGAGGCATGCTTTTATATCCTTCATATGGTAACAGTGCAGGTCAGGGAACAGTTAGGTCAGCTGTGTTCTTTTCTTTCCTGACCCCACTCAGCGAAAGCTATGTCAGCCCTACGCTCTGCTCACATTGTACCAGTGGTTAAGGTGCTTAATGCCTCTCCAGGAGCACGGGCTGCGCGGGGACAATAATGCACTTTTGCTGGAGGGAGTGAGTGGAGTGAGTGAATGAGCTCATCAGATTAAAGCCGGCTACAGTGCTACAGACCCGCACTGACAGATTGAGCTTAATCTCAGTCTAGAGCATCGGCCTTCGGAGGATT
The DNA here is from genome assembly GCA_037974365.1 of Hydrocynus forskahlii. Classification (NCBI taxonomy): domain Eukaryota; kingdom Metazoa; phylum Chordata; class Actinopteri; order Characiformes; family Alestidae; genus Hydrocynus; species Hydrocynus forskahlii. The sequence continues at coordinate 18,879,129 of JBBPCX010000154.1, forward strand.
CTAGATTCACAATGAAAAATGGAATCATTCGGATTATCAGACCGTACTTTAGGGGCTTTTGCAGTACTTTTGTGGAATATTCTTCATACAGGGCATCATCATGGTAGAAGAGGGCAGGGTGTAAACAGCGGTGTTTCTGTTTGTGTTTTGATATGATAGGGGAAGTCTTCTGAGGACACATCAGGAGTTGGTGCATAGCCAGCACCCAGTTCATGTTCTATGCCTCATCTCTGTCTCTCTTTTCTTCACCTCCATACCTTTCATCTGAAGCTTGTGATATCTCTCTCTCTCTCTCTCTCTCTCTCTCTCTCTCTCGCTCTCTTTCACCCCCTCTCTGTAATTCAGGCTGCCTTTTGATGTGCTATTAGAGCTGCATTGTCCAGATCTTACAAGTCCATCTGTGTTACAATTGTGACAGCGAGCCAATAAAATTCTTTTTTTTTTTCTCCTGTCCTTTGATCAAGCCGAAAGCTCTATTGAACGCTGGATTTTAAAGGGTTTTGATTCTGGCTGGCTTTGTAAATATTTTGTGAGGATAATGAATTGTGTTATTGGAAAGGACGCTTAAGGTGCATTTCCAAAAGAGATGAATGTCATTAGAAGTGTCATTGCTCAACGCAGACGCCAGCTGCTTTAGTGCGTCTGTAACACACACTGCCTATTTGCTCGTTTTTCAGAACTGGAAATGATATGAACTTAGCCAGCCAATCCTCGCATTCATGGATGAAATTGAGTTTCGAGTTGCTGAAATAAAGCAGGTGTTGCAGAGGTTTGATTCCATTGGTTGTTTTCTGGCAGAGCCTAGCTCACTCCACTTGCAGAAAACTCACAGAACGTCAATTACTAGCCTTGTAAGTCTTCATATAAATAGCTCTGGAAATTTTCCAGCGCAAATGGAAAAAGTGGTCAGGCTCTAGGCAGCTGAGTTTCCCCTTTAACCCTCATTAGGCTCAGTCCTTTGGGAGAAAGAGGAGAGAAAGTGTGTGAGAGAAAGACAGTTTAATGTTAATATGAATATAAAGCTGTTCCACATATGTGCTTTATAGATGATACTCTGTGGACCCTATAGACCCCATAGAATTCTTTGAATTTCTACTAATCTAAAATGTAATTAGTGGTTCCCAAAGTGGGGGCCGCAGACCCCTGGGGGCTGCAGGGCGGGCACTAAGGAGGCCATGGAAAATGTATCTCTGCTCTGTTAACTCATTTGATCTGCCACTTCCAAAAAGTGCTGAATTTGGTAGACAAACATTACTAAAACAAATCAGGCCTATCAAGTGTGCACTTAACGAGTTATCTGTAATGCCTGCTGAACTGTGTTATGTCTCGATTAGGGAAATAGCTGCAGAAAAAGCTAGCAAATACAGCAAGGTTCTGATGGGTTAGGGGGGCACGACTGAGGGGGGTGGGGGGTGAGTGTTTGCGCAGTGACACTCACTATCCACAAAGGAGGCCTTAGACAAAAAAAAAGTTTCAGAACTGCTGATCTAAGTCATAACAACCGATAAAAAAAAAGCCAGTAAAGTGCTGGTGTGGCCCCCCTGAACAGCAATGACTTCAACCAAGCATTTCCTGTAACTGATGGTCAGTCCTGCAAAGTTTGGTCCATTCCTCTTTACAGAAACACTGAAACTCAGTTAGGGTTGAAGATTTTCAGGTCCTGACATGAAATTGTATTGGATTAAGGTCTGAACTTCATTCAAAACATTTCCTCTTTTGACAGTCTGCTTTGGTAGAGTGACTGGTGCGTTTAGTGTTGTTGTCTTGCTGCAAGACTCACCTTCTGTAGAGCTTCAGTTCATGGGTGGATACACTGACGTTCTCCTGTGAAATTTGCTGATACAGTCCAGAGTTTACAGTAATGTCAAATGATGGCAAACTAGTCCAATGGCAGCAAAACAGCCCCAAAACTTAGTTTTCCTGGTAGAATGAGGTTCTTACACTGAAAAGCAATGTTTATGTTTTCATGAAACATAACTGTACTCACTTATAACAGGCCATGAGGTTAGAGTTTCTGGATTCTTTCTGTAGTCTTCAGATAGTTGTTAGTAAACTTTATACAGGCACTAATATTATGATGTCCTCAAGGTTACATAATGAAAATGAACAAAAAAACAATAAAAGATAATCTTAATGACAAACAAAAAACTGAGTAAAAAGTAGACTACCTTTGACAGCATACGTACAGGTTTTAAAATCTGAAAATACCCAGGAAAATACAAACATCACATTTTTTAAAATCTAAGTATATGTGACGGCACAAATGTAACCAGTTATTTCTGAGCGCAGACAGCAAAGAAAAGATCTTGTGTGTGTATAAAGTGAAGCACAATGTCCTTCTTCTTGCATTGAGCCTGTGTGGCTGTGCATCCTCTTTACAGGCCTGTACAGTATGGATGTGGTGGTGAAGGCTGTATTTGGGTCATGTTTCCCCTGGGTTCAGTCCATATCACTGGCTTTTAGCTGAACTGCAGAGCAGGTCAAAGTCGTCATGTAGCCTTCATTATGCTAGCTGTGCCTAGGAGGCCCCTTGCTGATATTTAATACACAGCAGAAGCTCAAGGGGATAGGTTCGAGGCAAAGAGCACTCGTGTGTACTTTACCCACACAAACACACACACAAATGTGCACACACTCCCATGTGTGCACATGTGTTGTGTATGGCAGACGTGTGGCCACTTAACTTAAAGTGCATGTGTGTAGACGTGCTCCTGAGTGGGGAATAGATGTGTTAACATCATAAATATTGATGCCTGTTTAACATAGACAGAAATAAAAGCGCAGGCCTGTAGTCTGCCCACAGTGCAGCAGCGTTTACAGGAATCTCACAAAGGACTGCAATGACAAGGCTGAGAGGATTAAGGAGAGAGTGTTCTCGTTCTCTCTCTCTCTCTCTCTCTCTCTGTCTCTCGGACTCTCTCTTTCTCTCACGCATTCCAACACACACACACACATACCATTTTCCTCTATAATCGCTCACTCGCTGTGCTATATATAGCTCAGTGCATGAAACATGAAACAGTACTGATGTGTGTTCTGTGTGACTGGGTGACTTTGGTCCTCTCCGCACATCCCTGTGACTTACCGTGAGGTCAATTTACCATAAACTTGACAATGCCGTGCATATTTACGCCTCTGTCCGTGTCAGATAAACATGTCACCTTACCATTCAGCTGTGCAGAAGGTAATTAGCATGCATTCTCTGCAACGCACTAGACTGGCACACGGGCTGTAGTCAACCTGACAAAGCAAGTGAGAAAAAGAGTATGAGGGCGAAAAGGGGGACAGCGGCTGAAAAAGTCCACCGCTGCCTCTCTTGCTTGATATGCCATGGTCTTTTGAAGAGCTTTTGAACAGTAAAAGGAGCAGAAACATATTGTTGCTTGTGTAACAAATCCTTTTATACTCAAAGTGGTCATTTTATAGGAGATCCCCACAAACAACAGGCAATTCCACATTTTCATTTTTCACTTTCAGATATCTAGTTTCATGGTAGTTATTGAGGAGCTACTGGACAGAAAGCCTTAGGATTAATAACAGAATGATAAGCTCTATACCTTAGATGAAGGGGCAGTTCAGATAAATTTGATTGTTAGATTTTTTGGGACTACATACAATTGTGTAATTGATACGAAGTAACGTTACTCTATTTGAAACCAAGCGATTGGAGAGCTTGTGCAGAGACATGTTCAGAAAGTTACCGTGCATTAAAGCATCCATCTTCAAAATGGCATGTCTAAAGCTGGCTATTATTGCATATACAATAATTGAGCAGAATATTGGCTTTTGTACTTTTGTCTGTTGCCTATTGGTTGTGATTGGGACGGCTTGAGCAGCAATGAATTTTGTCTGGCTGTGTAATGTGTTTAGGCCGTGTTCACAAGGCACTCCTGAAGGACACCATCTTCTTTAATCCTAACGTTAAAGCTGAATACATCTTAATGTGTTGGGAAAAGGTAGTAGTTAGTAATAGTCCTACCTCTGAGCTCCCAACCTCGAACGTTCTTGGACTGGAGCTCCCTTGGCTGCGTGCTGGGGCGAGAGAAGATGGCTGAAGGGCAGAGCAGACCAGGGTAATCTAGGACACACAGTGAAGGCTGGACCTGAACGGCCTACTTTCACACACCTGCACTCCTGTTGTCTTCTAGATATCTCTCTTTTTCACCCTCACCACTCGCAGCACACTACACTTATTAGACACCTCTGTGGTGTGCAATATGCCACACTTTGCCTCAAATTATTGCTACGCAGTTCAGTTAAACCAGCACAACCAGACAAAAATTAACAGTACAAATGTTGGAACAAACGTTTTTGATACCCTCACAACTTCACATGTTAGCAATGTGTTTAATTTTATGTAATACACTAGTGAAGGGAAGAAAGTGGAGGAGAACATATTTTGTTGGTGTACATTTTGCTTAAAAGCTCTTTTATACATAACGCATGCTTTTGTTGACTTAAATGTAGCCGTGTCCGTGTTTAGGTGCCCTTCAGAACTGTTAGCACCCTTGCTGTAGATGGTAGAAAAGGCCTATAAATTTCCCTTATATTTTAATGAAAATAGAAAACAAGTACCTTTATTTAAGGCAAATTTAGTCTGAGAATAAAGCAACCATTAGTGATTTTTTAAATCAAAATCACACGTCACAATTATTGGCACCCCAATTAATTCAAATTTAGGACATGTAGATGAAGTACAATCCCATACATATTTAACAAATTCTTAATTGACGAGATTCAAGTGCATTCCATTACAATAAAGCAAACACGTGTTGACATCCGCTAATCAGGCCATGAATAAGAAAATAACTGATCGACTTAAAACAGGACAAACTTTGAGCTGTTTAAGAATCATACACCAGCCCGGACAATGGTGCAAAGCAATTTGTCTGCACAGCAGCCACAATGAGGTGGATGGTCGGACAAAACCACAGAGACCAGAGATCTTCAAAGACCACAGTTTCAGAATGGCAAGGTTAGGTAGTATCCTGGGGACGTAAGTTCTCCAAAAAAAGAAGCAATTCTTATCTTTTCACGACAAGTAAAACGCTTGTTTTCCAGATGCTACTGTACCTTGAACCAGGTCAGGAGGCTGCGGCCAGATTGAACAAAACCTGTGATTTTTGACCCCAAAATGCTCAAGGTGGGTTTGGCCTAGAAATAAAGATGGCTACAGAGTAAAGCATCAAACATATCAAAGGTTTTACATGTAATGTTTCATTATCATACTTAATGATTCATTTTGATGTTCAGGTAGGTTCAGTTCGGTTCACTTCGGTTCAGTTCAGTTCATTCCAGAGCAGGTGCTTGAAATCTGACTGGATCAAAGAATATCGCTTTAGGCATTTGTTAAGGCTGTGTAAGGGGTTAGTGGCTGTAAAAGCATCTATTCCAGTGGGAAGTGAACTAGAACTGGGGTATTATATAATATCACATGCTCAGACTATGTACTCTCCATCTTTCTGAGCCATGCACTCTGCTTCCCTAGTGTGCAAGCCGCATTCTCTATTCCCTGTCCCAGCTTGATAGGATTCACCATCCATATGCATAACACAACAGCAGAAACAATTTGGCAATTTTGTCACTTATACCCTGTCAGTGAAAGAGCAGAGTTAAAGCAGCTCATGGGTAAAATATCTGCGATATGGAGTGATGCTCTCTGGGCGCTTAATCCTCCTCTGCTTTGAGGGATTATTCTCTTTTTTTCTCCACTTTGCTTCACTGTATAACAGTACTCTTTGTGTCTATAACATATTGTTTCTTCCTCTTCTAGCCTCTTCAGAGTCAGGCTGTGTAGAGAAGAACCCCTACTCTCCTATTACTCATTACCCACATTCCCTTAAGTGGATAAACAGAGAGACAAAAAATCAGTTCTACCCAGTTTTGCTCTTACTCCAAATATCAATCAGCCAAGACATGTTTGTTGACCTAGGACTGCTTCTTTACTTTTGTAGCAGAGCTGGACTGCACAATATATTGTCTGTTAATTGTTATCGCTATGTCTGTCTGCTATATGCAAATAAGCCTCTGACCCAACACAGTGTTTTTGACAGGGCGACCAACCACAGCTCCAGGTGAGTTACCAGCTATTTGGATGAAACCCATTAAAATTGTTTTGGCCGATCTTTAACCTTCTATTTTATTTTTTTTTCTTGATGCTTGAGTGGAGTTGTTTCCCCCAAAATATATTTCATGAATCACTATAATTCATTAGCGCTAACATTGCAGTGTGAAATTGCATGATCTTTTAAGTGAAAAGGAGCACACATCCTCTACAAAGAACACACTAGTGGACAACTGCTGAATTTAATTGCTGAAGTCCAAATAAAAACATATGGCATGCAAAAATGATTCTAATTTTTACATTAAAAACATAAAATGAATAGAAGTTGTACACTATAATTAGCTGAAAACTGTTTATTTTTAAGTATTAAAATTGTTTTAATAGTTAAGATCAGTCTATGCAGATTTACTTAAACAAAATCAGCAAAAACATATATTTGGCCCAGGGTCTTAAAACATTTTGCACAGAGTAAAGTGTATTTGATGGGTTTAGGCATGGAGTTTATTTTAAGTTCATTTTAGCCCATCATAGCAGGGGAAGACGTGTTCCCCCCCATTTAAAAAAATTATTTGTTCCCCCCCCACTTTTTCCCTCCCGGACTACAGCCGCACTGTAGATTGCTGCATGCACACCTCCCCCCACCGTCTGGACAACAGCTGTGACTTAGAGCACTGCGTCCCCCCCACATTAAAATTGCCCATGTGTTACCCTCACAGTTCTGATGCAAATCCAAAGAGGTGAACTTTAGACATCATTTTATGGCTGATCGACTGCACAATTTATGAATCTGATTTTTCCTTTTCTTTAAACTCACAAGTAATCGGTTAAAAGTCATCAGTCTTACCACATATATAGTATGAAACACCCTCTAGTCAGTCAGTTAGAAACACGACAGCCGTCTACATTTAAATGTGTTTTTCACCATTTTTTCTGTATTAATTGAACTTAACTCAAATAACCCTTGGTCCCACTTAACATGCCCCCCTATGGCACTGAATCAGACTTCTCTTCAAAAACTTTGCACATCCAGTCACCCTTATCTATGCTCTCTTGCCACCTACTAAAATCCTATTAACCCTGAGCAATAGGGTCAAAGCTGAGTTCAGAGTTCTTTAGCAAAGTTCTAAAAAAGAGTTTAAAAGTATTCTGGGTTCATAAAAGAATTCCTCTACTTTCGTGGACCAACTCCCCCATCTCCCGAGTAAAGCTTTCATATTCCTCATCATTTTAAAAGAGCTGTGGTTATTAACTCTGCCTGTCTCCCTCATGGGGGCGAGAAACACCCACACCTCTATCTCCTGGTTCTGAACACACACTCTCCTACTGTCAATATTGATGCCAGGCTCTGCCAGAGAGAGCCCTATTATTACTGAGCCTCTAAGGAGAGGAGAACGAGAGAGATCGAAAGAGATAGAGGGAGAGAGCGAATGACAGAAAGGAAGTGTGCAGTAGGGGTTCCCCTCAGTATGTCTGCCAGACAAGCTCATCCAGAGGAGTGAATTGAGAAGAGACGCGGCAAGACAAACCAGAACATTACAAGATTCCAATACAACACATGGTGGCAAGAGCAAGAAGCAACATGAACACTGTTCCTTCTTCTCCCCTTGTTTTTTCTTCTCTTGTTACTGTCCCACTTTTTCTGCACTCATCTAGAGGAAAAGTGGCCTTGTGTACCTTGTGTACTCTTCAAAACAATCACCTGTAGAGCAAATTTGGATGTAATAATTCATTTTTATCTGTTTTATCTATTTTTATCTTTTTCAACCTGATAGCTCTTATTCAGGATCTAACCATATTAATATTTCTGAAGGGTTTGTATTCAGCTGTCTTAAGGCTGTGACTTCTGAATAAGTTTTAATGAGAAACAAATCCAGAATGATCTTGTCACTTTACTGTTATTTTATTCCAAAACTAACAATGCAGAGTCTGACCAGTTCCGGTTGATTTGAAAAGAAATCTGTCAGGTCATTTTTCCTTCAAAAAGATCTCGAAAGAACTGATAAACAAAAATTTACATTATGCAAAGGTCTTTTAAAAGATTCACACATAAAACTAACAAAAAAAAGGGTTCTTTAGGAAATAAAAATAATTCTGTCATGAAATATCTTAAATGACTCTTTGCGGCACGATTGTGGCCGTGTTGACCTGCTCTTGCTCACTCCTGGTCTCAGTCTTTACTTGACAAGTGCAAAGTCTTGGTCTTGACTCTGTGTCCAAGTCTCAGTTTGTTCAGGTCTCAGTTGTAACTTAGCCTGTGATATTTTCAGCTATAACACTACACAGTGTGGCACGTTTCAGTTCTAGTGAAGCAGGCAGAAATAGAGTCAGATAGTATTGATTTAGTGGAAGGTAATACTGCCACTGCCACTGAAGCATCTTGCCTTTTTTTTTTTCACCACACCACCAGTGCCTGGTCTTTTCCATGGAGACTCCAGAATGGCAGAACTATTCTAAGAGTCCCTTATTGTCTTTGGTTTCTCTATATTAGGCAAGGATACATTAGCCCGTGACCAAAGTCAGGCCAAGGGCAGACGGAAGGTAGAGGACTAGCCGGGACAGACTCAGTGGGAGAGGGAGGGGTGCCCGGCCCTCAGCCTTGCGATAGATCCGATTTAGGAATGTTACCTGGAGGAAGGACAAAAAGGGTGGACAGATGCTAATATAGGTGTGGAGAAAGATCTATTGCAAATGATGTCATCTCCCAGAGATGAAAGAGGTGACCTGCTTTCAAGGCTTTGCCCGTGTCCTGTAATGGCATCTGGAACAGTTCACAAAACACAGCATAAACACAGTAAGTGCTCCTGCAGAGCATTTATAATACCTGTGCAGCGCCTGACTAATCTGCAGTGGCTTTTGAGTGATGAAGATACAGAGAATAGAGTACTTTTCAGAATTATTTGAACTCTTAGGAAAGATGAGTAACAGTCTACAAAAATATGCTGTTGACTTTCCCTCAAAATATATGCATGTTATATCTTGACAAAAGAGACGGTACCAAATGCAGCAGCGTATGAAACAGTAAAACAAATTGTATTTATGTTTTCCTACGATAGATTTAAATCACTAAAAGGTTACTCAGTTGTGATAGAAGCACTGCAGTCTGGGCTGGTGTGTCCATAAAAATGAACTAGGTAGTTGCCTAAGGCAACACTTTGGACGTTTGTCCAACCTCCACCAGCCCCCCTCCCCCAAAACTCACCCTCACTGGTACCCCCAGTACCAAATGGCTAGAGTACTGTCAGTCTGATGATACTCAGTAGAACGTCATTGGATCAGAGGCAGCAGCTGCTGATGCAAGCTTGCCGTCACACTATTCTACAGAATCCGACTCAACAAGAAAAGTGATCTTATTATAGTTATCTAATTTATTCAGTTTCAATTTTCTGCGAGCTAAAGTTAGCTGTGATGGGATGCAAAGTGTTACTGCGCAATAAGTGCCTAGTGGAATAATTGTAAAAAAAAAAAACAACTTTGCTTTTCACAAAAAACAGCATGGGTAGAGCGATCCTCGACAACTCAGACTGAGTAGTTGCACCTAACAGTTGTATAAATTAAAATAAACATCCAGATTGCTCAAGAAATAACTATAAATATGTAAGTACAGTATATCATTTAAGAACTACTTGTTGTTCCTCAAAAGTATTCAAGAACTGTTATATAAAACCTTCAGGTAACTCGTAGGATGTCACTCCTTGCTGTATAAGTCATTACTGAATAAAATCACACATGTCAAGTGCTTCCAATCTTTAGAACAGTAATGCAGTGTTATATACATTACAGAGCAATGTAATTTTGAAAAGCCTTGTTGCTATTGTTTGGTAGACAACTAGTGCATGGATCAACCAACCATAGTCTGCTGTGCTGTCCAGTTAACCAACCTGCTGTAACCTCTTCCGAAAAACTGCAGAGTTGGTATGAGGTGCTGAATGCTTGTGACAGAGTGATGATGGAGGCAGGTGGGGGCTGGGGGTGAAGAGAGCCTGCAGCTTTTAAACATCTGTCTCTAAGTCTCACTAATCCTCAACCAAGTCGCACTGTGGGCAAACTCATCACTTAATCCCCAGAGCCGAGAATATCCACCACACCGCAGAACACAGCACTGGATCGAAAATACTGCATATTTTCATTGCCCTGAAATACAGAGAACTATTAAAAATGCCCCCATTTTTGCATGAAGAATTGGTTAGTTGCCAGTTCTAAGGATTTAAAAAAAAGACAAGCAAATAGCAAAAAGGGAAACTATTTGGTGCTATAATACAATTGTAAAAGTTTATTTAATGAACATGATCTCATTATATGATACAACAACAACAATAATAATAATAGTAAAATAATAATTATCTGTTTTATCTATTTTTATCTTTTTCAACCTATCTTTATCCCTTAGAATTAAACAGAGAGCTTCTGTTCCTGTACCTTTATGTTCCTGTACCACTAAATAGCTTCTGTTCTAAGTGGCTGTCCTGCATTGGACCTTGTTCAGAAAGCAGTGCAGGCTGTAACACTTATAACATCACCGTATATAGGTGGTGCAGAACTGTGGTAGGATAATTATGCAAATATAATTAGTTTAGGCACTTTTCCATAGGCTTACAGGGACTGTGCTGTACCTACGCTTTCCACATTCCTGTGCTGTACCAATTACATTTTCCATTGTATCTCAGCTCGGTAACAGTGTTGCTGGCACATCCCAAAACCTCCTCCTTGGAAGTTTTTCTGTTAGAGTGTTTTCTGTTATTTTTTTCAGCACTGTTTAGCAATGAATGTGGATAATTTGTTACTTATGTCCTGGTACACCTTTGCATTTCTCCTACTGAAATTTATATTCAGGCCAAATAGACAGTGCTTGCACTTCATCGACTTTATTGTTGTTAGTTTTAGGGATGCACCGAAATGATTTTTTTTTTGGACCGAAAATGAAAACCGAAAGAAATAATAATTATTAAATTATTAAAAGAATTAATCTGTTACAAAACTATGAAAATATTTATTTAGCATTCAAACAATGGACAATATAAAATACCATTTAAAATAAAATATTTTACTTGGCCCCACTCATGAATAGCCTAAAAGCAAGATAGCTGAAATATTATACAATTAAATAT
>JBBPCX010000154.1:18890537-18893037 GCA_037974365.1 Hydrocynus forskahlii
ATGATGACAATGAAGCAGCTTGCAATGATAAGCCAGACTGCTGGACAAGTGACCAAGCGCAGTACGAATGATTAAATGGAAATAGTTTTTGAACCAACACATCCTAAAGACTTAATTTTTTTTTTCACTGCACGAATGTCAAATGTCGGAAAATTAGAGTTCCTGCACTTATTTTTTCCCACTTCAAGCACTGACGGAAAACATTTGTTCATAGAATGGCGCGGTTCATGTGCTAGGTTCACGTAGTCTACAAGATGGCGGCTGACGTAGATGCAGCAGCTGTGTGGTCTCTGTACTCCTATTACTATTCATACTATTCGTTTGTTAATTAACTCTGTCTTGTTTTATTCCTGTCTTTAACTTTATGCCTCACACTGAGTCGGCTACACCTCAAATTCCGTTGTTCCTTGAAAAAGTGACAATGACAATAAAGATGTATCTTATCTTATCAGTAAAAAGCACAATTAATTAGTTCCTTATTAAATATTCCATATATTGGACAGGGGTGTGATGGGATGTTTTAAATCTTCAGCAGTGTTTACATATTGCATTAAATTCTTTCATTTCAAAAGGAAAGGAAAATTCTTGTATCCATATGGGAGCCTTTTTTTAGATGTAGCACTGGCTGAGAAGTGTCATAGATGATTAATGAAGGCTTTCTGCAGCCTCTCATTCTCTCTCATTTAATCTACACCTATTGGCATTCGTCTTTTTAAAATGGAAACTTGTGTCCTTACAGCATGTGAACTCACCTATATGCTCATTCTAAGAAATGACTGCAGTCCAGGATCCAGGAGAGAAACTTACAAAAGCAGACGCAGACAGCTTATAAAACTTTTGGATCTCTCTCTCTCTCTCTCTCTCTCTCTCTCTCTCTCTCTCTCTCTCTCTCTCTCTCTCTCTCTGTGTCTCTCCCCTCTGTCACACAAGTATGCAGTTCAAAACAAGCTCACTTGAAGGCTCAAAAATATCTTTGCACGTGAGCCAGCTAGATATGTCCAAAGCGCATGATAAAATTATACAATATAATTTACCCTCTGAATAAATTTGTTGTGGGTTTTTTTTTTCACCCTCGGTTGAAGGCCCAGTTGATGCTGAGGCAGTCATGAAGTGAAGGCAGCCGAGTGCTGATAAGTCCTGAGAACACCTCTGTTTTGGAGGTTCGCCTGTACTTTATCTGCACACCGAACTGGACTGGAGGAGAGGAGGCCCTGCAGGCACACAGTGACTTTTTATGTGTTTGGACAGTGCCCTGTCCTCTGAGGAAATCACTGCACTCTGCCGTCACATTGAGGAGAAAGGGAAAGAGAGGAAGTGAGTGGTGCAGCACAGAGGCTGTTTACGGTTGCGGGCATTGCTAGGGCGCCAGCAAAAAACTTTGTGTGTCGTTTTAGGTAGCAGACAGTAGTAGTGGCAGAAGAAACATCGTTAGCTCAATAATGGTGAATCTACTCTGGAGATGTCGGGAGCACACTGTGGATTAAATAAAAGGGTTCGATGTACTTTAAAGGTACAGAGTTCCTCGAGATTACTCATCAAAGTGCTTACTTAGGAACTGAGGCTGTCAGGTAATTGCAACTTCCCTAAAACCTCTGAAACTCCCCAGGTATCGAGGCTCCTAAACTATGAAGAATAGTAACGAGCTTGCATTGGCTCGACTGTTCGTGGCATGCACAGTGTTGTGAGCCAGAGCACATCCACAAATATTTGTGGGAAGAACCTAGGCTAGAACAAGGCCTGCTGAGCCAAACAAGGATTCTTAGGATTTTCCGCCGAGTGCTGAGGTCTGAGAGACAGGACTCAACCCCATCAGTCCACATCACGTCTCCCCTGACACAACTTGCATGACTGCGGGAACAAGGGGGGGCAGCTTGAACAGCTCAAACAGCGTCTATATGCACAAAGCCTAAAATCAGCATGCTTTAGATTTAGGATCTTTTCTGGAGTGAGAACACTACAGGAAAACACATTTCATGTTTCTCTTTTTGCTGTGAACAGATTTGGAATGCTCACCATTCATTCCCCATGAGCGGAACTTGACATCCAGCATGTCACCGGATGGAACCGGCAGTTAACTTACATACAAAAACACAGTCATGACAGCTTTTAAGTGTCACAAAACCTGTCATTCTTCTCACAGCAAAGAGCGCATACCACAAGCTTATATCTCAGGGTGAAGGAGGACAAAATAGAGGAGAAATTTAAAGCAGTGGATTAGGTGGAAGTCAGAGGGCAAACTTTTTGTGTAATAATCTGCTAGAGGGACAGGCGGTTTCGTCAGAGCTTCATGACGAGTTGTCGCTGGAGATGTGGAGTGAGCTGCACTGAGACGTATGATGCAACATGCTTCAACCTATATCACACAACAACCATATCCATCAATCACATGCAACTTAGGATTCATTCCACGCAATGGTATTATATAGGGACCACATGCACTAATTCAATATGTTTTAATATTTTCAGCCTACTTAAAGGAATACTCTCACATTCTTAAAGG
>JBBPCX010000154.1:18898037-18912001 GCA_037974365.1 Hydrocynus forskahlii
GCCTAAAAGCAATCTAGTGAGAGCCAGCACTGCCCTCTAGTGTGCAGAGAGGTATAGTGGAAGATCTCGCAGCAGCTTCTTGCTTTTAAAGTCAAATTCCAATTTATTGTTCACATAAACAACAATTCTCAGTATGACATACAGTGAAATGTATGGGCAAATGCATACATTTAAATAGTGTTTAAGACATTCATTAGAAACAGACTGAATATTCCATTGCTTCTGGTTATAGCCGGCTTTGATGTAAGAATGAAAAGAGAGGGGTGCCCCTACTATATATATTTTTAAAACACTATTTGTTTTTGTCCAACAATGTAAGAAATGTGCAGCAGCCTGTTTTACGAGCTGTAGCATGAAGGCTGAATGTCCGGCAGAGTGCACGGAAGGTTTTAGTTTTCTAATTTTTTTAAAGTTCAGCTTCACTGATTTAAGATAGACTCACCTGTTCAGCTCCCACCCACAAAATAAGCAAATAAATAAATAAAGAAATGGCCTGAAATGACCTCTCCAGATGAGCCAGTGTCCCATTTTGCAGCTCGGTTAGCGGAAAGACGTGTGTAGATGAATTACAGAGCAGAGCTGCAGAGGTGGGAAACTGCAGGCTCATCACATTCTCCTGCTCTGATGGAGGGAGAGGAGTGGGGACTAATTAGGCTGACTGCAGATCAGTCACCATGACACACACTCTCTGGAGCCCTGACCCACTTTCCTTCTCGACAAAGAGTACACATGCAAGTGTGGGGGGAACCCTGCGATACACACACACACAAATAAAGAAACCTCACATAGTTAGTAATGCTTGTGGGCTATTATGAGCTATTTTCACTAGGCCATCATACCATAACACCTATACTCTTAACCCCAATACCAAAAGAAAACACCTTTTTTCTACTTTACTTTTACAGTTTCCCCTTTTTAATAAGTCTGAATTTTAGTGAGACACAGATTGTTGTTCTGTTAACTTACCATTAAGAATCAGCTGTACATTTTAAGGCAGCTTGGAAACTTTTTGTAATTTATCAAGACAACCATGGGTGTACAAAGGTGTTTTGAGTTGGGGGTGCTAAAATTTAAAGCAGATGTCAAGTAATATAATACAGGTCCATTTTTCATAGCAAATGGAACAGGTCATATTGTGAAGAAGAGACAACATTATACACATCAGCCACCGATACACTCTCTGCTCTCTCTTTATGGCAGTGAGCCGAGTGGAGAACCAGTTTGTTGACATGCTGTGTGATAGTCAGTTGTGTCCAGCACAGTCACACACTGAGATACAGCACTGTCATGCACCAAGGAGATTAACCAAGGAGATTTAACATTTGGAACAGTATATTAGTTGTTAGTTGCTTAGCCTGCTGACAGCTAACCATTTGTAATCACTTAGCTGTCACTCTTCACAATCCATTTACTCTTTCACTTTCACTTTTAGTCTTTGGAGAGGTTGTAAAAGTTTTATTTCAATTCATTCATACTGTTCAGGTAATTTTGAGATAACTGAATGGAATTTGTGCTGTCAAAGGTTTTGCACCTATCCACTGATGAAGGGAAAGGTACACACACACACACACACACACACACACACCATGTTTTTTCACTAAATGTAAACATCAGCATGCAGAAAAAAATACTGCTAAAAAAACAATAAACAAACAGAATAAATGAAATAAATGTAGCTTGATGGTGCGGAACATCTAACACTTTGTGTTCAAGGTTTTCAGAAGAACAATGCTTTTGGCTCAAACACCTTTTGCCTAGTGGGGCATCAAATCTTAAACGATGTAATCTCTAGAGGGTGAAGGATCCCAAAAAGACAGTTCGGCTATTACACAGAAACTACATTCTGGAGTCGCTTAATGCAGACTGACGTGTCTACATCCTCATACCAATCATTCCTAAAACCCTCAGCCTGAGTCAAAGGACTTGTCAAGGAGATCTTCCTTTAGTGAACATCACTGCTGAAATGTTTCAGTGCTAACAGTGCTGAAAGATCAGGGTTAGCAAAAAAAAAAAAAGGCATAAAAATTAAAAGTGGAATTTTTTTTTTATTTTTCAACAAAATGATTTCAAGCCATTTCAAGCATCAACAACACAGATGTATTTTATAGAAAACACTGCTGTCTTTTGTACTTTGTATACCTTTAATTTTCTTACACAGGCTTCTATGACAAATTGTTCTAGTACATCTACTCACATTTCACTGAACCCAAATAGGATACATATCTCATTGTTAATTTCTGAGGTGAGTTATCATAAAAATGCATTTGGAACATTTCTATTGGTCCATTCATCACAAAGTTTGAATCTGGTACAGAATAAAGATGTTTTCTTTGGATGGCGAGGATATGAAAGTGGGTTTGGATAAATTCCAAGCCTTATTTATAATCTGGGTGTTACAACATGGTCCTGCAACCTGTTCTTCAACCAGTCAAACAACATATATTAAAATTCTTGGCCTAGAGGAGGACCCTACGTTAAATCTAGATTTATTTGTACTATACATTGTACAAATAGCAATATGGATGTGTTTTTGTTGTAATATTTTGTTGCACACATCCTTATCTGAATTTTATCTTTAAAGAGGCATTACTATTTCTCCAGAAATCTTCACTAAGGCACAGTACACATAAGCGTTACATGTTACTGCAAAGGAGGAACAAATAGTATTGCATGTAAAGCAAGAAAGATAATAACAGTGATATACCATGTATGATTCATAGCTGTTTGTATGCACCAGCTCTCAGGCAGCGTGGATCCACACTTCATTGTGTAAATTGATTATGGCCAAAGAAGAGTCATATCCAGCCCCTTCATACCTGCTGTGATCAAAGAGTTTCCCTGCGGCCTGCAGGTCCTTTACCAGCTTCTCCTTATTCTCCATGGCCAAATCCTCTGAGACCTTTTCATTAAAATCCCTGTCAGATGTCATGAAACGTGTAGGGGAAAGAGTTGGTGACAATCAATGAGATGAAAATTTTTTTTTATATAAATGACAAGATAATGAATGGGCTGCTAGAAACAGTGTACCTTGAAAACTAATTTGTAGCTTGTTATGTGAGAACCTCTTTCAGTCCAATAATTCAATTTGGTATTATATGGAAAAAGACTTTGTTCTGATTAGTCTAAAGCAGGGATGGGTGAGGATCAAGATAGTTTAGTGATTTCCCTGATCTAACAAATCTGGTAATTCACAAAGGAGTTGAAATAGATGTGCCTGAACAGGAACATTACCAAACTCTCAAAGAACTTGGCCCTCTGGGACCAGAGTTTCTTATCCCTGGTCTAGAACGACAATTTTTAAATTATTTATACCGTGGAACAACATCTAGTAGCACCTACTGCTTTACTATGTTTAGAACTTTTCATACGTTCATTCACGATCAAATTTGGAATTTTCTCAAAAAAATCAGCAGTCCTGTGGGAGTCCTTTCAAAAGATCCATAACAAATATACATGAAGCAATAAAAACTGTCATGAAATGTTAATTAGTTAAATATTAAGAGTTACAGCATTTTAAAGTGTTATGGCAGAGGTGATTTTGTAAACCTATGTTTAATCTTTGCTTTTAAACATATTTAAAAAGAAGTCTAAAGCCAAGTCAGACCCTGAACACATTTTTCTTCTTGAGTTGGTATTCAGGGATGAAATACTAATCATGCACTGCTCGTTTAACTCGCGCAACTGAACAGATCTCAAGCCACACATGCCTTTCCCTGCATTAACCTTAAATTTGCGCTTCCTCTGATGTTTCTGTGAACAGCAGTGCGTGCAACAATAAAACAGTTCGATGGGCATTCTGGTGGAGCAGCCAGTCCCCCGCCCTCAATAACAACCCGAACTCAAAAGCCTGTATGCAGTATTCAGGACGTCTCACCTGACGTAGATCGTGCAACTGGGTCTGATTTCCTCCTTGATGGCTGCATCATTCCATTGAGGGAGGACAGTGTCTGGGGTGATGTAGAAAGAAACTGACACTTGACGCTGTCCATTCTCACCAGCCTCAATCACTGACAAAAGCCCTGGCCTGGTCAGGGGAATGACCCTTTCTGAAGAGCGAGACATGATATTTTAAAAGATGCATTTATTTTCACAGGATTTAAACACTACTTATAGCAGAACTTACTCTCATTGTTGTCCCCTTGCATTAAGTTATAGAGTTTCATGAACCCAGCCGATACATCCCAAAAACTGGTGCTGGCAATGTGTGTTGTGATCCATCGGCTGGAGTTATAGAGACGCTCCTCAAAATTCTGTTCAAGCATCAGAGATCAGAATGAAAAGGTAAGAGATGTTACTAAATTTACACTTATATTACACTGCTCTAAGTCTCTGGAAACTATGGCAAAATAACAAGCTAAAAAGGAAGAAATGAACATTCACAGCATACCTGATTTGTATTTACCACAGTGTACTCTGGACAGTCAAGTTGATGGCAGAACCAAGGTGCCTCCCAGCTCTCTCCAAGAGGTAGAGGAGCCAGGACCAGAAGGCAAAGGGCAACGGGCAAGCTGGTCTTCATGACTCCACAATGCCTCTTCAGTTAGCACAGTGTCTCTGAAAGTCCACTCCTGTAGGTGGGAGAACACAGGCACGTAGTCTGGCATACCTCCTCGCTTCCTCAGGACATCCTCATTTACAAACCTTATTCATCCATCTTTGCGTTTACTGTCTAATTTTCCTAAACACTTTGCATGGTTACTTGGAAACATGCAGTAAGATAAACAGATAGTCCTGGTCTAAAGAGTAACATAGACTAATATCATCACACACTGTTGAGTTTATAGGAGTTAATAGTCTGTACACGACAATATTGTACATCTTCTGATTATCAGGCACAGTATATAACAGCATAAACAGCATAGTCACCTGTGGTTATCCTTGCGTCTGTGACTGCACCTGTTTAACTGGAAGAAAGCAATGCTGAGTGCTGACGTGAGAGAAAGGTGGAGGGGCTGTTAGCAGGACTGGTCCAACAGGTTAATCCCCAGTGCAATTAACCCTTATCTCAGTTTCAGGTCTTACTCTCATCTCAGGCACAGGAAATAAACGGGCAAATTAAAACAATGATTACATGATAGCATCTTTTTGGATTATAACTAACTAACTAAATAAATAAATAAATTCAACAACAGGTCAAAATAACCAGACTGTGACAGAGGGCTCCTTCAGGAGACCCTCCCGTTCCTGATTGGTCCTGATTTGCTTAGGCTCTGCCCACTGGGGGGTTCACCTGTCTCTTGTTTATAAACTTATTATAGAAGGACACGCCCCCTGTTTGCTTGTTCTACTTTGTGATCAACGTCTTTCTGTTCAAACCAACGTTTCTCAGCGGCTGTCAGTGTTGTCCTCTCTCTCTTTCCCATCACAGACGGAGACGGACCAGTGCTCTCCTGCTCCTTTCGTTTAAAGGCCCAAGTAGTTCGTGAGGGCACTTAGACTGTGTACAGCTTTGTGTACAGCAAGATGACTTTTGAAATCTCGCGATGCCTCTGCTGGTAACCGTGGGAACGGCATTTTTTACTGTCCCTTTATTAACTATTTTATTAACTACTTTACTATTATTATTGTATTACTATTCATATAGTATGCAGCTGCTACTATAACAACCACAGCAACGTCAATGGCAAGAGCAAGAACAAGGTCGACAATAATAATAATAATAATAATAACAATAATAATAATGATTATGATAATAACGTTATGCTTCTGTGTCTTCATTGAAAAAGAAGCTTTGAAATCACATGACTAAAATGTGTCAATTCGCTTGCAATTACTACTCTTGTCCAAAACAATAAAAATAATTTGTGCTGATATGTGTGCGGCCATTTAACACTTTGTAACCAGGAACCACTGTGTGTCAGGGTCTGTTAAGCAGGAATAGGAGGTAAAGGCTGGTTCAATCCTTCATACATACATTATAATGCCTACATGTTTAAAATCTACATTTCCCGAAAATGATCTCTCGTCCAAACACGATGGAAACGCCAGGGGGAGCGAGATAACTAAAAACAGCCAGCTCCATTAGGAGATGAAGGGGGCGTGTGAGATGTACGTGTGCGCGCGTGTGTGTGTGTGTGTGTGTGTGTGTGTGTGTGTGTGAGAGAGAGAGAGAGAGAGAGAGAGAGAGAGAGGGGGGGGGGGGGAGAGCGAGCGTGTGTGTTAGGGCGCGTGCGCTGCAGTCCCGCACCGTGCCCCCGGAGCGATGGTGCCTTAGCTGCCCTGCGTAGAGAGCCAGGCCGGTCCTACCGCAGCTCCATGGCGCGAGAGGGAGGAAGGATAGGCGGCTGCAGACGGGCGGGGCGAGGGTCTCTTCCGTAGGGACACGGGTCTTTTCCCCACGCCGAGCAGGAGCAGAAGGGGAGGAGAGGAAGTGGACCCCCTGGCACAGTGCGCGCGCTGCAGTTTCAGTATGGACCGCGCCGCGAGGGTCGGTACGAGCGTCTCGTGATTGCAGCCGGTTTACTGAAGAGGGGGATCTCGGAAAAGTGCCGGGCAGAGCGCACCTGGTTTCCAGTTACAGCTCTGCAGGAGCCGCTGAGGCTCCAGGCGCGCCGGCGGGTCCGTTAGAGAGAGATGGAGAAGGCAAACCCGGCTCAGACACAGTCTGCCATGTCCAAGAAGGCTGAAAGTGGTGCGGAGGATCTGTCTAAACTTACGGACGAGGAGCTCCTCAAGTGGAGCAAGGAGGAGCTGGTGCGGAGGCTGCGCAAAGCTGAAGCGGAGAAGATGAGCGTCATCGTGGACCACAGCAACCTGATCCGAGAAGTTAACCGCAGGCTCCAGCAGCACCTGAACGAGATCCGGGGACTGAAGGTAACACTGAAGCTCAGGTGGATGGCTGCGTAGTGCACCACACCAAGGCACTGCTAGTGCATGGGGTTTAGGTGAGGAGGAAACCGTGTAAGTGTATGTAAGCCCTGATGACTGACACTTCACAAAGTACAACGTTATAAAATACATTTGTCAGACGAAACTGTGCATTTTAAACCGTTGGATAGATACAGGTATGCATATTGGTGCTTGGAAGATGGGGTGATGCTGGGGAGATGGATGAAGAATGTAAGGAAGTTTGCGGGAGACTTATTGTACTGTGCCAGATAAAGATGAGTCAAAGCCTGTATCCTGGCTCATTTAGTATTCTGAAGGTGTTTAAAGGCCGTTTTCAGGCGTAGATGTTTGGAAGGGCAGCGGTGACTCAGTAGGTTGAGGCTTCATGCCAGAGATCAGAACGTGGTGGAGCTGGAGTGTTCTTGGATGCTGACCTAACACAGGAGGTTAAGTGTCCTTTCCCTGCCCTTAAGCCCTGGAGCAAGGTGCGTATTCTCCAAACTGCCGGAGGAGTATTGCATTACAGCTTCCCTGTGTCCTTTATGCAGAACACTTGCAGTGGCCTTGGAAATAAGTAGGGAGCCCTACTTAGAATAAAGTAATGTGAACATGAAAAGAGCCTATGTTAGAAAAAAATCCTCCTTTTTGATAAATAGCTTGAAGTAGATAGATGAACATCTACTTAAAGTTTCAACATGTACTAGAGGAGGAGCAGAAAATATCAATACCGTATAGAATAGTGATATTGTTTTACATGATCTGACATTGATAGTTGTATCAAGCATTAATGTCTATGTATTCAATATTACATAATGTTTTCATTCAATTAATTTATTTTTATTTATTTTACACACTGCTCGGCCACAACATTAAAACCACTGCCAGGTAAAGTGAATGACATTGATGGTCTCATTACAGTGGCAGCTGTCAAGGTGTTGGACATATTAGGCATAGGCATATTAGGTTGGACATATTTTGAGACTGATGTGTTGGACGCAGGAAAAATAGGCAGGTGTAAAGATCTGAGCAGTTTTGACAAAGGTATAATTGGGATGGCTACATGACTTTGACAGTGGCTAAACTGTGATGGCTAGAGTCAGAGGGCTATCAAAATGGCAGGTCTTGTGGGGTGTTCTTGATATGCAATGGTTAGTAACTGCCAAAAGTGTCCAAGAAAGGACAATTATGTAACCAGCGACAGGGTCATGGGTGCCTCAAGCTCACTGATGCATATGAGACGCGAAAACTAGCCTATCTAACCTGTCTGGTGCGATTGTATGCACCTGTATGCAGCTGCATAGTTGCAGACTGGACAGAGTGCCCATGCTGATCCTTGTCCACTGCAGAAATGGCCAACAATGGGCACGTGAGCATCACAACTGGGCCATTGAACAATGGAAGAAGATGGCCTGGTCTGATATAACACATTATGCATGTGTGTCACATTTCTGGGGAAGAGATGGCACCAGGGTGCACTGTGGGAAGAAGGCAAGCCGGTGGAAGTAGTATGATGCTCTGGGAAATGTTCTGCTGGGAAACCTTGGGTCCTGGCATTCATGTGAATATTACTTTGACACTGGCCATGTTGGCCTCCAAATTCCTCAGATCTCAATCCTTTCGAGCATCATTAAAGGGGACATATTATACCTCTTTTTAGACAAGTTATAATCTATAGGCTATACAAAACATGTTCATGAAGTTCTTTGCACAAAATCACTCTCACATAAAGATATCTTACCAGCTCTGTTCTTGACAGTTTCAGTCCCTTTCAAAATGATCCGTTTAAGGGCTCTGTCACTTTTATGCAAATAAGCTGTTGCTGGCCACGCCCCACCCATCCCATGCTAATGCTGCGCATTTACCACAAGTGAAACAGAGGCGCTATCCAGCCCTATATTTTGGACCCCGAGTCTGACCCAGAGAGAGGTGAACACAGCACTTCATGGCTGACTTGCCTTTGCCTGTAGCCATAGTGTGCTCGTAAAACCAGCAGACAAAAATGGCGGATCTTACACTGATCGAGTGGGTGGGGCTCGATGGGTGAGGGGTGGTTCTATGCTAATTTCCTTATCCTGACCTCAGGATATAGGAGCCGTCCAAACGGTTCGTAGAAGCATATGATTCCTGACATGAAAATCTTTCAGTTGACTCACAGAAAATGGATGGATGTTTTTTTTTTCACATTTGGGAGTGTTTATAGGAGCAGTAGAGACCCAAATGGAAATACAAAAGGATGCAAAAATTGAGTTTTGCATAATATGTCCCCTTTAAGAAATGCTGGATTAAGATATCGTTTGAGGCCCAAACTCACAATTTAGAATCTGCTGCTAAATTTTGGTGCTAAATACCACAGCACACCACAGGGAGGTGGCCTCAGTGTCATGAGAACGTCACTTCTGAAGTTCATAAGATGGTCTAAGACCTTGTTCGTCTTGTGTGTCACAGTGGAAATGGAAAAGAAGTCAGAGTCGCCAGGATGGCTGCAGAGACTCTCCTACGTAATTCACACAAGAATTGCTAAAATTTCACCACAATCATTTCTGGTTCCAAATATCATGATAGTATCGCATTGTCTCCACCCTGGCAGTTTTCACCTCTAAAACTGTACTGTTCACTCCCCAGTCCATACAGTCCAAATATGGAAATAAGGCTGCAGTGGCATCCCATTTTGAAACTAGCGCATTCATATATTTCTGCCTATTCATCCTACAGCATTTAAGCCCTGCTTATTTCACTAAAGCTATCAGGAGTGTTTCTGCTCAGACTGCTTCTTGAATGATGTACAAGTCAGCCAATCAAAACAAATGTAATTTACATATGTAAGTATTAAAGGCATAGTAACATATCAGCATGTTTAATTGTAGGGCATAAAACTGAAAAATCATGTAAAAATCAATCACAGCAGTTTTTGTACAGAAAAACCGAAGAGATTAAAAAAAAATGAAACATATGGGCCCTTTAAGTTACTGAGTATCCCTGTTAATGTGTCACCTAACACATAACGACATGAGTATGTTATATGTACTTTGTATGTACACGCTATAAATCCTTCTTAGCTCCATTAGAACAGAAAGTATGACATGATTTTTTAGGATTCTGTGCAATACTCTTCAATGTATTTATACACATCTCTTGACATAAGGGCAACTTGTAGCCTAGTGTTTAGGGCATTCGCCCTGCGATCAGGAAGTTGTGGGTTCGATTCCCAAGACTGCTAAGCACCTCTGAGGATCCCTTGAGCAAGGGACCGTCCCCACACACTGTTCACCGGGCGCTGTGTTCCTGGCTGCCCGCTGCTTCACTTGGTGAACGGGTTAAATGCAGAGGATGATTTTCGTGCTGTTCACACTGTGTGGTGTGTTCATGTATGACAGAATGGTTATTTTCACATATTTGTGAATCCTTAGACCAGGTCCTGAATTGTGGGAAACCACATTTTTCTCATGTTTTAGGTGGTAGTATTGAAACATTGCTAAAGTTTACAAACCTACCGTTTCCTCCCGAGACAGTGTGTTCAATCTGTGGACACTAAGCTGCAGAAATGACTTCCTTTGTAAATAAACTGTTTTTGTGACATCACAAAAACTATCACGTTTACATATATCAACTGTTTAGTCCTGCCCTTTACATTGAAATGATAAGGAGTGTTTCATCACAGATTTAAGGTAGAGCACAGGGCAGCCTATCAGCACAGAAGCCATTTGAAGCTGAAAAATGGGCATAATGTATAATAACTGTTATAGCGGTTTTTAATAAATTATCACAAAGAGACATGTCGTGAGTGAACCTCGGGGAAGATAAGAGAAAAACGAATGATAAAAGCCTGTTTGAACACTGGGAATGTGTATGTATAAAATTTAGAGCTCAGCATAAAAGTAGAAACATTTAATTGACAACACACCCTAACATTTACAATTAACATGCTTGTGAAGTTAGGGCTAGCCCAGGGGCAGCCACTGAGGTGTTTTGTAAATTCATTAGTGTTTTTATGAACACTGAGGAATGTGTTTGGAGAACAGCCCAATGTTAATGCCTTTGTTGTGTATGCGGTGTATGAATCACTTTTCCTCTTTCTACCGTATTGTTGAGAACTTCCTAATGGCCTTAGCACTGCATACAAGTTGTCCTTCCTTTGACGTTGCTGTTCAGTTTCTCTTTTTCTTGCCATTTTTCCTGCAGGAGGTGAATCAGAAGCTGCAGGAGGATAACCAGGAGCTTCGGGACCTTTGCTGCTTCCTGGATGACGACCGCCAGAAAGGGAAGAAGGTCTCAAGGGAATGGCAGCGCCTTGGCCGCTACAGTGCTGGGATCATGCGCAAGGAGGTGACACTTTATCTGCAGAAGTTGAAGGAGCTGGAGCAGAAGCAGGAGGAAGTTCTAAAAGAGAATCTGGAGCTGAGAGAGCTGTGTCTCATGCTGGATGAGGAGAAGGGTTCTGGCGGTACGGGAGGGCCAACAGGCACTGGAGCACCAGCGGGCTGCAGGAACTCGATTGATAGCCAGAGCAGCCTGTCCCATGCCAGTGTGCCTGGGCCAGGACTGCTGAGGGACGTGGGGGATGGAAGCAGCACGTCCAGTACAGGCAGCACTGATAGTCCTGATCACCTCACACACAAGCAGCAGATGCTGGCCGGTCCAGCGGGAGGCAGTCCAGAGCTCCTCCACAAACCTCGGTCAGTGGAACAGGGGCCAGGCCCGGAGCACTCCGGTCGCAGACGAAGCACCAGTCCGGAATATGCTGCCCACACCTTTCCTCAAGTGTGCCGGCCTCGCTGTGGTTCCTTCTCCAGCCCTGACCATAAGGGTCTGCGAGGTCTCAGCCCAGAAAAGCTCAGCAAAGGCCTGTCCAGAGGCAGCCCCGAGCAGTTCTCCAAGCACTTGCTGGTGTCCTCTCAGCCTCCTGGTAGCCCTGACCTCTTCCAAAAGCACCGGGCGAGCATTGGGAGCGTATGCGGGAGTCCTGAGCCAAAACAGATGCTGTCAGGGACGCCTGACCACCTGCAGAAAGGTCGTGTGATTTCCGGAAGTCCTGAGATGCTGAGGCACGGGTACAGTGCAAGCCCAGAGCATGTCAAATTTGGAAGCCCAGGCCGGGACGTGGCCCAGAGGAGGTCAGGGGGAGACGAGATGTCCCCGCATCACCGGAGCATCTACAGCGGTATGAATGGTGGGTCCGACTGGAGCCTGCTGTAGCACCCTACACTGAGCGCCATTTCAGTACACTACATGCAAAGGGATGGTCATCAGTCATCATGGAGGGCATCAGTTTCAAAACAATACAAACAAACCATCCTGTAGCCAGGCACTAAACCATCCCATTCAATAAGCCATGATCTACATTTAGTTAAGTTTTCCTTTGCGCAGCTCAGACGGGGCCTTGAGGAGGTAGAACAGGGGTGTTAGTGTCTGGCAGAACGCCTGATCTCTGGTAAAGGTCGGTGGTGTCCAGTCTTGGTTCTCAAGGGCCGTGATTTCAGCAGGCTTTAGCTGCTATCTGTCAGTCAGCTGTGCTTTTATGCTTCGGAAACCATTTACGCACTGGAGCCCAACTGAGGGAACTGTAACCAATCACGCAGCATAAAGTTCAGAGGTCCAACAAAAAGCCAGAGGACAGTGCCACCCAGCAGGACCAGGAGTAGACACCACTGTTTTTGCCATGCGCTTTCAGGTGAGTGGAGTGGCAAACTGAAGACTGCAGCAGCAATAGCACTGCAGCAGTTGCAGTAGAGAGAAACAGGGTCATTACTCTGTTCTCTTCTCCTGCTCTCTTCTTGCTTTATTTTCATATGACACCCTCCTCTTACGTTTGTACCTTAGAGACACTGAATTCCCCTAATGGGAATGACTGTAGTTCATAATGAATTTCACAAACCAAATGTGATGTATGGAAAGCCAAGAACTGCAGTGCACGTACATAGTACACACATACAGTCTTACATGCCCTCTGGCACACACAGACAGACAGACATACACTAACCCTGCACTCCGCTTCTAACGAAACATTCCTCTCATAATAAAGTTTGCTTATTTAGTTGTGCAACCTGCATCCAATTATACACTCTGCAGACCTTACAAAAGAAAAGCCTGTGACTGGTTCATCCACGTTTGGTTGTTTTTATTTTAACGTCAAAATTAGTTGTTCCAGTCCACTTAAGTCAAGTCATAATTTAATTATCAATTTAGGTTTCTGGACACACTCACTAGGGTTGTCACTATCAGTTGTATTAGTAAGCCAAGTTGAGCAATCTACCAATTATTTAGATGATTCATGATTTTTTTTAAATATAATAAATAAACAATACTTACCAACACACTAAAAAGTTGGGTAGAGCAATTAAAATATTTCAAACAAATAACAGAAAGGTAGCAACTGAAAATACAAAAAAAACATATGTTGTAAGTTAAGAAGGTTTCTTTTGAAAAGAAAAGTAAAGAGAACTATGATGCATTGTTCCAACAGCAACAGTATTATCAGGGTATATGCAAGCCATTTAAGTCCAAAATTTTGAGAGATTTGGAGGTATACTATATGGACAGAAGTATTGGGATGCCTGGCCATTGCACCAACAGGGACTTTAATGACATTGCATTTAAATACAGCCTAGCTTGCACTCTCCATTCCAGTTCATCCCACAGGTGTTGGATGTGATTGAGGTCAGGGCTCTGTGTGGGCCAGTCAAGTTCTTCCACACTGCACTCATCCAGCCATGTCTTTATGGATCTTGCTTGGTGCACTGGGGCACAGTCATGCTGGAATAGAAAAAGGCCTTCCCCAAACTGTGTCCACAAAGTTGGAAGCATGGCAAATTGTTTTGGTATGCTTGATTTTACACACCTGTGGCAATGAGCATGACTGAAACACTTGAATTCAGTAATTAAGAGGTTTGTCCCAATACTTTTGTCCATATAGTGTGTCTTTACTGCTGGTTTTAGGCAATTATTCAATTAACTTTTGTTATATAAACTCATCTAAAGACCGCTTTGGGCTTCACTGTAATGGCCATATGACTAAACAATAGACTGCACACAATGGCAATATGAATATAATTTAGTGATGTGACAGGGTTCCCACGGGTCAGGGAATTTCTGGAATATCAGGGAATTTCAGTAAAGGCATTTCCAGACAGGGAAAGTCA
>JBBPCX010000154.1:18922009-18943984 GCA_037974365.1 Hydrocynus forskahlii
GGGTTGATAAATTTGATTTCCATTGATAATTTTTGTGTGATTTTGTTGTCAGCACATTCAACTATGTAAAGAACATTTAATTCATTCAGATCTAGGATGTCTTATTTTTATGTTCCCTTTATTTTTTTGAGCAGTGTATATATATATATATATATATATGTGTGTGTGTGTGTGTGTGTGTGTGTGTGTGTGTGTGTGTGTGTGTGTGTTTAATGGTTGTGACATGATTGGAGCTGCTTCAGCCCTATCATTATCATGCATAACATTTTGCTTGACATTGTTACACCCAGGGCAAAATCTTTATTGCCACAGGTTCATTTACCAGGCACCTGTATCACTCACCAGAGTGACAAAATGGCTCGTGCATCTCTAGTTAATGGAGCAAGTATCCAGAATGCCTTGAGCTAATGTGAGAGAATGGCTTGAACACATTTAGTTAATGTGGCAAAATGACTGGGCTGCATCTTAGGCTAATGTTGTAAGAAATGTACTGCTATTAGATAGTGATGGCCTGATCCACGTTTTTCCAGTTCTGATTCGATTCCGATACACGACTGCCGATACGATACAGATTCCGATATAATACATCTTTTTTACTTTAATAAGAGCATTATTTTTGTTGAAGTTGTGCTGTTTGTTAGTAAGGTTACATCACAGAATAAATGAACTATAAACCACTTATTAGAAGAGCAAAACACAGGCCCGTAGCCAGCCTAGTGCAAGGGAGGGTTCTTTTTTTAAAAAAAGTGGACCTTTTGTATTTTCATATTTATTTTGTATTTCATTATAAGATTTAAATACTGCATTTTGTTAACTTTTGTGCAATAAGTTGCGCTGGATATCTTAATTTGTCTGCTTGTATCATAATGTGCACACTTTTGATGCCCTAAAAATATTTACTACAATGTTGCAAAATTGGCAACAGGCGGATGCGAACTTGGGTTCTTTGCGTCAGAAAACACTATTCGCTTTACTGCTTACGCCACCGGAAGCGCGTTATAATAACCGTCTTTTGTAGTGTAGTCAGGTTACTGGATAGAGGCAATAAAAGGCACCATACGACAGAAAATGGCATATACTCCAGTAATTTTTGGGGAGGACCCACCCACATTTATTTCGCTTCCGATGCCCATGGTGCGTACTGTGGGGTTGACGATTATTACCACGTAGCTAACGCTAGCTATCAGATCTTGAGGTATAACAGCCTTACTCTGTTTGGCAGTCTTTTTGAATATATATTCGATATTCTGCAATAATGACGCTGCTGCCTGCTTTCTCTTCCGTCTCTCCTGCTTTTTTCACCCCACATTATATGGATGTAGGATGCCGCCTCACACCAAAGAAAAAACATCATTTGCTGCGCAGTGGGTTGTTATATGTCGCGTGCCATCAAGGAGAATCACAGAAGTGGTTATTAGGGCTTCAGTTTGGTTTAGATATTTTTTTTAGGTATTCCAATTATTATGCATCATTATTTAAAAGGATACTTTATTACCAAAAAAAAAAAAAAACGAACAAATTTGAATCCTTTGCCCTGGGGGGTGGGGAGGATTGTTCGTAGTAATATGTTTTCCCCTGAATTATAGAAAACAGACAAAGGGGCCTTAGAATTCACCAGTGGGACACATCCATAGGTACAGGCAGCACAGCAAACACTCTTGTTAAGGTCAGGTGGGGTGTTTGAGAGAGTTTTAGCACAGCTTGTCCACAGGCCCATGATTCAAAAGCTATTTTGTGCATATCAGCTGAACAGAGAAATCAGCACCTCCCTCTCCATACAACCAGATGAGTGAGGAGGCAATAGGCTGAAGGGGACTGGGGAACAGAGCTGGGTAATTGGTAAGGCCATTAAAATGAATGAAATCTGTATGCAGATGAGCAGAGCGTAGGACAGAGGGAATGAGCTCAAGATGGAGCAGTTGCCGCTATGGGAGGAGAAAATATACAAAGGCTTATTGGCATTCTTTATGAATCCCCTTCAGCAATTCAGCATTGGCAGTTATGTTGCACTCTATATCAACGTCTTGAGTGTATGAACTGAACACATTATGTGGTACCGATACTGACACAGTATCGGTATTGATGCCGTGGAACTTAAGTACGGAACTGTAAATTTTGGCAAATGTCATGTATTGAGTGACCCTCCAGCAAGACAGTGAAAGCAAACAATAAAGCTGCTGTGAATAATATTTACAGTAGTAATTCATATTTATATTAAGTTAATATTAGCCAATTTCCACAACTGGAAGAATCCAGTTTCTAATATAGTTTTTAATTGAAATAAAGTAGTTTTTTTTTACTTTTAGTTTATTTTATGTAAGATGTCTATAAGTCATACAATATATGAACAAAAGCATTGGGGCACCTGAACATTACACCAACAGGGACTTTAATGACATTGTATTCAAATACATAGACTTTAATGTGGAGTTGGTCCCCCCCTTTGCAGCTATAACGGCTTCCACTCTTCTTGGAAGACTTTCCACAATATTTGGGATTTTCTGTGGGAATTTGTGCCCATTCATTCTGTGGAGCATTTATGAGGTTAGACACTGATGTTGAATGAGAAGGCCTGGCTCGCAATTTCTGTTCCAGGTCATCCTAAAGGATGGGGTTGAGGTCAGGGATCTGTGAGGCCAGTCAAGTTCTTTCACTCCAAACTCATCCAATCTTGTCTTTATGGAGCTCGCTTTGTGCACTGGGACACAGTCATGCTGGAAAAGAAAAGGGTCTTCCCTAAATTATGTCCTGTAAGTTGGAAGCATGCACTGTTCAAAATGTATTGGTATGCTGAAGCATCAAGATTGACCTTCACTGGAAGTAAGGGGCCTAGTTTAGGCCCTGAAAAACAGAGTTGTCCCAATACTTTTGTCCCTATAGTGTATCCACTGCCTGATGAGAGGCTGTTTTACTATCTCTGTTCTGATCGGCGTCTTCACACTGTTATTGTTTAGAAACTTATCAGTTGACTGGTTTGTTATCATGCACCATCGCGATATACAATCTATTCAAAAACGTGCTGTGATCACGCTTTAGACCTTTTTTTTTCGTGCTAGGACAATGCTTCTTTTTTTCTTGCTATCACAACGCTGGGCTACAAGAGTTTTTCACCGTCTTTGCCTCCAGTTCATGCAAAGTAGTCTTCTGTTGTAGCTTATGAATGAACGTTTGTATGGAATATTGTGAAAATATACTACACGTTTCCCACTAAAAGTGTAATAATAATGAGTTGATTCCATATAATTTTTGTTTGCAAAGCGGTTGAAACAGGTTGAAAGGCCGTGAGACGGGAAAAGTCCCTAACCCTAACCCTAACCCTAATCCTAACCCTAAACCTAAACCTAACTCTAACAGTCTCCAATTAGCACTGATACTGGCGGTGTTACACACTGGGCATTAAAATACATAGGGTAGTGAAGCGTTGTCCTAGCATGAAAAAAAGTCCTGAAGCGTGATCGCAGCACGTTTTTGAATAGATTTTATGTCGTGATGGCTGCACGAAAAGTCGTGAGATGGGGTTGTTATGACACAGTCACCCACTCAAAAACCACAAAAAAACTAGGCAGCACTGCCTATGACCCAGCAGACGTAGTCCAGGCTGTTTTTTGAGTAGAACAAAACAACTTAGCCGAACGTTCAGAAAGGAAATGTACTCCTTGTTTAGTTTTTAGGTTTTTTATCGTTCTTTTGAAACTGTCTGAATGAAAATCAAGATTGTTGTGATACAATTACTGAGATTTAGTTGTAGCGGTAGATTTCTCTCCAGAAACCAACAGGAGTGAGGGGCTCTGTGTGTAAAATAAAGGGAAAAGTGTATTTCCCACTCCTTGCAGCCTTAACTAGATAGACACAGTTGCAACTTTGCTGAATCGTCCAAATCACCGAATCTCATGGTGTGGATGTATCCATGCAAAGTGTGCTGAACGCGTTATTTTTAATCCCAGAAAAGATCCAGAGCTTAAAAAAAAAAAACACTTGTGGTTTTAGCCCCTGCTACCCACCTCTTAGCCGGAAACATTTGTCAACCCAGCACTGTGGAGTTGGAATGTCAGCCCACACCCAGAGAGTAACATGAGCTGATTCATGTTTCTCCTCCTCTTTTCCTCTCTCTGTTACTTGCTGTGAATTAACCCCCCCAAGCACCTCAAAACACACACACACACTCACAAACTCACACACATGGACTTCACAGTCATCTTTGGAGTGTAGTACCATTCCATATTGATGAACACATTTGTCACAAAGCTTTTCTCAGTAGGTCAGATGAGCCGAGAGTCCTCGAGAGTCAATTTTCTGCTCACGAGAGCCCTCAGCCACTGTTGTAAAATGGCCTCCACTTCAGTTAGAGTAGCCATGTCATTTGTGCAGCGACTGAAAACGACTTTACTGGAAGCACATTGTTCATGTGATTCAAGGCGGCTCTTCTGTTTGGCTAGTGGGGGTGCGTTGAATGGCGGGGGAGATGGAGAGTCAGTTGTTTACTTTGTTAATTGCTTTTTCTGTCATTAAATCCCTTCATTGAGGCCCAGTGTGGTGGGTTACTTCAGGTTTACTTTAGCTGAGATGTTCCTCTGTTTGAGTAAAGAAAGACGGCTGCTGCTGCTGCTGCTGGTTCTGGAAGCTGGGTCAGTGGGTCACCAGTGCTCATCTCTATCCATTGGTTCTGTTTTTAGGACCAGCTGTGACCAACATCACCCTCTTCCCGTCTTAAAACACGCACCATTTCTTCCAGTCGGTACTGCTGGGCTATTTCAGGTGGAAAATATATCGCCAGCCTACTCCTTTGTGGGAGTAAGGACTCTCCGTGGAGAAGATTCAGCTATGGAGCACAGGCTCACTTTCTTAACGGTGAGCAATGATCAGAGTTAATTTAGCCCCAGGGAAAATACTCAGTGTGAGGTATTTTATCATCCTGTTTTCCAAATGGCAGTTAATCTCATGACTGCACTGATTCTCCCTGATGTGTTTT
The DNA here is from genome assembly GCA_037974365.1 of Hydrocynus forskahlii. Classification (NCBI taxonomy): domain Eukaryota; kingdom Metazoa; phylum Chordata; class Actinopteri; order Characiformes; family Alestidae; genus Hydrocynus; species Hydrocynus forskahlii. The sequence goes on from JBBPCX010000154.1 coordinate 18,926,979, forward strand.
CCATTGTGGGTTCTGCACTACGACAGACCAGAAGAAGCAGAACAAATTTAGACAAAACTGAGCATGTTAAAGGGAAAATAAGTGTGTGCTATTGTACTTCCATTGTTTGAAGGAATTTTGTGGATATGAGAAAGGAAGGTCATTAGGACAGGCAGTATGGGACAGCAGACGTTGGCCTGGGAGGAGCGTAGCAGAGACAGGTTGAGGGGAGGGCTTAGGCCAAAGGCTTTGCTGTCTTTCTGTTATCTCCTCTAAGGGCAAGGTGCAAAGAGCTCCACAGATAGCAATCAGGCCTTTCTTCCTGGGCCAGCCTCTAAAGTAGGCCAACAGCTGTTTCTCCTCCCCTCATTAGCATTTCACTTTGAAGCCCCGATTATTTATTTATTTATTATTATTTTTTGTATTGAAGATACAAAACACATTAATAATGAATATGTACGCTCACATCTAACCTGCTGTTGCACCCCTGACCATTCCCGTCGCTGCTGGCGAAAGAAAGCCCCCCATGCACTTGTTAATGAAGAGCAACCAAACAATGAAAACATCGCAAGATTCATATAGTTTAATAAACATATCCTGCATGGAGCAATACCCTCGGGTAGTTTTATGCAATTATTTCTGCCTCTTCTCTTTAAAAAGTGCTATTAACTAGAATTGGAGAGATGCAGGGGCAGTATGTGTGAGACAACACGGTGATGTTGCCCTCCCTTTGTTCTGTATCTCAAACTGCCCTCTGATGTCTGCAGAACAGGCCTCTCTGTGTTCTATAAAGTGGTGTATCTCCAGTGTGTGTGTGTGTGTGTGTGTGTGTGTCGCTCTTTGATGTGCTAGGTATTTTGGGCTGTCGGTCACAGATTGTCTGCCTTTGCTCCTTTTATTTCTCCCTTTATTATTTTCATCACGCCATACACCAAGCCAAGATCCCCGAGAAGTGTCTTAGCTCACTGGATGAAATAAAGGTGTCGGCTGAGCTTGGCTAACTGACATGGGTCACACACACCAGCAATATGTGCAACAATGCAGGATTACTGCATTCATTTCAGATTCCACCTAGAAATAAAGGGCAAGGATTAGCGGTTAGCATGTTGTGCTAAAACCAGAGAAAATCTGACCCATGTTGGATTGGGTGTGCTGCTATGGTGGTATGCTGGTTTCTGCTCCCAGAGGTGATGAAAAATATTGATTTGTGTTTATGCTGGGCTACTTTGCTTCCCACAAGTATATTATTTACCCCCCATGTCCCTGTGTGAAGGCCACCCAGCAGCTCCGCACAGCGGAGAGGAGCTTATGAGTTTGTTTAATGAGTAGCACAGTAGATGCCCTTCTGAAGGTCAGCAGGGAGGCCCTGTACAATCTCTGATGAGAGCAGGAGCAGTCTGGGGCATCTGGAGAGAGAGAACGAGAGAGGGGGGTGGGGAGAGAGAGAAATAGAGAGAGAGAGAGAGAGAGAGAGACAGTGAGATTTGGCTTCTGCTGCACTAATCGTTACACCACATGGACGTACACACAAAGTACACACACAAATACATACAGCACAAACCAAGTTGACTGATGACGATTACCAGTGTGTAGGGTCCATCTGCTCATGCACACCTGTTCACTCCCAGTCTAACATGGTAATGGAGCCTCAACTGCAGTATTGCTCAGAACTGAAAGACAAACATGGTAACACTGTAGGACAAGCCTGTTCATATGTCTGTACCCTGCCATGTGTGTGGGTGTGTGAAGTTTTCAGAAGTAATATGGCTAAGAAGCAGAGTCAGTATGAGTTCTGGGTGTTTCATTAGTGCTACTGACACTTCAGCCGGCCCGACACTTTATTTACCTCTGCATGCTTGCCACCCATTATTTTACATGTACTGTTGTTATCACCTTTACATAACAAACTCATGTGCTTTTTCTAGTTTTAGTTGTCGATATTCTAAATATCCACTTTTATAAAATATATTTAACTATGGAGTCTAGAAATCCTGGTGTCTTTGAAAGCAAACACCCCGCAGAGGCCTCTTTTGGAGTGTTTTTATTGGATTAAAAAATTCAATTGTCATGTTTCAAAGGAGTTTAGCTGCTGTATATGATTAGAAGACAATTGATTTTCCACTGTAAAGGCCCTATTAAGCAAATTAGCCATTATGAGTGTGTCTGCCCTGCAAAGCAATACAAATTAAACTAGCATGAGCCTGCATAACTAGCACACAGAAACTGTCCATTTAGGACAGAAATAAAGAAATCCTCCATTTCACTTGCATTTTGACTTACTTTGGGTCTGAATGCGGTGCTCTTTGCAGTGCTGTTTTAGGCATGGTTGAATTAAACGATTATATCATCAGTTTAACCTTTTACTCATCCATTTTTCAAGGACATATAAGAACATTCAGACTTCTTTTTGTGCCCAGTCAGAAAAACAGTCCATTGGCCCTAATAAAGACAGAGACTGCTCATATCCTCTCCCAGCTCAGCTCTATATCAGACGGGTACTCTCTAAGAGGAGTGTTGGGAATATTCCTCTATGAAAGGCCATTTCCATCATGAGCCTCTGGCTGCTTCAGTTGTACAGTGATCTACCAAGGGATAGAGAAAAAAAGGATTTGCTGTTTGTTGAGGTGGTGTTAACACTGAAAGTGGATATTGCAGTTAACACCTGCGATAAAAAAACAAAATCTGACATGAATTATTTCTCACTCGTAGCTCAGTGAAACGAGTGGAGAAATCCCATTGTAACAAGCTGAGAAAGTGCAGAATTCAAGTGTTCCATTATATCAGTAGAAGAGGAAATATTTTAGGATGATTTGGATTTAATGCAACTTTACTGTTTGATCTTTACATTTTTACATTTGCCTTTTTTACATTAGAACTGGCAGAGACAAAGTAAAGTGTTAGTATTGAACAGTTATTACCTGGACTCAAAAGTATAAAAAGTCACCCAGTTCCTAAACTCAAAATTAGGACTGTCGGTTTTATTATAAGTAATGTGTTGTACATTTTCTACATGGGGGTTTACAGTGTATTAAATGGGTCTTTTAAAGATCATAGAGTGGTGGGTGCAGAAGTGATGCTTTAGTCAAACAGAAGGCACTTTTCATCACTACACACTCAGGGTCACACCTCTATCTAGTGGATCCACACTGTATGTGTAGAATGGAGATTAAAGTGAGTTACTGAGTGTGGTAGTGTGTATGTGTGTGTGTGTGTGTGTGTGTGTAAAGCGGAGTGAAGTGTGAAGTATGTGAGACAGCTAGTTATTTCATTAAACCTCCACCTCTACAGGAAGAAAAATTTGTGAGGTATCTGGAGAGAGGAGAGGAAAGCAAGAGAGAGAGAAAATGAGAAAGAGAGAGAGAGAGTCCTGCTGGGGTTGAAAGTGTTATGACTGAGGGAGAGCAGAGTGGCAGTTCTGTCTGTACTGATCTTGCTGCCAGGTTAGGCCATATGCCACCCTCTGTATTCTGGGTCAAACACTCCAGTGCACAAACACTTTACAAGTTAGGGAACAACCACCAGCTTGAGCCAGAGTAGTTTTACTTGAAGAAGTATTGTGATATAAGTGATTACCAACAAAGATCCATGATTTTAACCCTTTAGGACTGAACGTGTCAATGCCAAAACATTCACAACATTTTGTTCAGACTTAATTAACTTCACAACCATTAGAGATATCAGCAAACTTCAAATTTCATATTAAACTAGATTTTTTTTTTTCATATTCCCCTTTGCATATCCCTGTTGCATGTACTTCTGTAATCCCAGGCCTCATCTACACTCTATCTGTAGAGTCATCTGTAATGTTTACCTGTTAGATCACAGTATAGTTGGATATTACATTACATTTTTCTGCACTTTTAATGTATTTTCTCATTGTTGTCTTTGTTAGCCAATCAGAGCACATTCCAGTAGATCTAGTCAATTTAAAATTAGAGACCCTCTCAATTTGTTGTAGTTTTATTTTGAAAATGTGACTGCAAACATAGAGCTAGCAGGTTCAAGTGTGACTAGAAAATCAGTATTTCTTCAAGAAAATACTTCAAATGCTTTTTGAGAGCAGCGGTGACAAGGCCAATCACACAAAAATGTCAGGAGAGAAATGAGGCACTACACAGCTATTTAGCAACATTACAGGAAAATCTGTCCAACCTTGGCAATTATTTATCTTACAAGATTGTTCTTTCTTTCAGTGGAAAGAGACATATAAACCAGAAACCAGAAATCACACTCTCATTCCAAAAGTGTATTTGAAATTACTGGTAAAATCAAACCAAAAAGTTTGTAAATAGTTCAAATAAAACTCAAAAACCTGTTTTTTCATCGTTCTGTGTATGTGCCATTTTCTGAACCAGAACCGACTTTTCCCCTTTGTTTTATCTACTTCCAGTGAAGGGCAGTCTTAATGCTTCAGCAGACCAGGACATTTTGTGGACTTTGTGGACACAGTTTGGAAAATAACCTTTTCTATTCCAGCATGACTGTGCCCCAGTGCACAAAGTGAGCTCCATAAAGACATGGTTGGATAAGTTTGGTGTGGAAGAACTTGACTGGCCGCACAGAGCCCTGACCTCAATCCCATCCAACACCTTTGGGATGAACTAGAACAGAGATTGCATGCCAGGCCTTCTCATCCAACATCAGTGCCTGACCTCATAAATGCTCTACAGAATGAATGGGCACAAATGCCGCAGAAACACTACAAAATTTTGTGGAAAGCCTTCCAAGAAGAGTGGAACATGTTATAACTGCAAAGTGGGGTACCAACTCCATATTAAAGTCTGTGTATCTGAAAGAGAGACTAGTGGTCGGGGAGTTGCCCCTGTGATCAGAAGGTTGTGGGTTAGAATCCCATAACTGCTAGTGGCACCTCTGAGGTCCCCTTGAGTAAGGTACCGTCCCCACAGCCTGCTCCCCGGGTGCTGTGTTGCTGGCTGCCTGCTGCTTCACTTGGTGGATGGGTTAAATGCAGAGGAATAATTTCATGCTTTTCACACTGTGTGCTGTGGTGTGCTCATGTATGACAAATGGTCACTTCACTTCACATCAGATAGACATAAAGACTGATACATATAGTCGATAGAGGTTTGTAATAAATTCATAATTTGTGTTTGTTCAGGTTACTCACTCAAATAGTTTTATTCCATATATTTTTGCTGTTTTTTCAGGAAAAGTTTGAAAAAAGCATTACTCAGTCGTAAACATCGAACAATTGTGTAAATAAATCCATTGGCCCTAATAAAGACGGAGACTGCACATATCCTCTCCCAGCTCAGCTCTATATCAGACATGTACTCTCTAAGAGGAGTGTCAGGAATATTTCTCTATGAAAGGCCTTTTCCATCATGAGCCTCTGGCTGCTTCAGTTGTACAGTGATCTACCAAGGGATAGAGAAAAAAAAGGATTTGCTTTGTTTGGTGAGGTGGGGTTAACACTGAAAGTGGATATTGCAGTTAACACTTGCGATAAAAAAACGAATTCTGACATGAATTATTTCTCACTCGTAGCTCAATGAAACAAGTGGAGAAATCCCTCTGTCCCATCTAAAGAATCTAAACTGTTCTAAAGGGTTAATCCAATATGACTTTGCAATATCCATTGTTTTAATACATCTGATAAGTACAAATTCAAAAGCAAATCATGATGTTACTGAACCCTGAGATCCCTTAGTACTAGTGATGTTAGTCCTGTTTGAATTGACCTCATTTTGCTCATGTTGCTACTGTTTTTAGGTTGACACCTGTCATGCAACATCTGGGATATGATGATTTAAAAAAAATTATGACATTTCGTTCAGGCCCTCTGTTCTAATTTAGAGAAATTGCATGGATACTTAACATCATACAAATGTTCTGTACCACTCCTATCAAAATTAATGCAGGATGGATAGTGCTTAAGGCTTACAATGTAAGACATTGCAGTTCATTGGGTTAATTAGTCATTTGCCTGGCTCTTGATTATGTCTTACTTAATGTATTATCCCATGTATTATAATATGAGAGGAGACACCATTGCGGAAGACATCTATCCTCATCTCATTGTATTCTCTTCAGTTTTTCTGTATCCTTCTATTTAGCAGTAAAGTGCTGTTGACTACTGTTCTCCTTAACAGCTCTGATATCTGCTGGCTGCTGCACCACCTCCTGTAGAAGTGTCAAGCTTTGGGACAGGTAAGACCAAACTGATAGTGCAACACAGAGTCTAATATGCAAAAGACAAAGTCCTGCGGTATATAATGCAATAAAGGTTCAGAAAATACTTTGGCAAGCACATAAGGTATGAAATATAACAAGGACTCGCAGTGTCACTGTTGTAAAGCACCACTCTTATGAAGTACCAAAAGCTATTTGACTGCTGATAGAACCCTCTGGTAGGGAATTTTCCTCCTACATGAGTGGGTACTTCAGTGATTGAGGGAGTGAGTAACAACTTGAGTGAGAGAGTGAGTTACAAGACAGAGGCACTTGAGGTGCTTCGCATCTTATAGAATATATTAGATCAAGAACAAATTTTAGAAATCAATTGCATTCAAGCTCAGTGCACATGATTAAATTAATTATTTGCTATTAAATTGCTTAAAAACATCAGAGCAGTCTCACATTTTGAGCTAAAACAGTCATAAATGGGTGTGATATATCTGATAATCTGCATACTGTCAGTGCCTAATGCACAGGAAACCAAAAAATGGATAAAGTCAAAGAAGTATGTGTGTGTGTGAGTGTGTGAGCTCAGCAAATTCATGTAGGAAAAGCTCTCTAATGCTTCCTTGTGGGTTGAATTATTCTGCCATTAAATTTGCTTCATCATTAAATATTAATATTTCTTCACATGTCCTCTTCTACTGGGAGTGCATTTAAGTGAAGGGGCAGGAGTGAGATGATCCCGCAGACCCCGGAGAGCACAACTAATATTAATATTGCTCACTAGAATTCACACACACACACATTCTTTTATAAACTAGTATGTACACATACATTGAAAGTCACAGCTTCCTATCATCTCTGTCATCACTGTTGTTGCAAAAAAACTTGATATTTCTCAAATAGTAACTCTGTCACTATATAAAAATGAACTTAAATTGAACACAACTTCTAATAATACTTGAACAGAATAACAATCTGTGTTTTGATTCCTGTTAATCTATTATTTAAAGTTCAGTTAACTCAAAGGTGTCACGTGGGGTGCTGGGGGGGCAGGAGAGGAAGACAGTCATGCAGGAGTCAGGTGTGACGGTTTTACTCAATAGGGGTTATCGGGGGTAGAGTGAGGGTGAATGGATGCCTGTCTCTAGACGGACATGGCTTAAATAAAGTCCAACAAACAAGGAATAGGTGACTAATTGGGGTTGCTGGCAAAACCAAAATGAGGAATAAAACCAGGAGGAATTCAGGACAGGGGCCGAGCAGGCTGTCAAAGCAAAGGTCACATAAATTCAGAGCAAAACAAAGGCAAAGTGTTACAAAAGGCAGGCTGGCATAGCACTGACCTGGGAAAGGGACGAGTCCTTCGGACCAGGAGAGCTCAGGGACACAAATGCAAACACCAACACAAGAGAATCGAACAGGAAAGACAACTCTGCTTGTCCATTAATTACGTTTGGACAAGGTAATACACTTACGTTTTTGTGCTGTGTAGAGGAAAAATATTTTTTGACATTAATACATGTTAATTAAATAATATTTTATTCCATGTTCTTTGGGATGATTCCTATTGGTCCATTTGTCATGAAATGTTCACACTATGAAATGTTCACAGGTAAGACCACTAGCATTATAGAGTTATAAAGCCTTGACCTGACAGTGAAAGCCTTCCACTGCACAAATACTAATCAGTCCACCCTTTCACTCGGCAGCTTTGATGCCTCCTGACCCTAGCCTTGATTGGATCCATTGGTGGGTTCCTGGCCTTGCGAAAGGAGCCCAGTTCTCTGGTGTCTAATGCCCTGGGAGAGAGAAAAGGAGTGGAACAAAGGAAGAATGTGAAAAAAAGGAGAAGGAAATTGTGCAGCAGCCAGTGTCTTGTGTCTTCTCCATCCCGTGCTGGTCTCAGCTCTCCTGTGTCCCCTGTTAGAGCCCTGCACATCCAAGAGGGATTCTTTCGGAGCGAGAAGACCGGAAACACCGCCCCAACGGAATTCTGTAATGGGAGATGAAAGATGCTCTCTATGTTGCCAACAAAAAAATAGACCTACCTCCTTTAAATGAAAACAGATGAAACTTAAAGTATGAAATGGGACTCAGAGGCTATCACCCCTTTTGTTTACAGATGCCATACACAACTGCATACGAGCAAGCACTGATAAGAGCTAATGTTTTCCAGCTGGATCCACTAAAAAAGTTTAATTGGAGAAATGGTGCATCACAGGAGGAAAAAAAAAAGTGTTGTCATAGCAATCACTGCCTTGCTTCCATTAAGAGCTTTGTGGTGACCTTTAGTTAATTATGACCGTAATATAAGCTACAAATATTTGTATGTTGAGCAGTCTGTGTTGACCTGTTATCATTAGGAGGGGAGATGGTACCCCAGATTGCTCCCAAACTGCTCCTATCCGTCATCGACTAATAACTGCTGATGAACTATGTGGTAAATAAAGTGCTGTCTGATCTGATGCTTTTTGGAAGCATAAAGCCAGCCTTAAATGCATCCTAAACCCTCTCAGTCTGTGGTAAAGGACCATTCCGGAGAGGCAAATATTGAAGGCTTCATTAATATTCTCCTAAAAACCACAAGCTCCCAATTTTCCCACCCAACAAATACCATCATGCCTTGTTTCTACCCAGGTGTTTCGGTGAATCCCTCCTTTATAGACAGTGACAACAGAACAAGTACTCTGTCTCACACACACACACACACACACACACACACACACACACACGCACGCACGCACGCAGACATACATAGACATACACACATGCAACATTTTAGCTTCATTTGAGAAAAAATGAATAGCATACATTCATGCACTTACGTAAAACAGCCATGTTGGTAGCCCTTTATTTATTAGACCTAGATCACAAATCCTGTGCGCCAACCATTGATCCTCCTGTATAATTCAGTATTACATACAGTAAAAGCTACTTTGTAACCTCTTTAACCTGTGATCTTTTTTTATTTTTGTTGACAGATTACATGATAAAGAAACCAATATTAATATATGAAACTTTTATGTTTTTAAAAAGTAAAGAGTAGTTTATCTGCTTAGTTTTTTAAATATGATAACTATAATTATTATTTTTGACGTACTGGTATTATATATATGAATATATATGATTATTATACTGAGAGATCTGTATGTATAATAAAGAGTGTCTTCTTTATGTAAATCACTTTTACTGGGGTGACTCTTATTATTGTAGAATTGCTGAAATTTTAGCGATGGTTTTCTGAGTGCTAGAATAATTTTATAATCAGAAAATTATTTTCAGATTATAATTAGATTTGTTACATACAATAAATGGGTGTACAAAAAATGATAATAAATGAAAATCATTCATTTCCCTTGTAAAATAAGCTCATATTGGAGAGGGCAGAAGTAGGAAGCTTTGGTGCAGCACAGCTTGTACGTTGAAAGAATGTAGGATCTCATTAATGCATGCATCTTTACAGTGACAAAGTTCTTGTATGTGAAGTCTTGAAACTTGCAAATAAACCCTGTGTAAGAATGCAGCTTTGATTAACAATCAGTGCAGGAGATTACTGTTCGTCTCACAGGCTAATCCAATAAACAGGAATATTTACCGAAGGATTACCTCTAAAGCTGCAGTAAGTTGTAAAATTACGAAAATATAATTCTTGGTCTTTTCTTAAAGGCATTTATGGCTGATGTAAAGCATCTAAACATGTAATTGGAAGTCCTGCTTTACTGTAGTAAAGTAGTTACGGTAGTAAGCTTCTCCAGCAGGGGAGATGCAGGTTATGTGTGTGTCGCTCAAAGAGCGAGAGTGGCATAGTTGAGTTACTCAGAAAAAAATGTACAGTGACTTGGCATTATAATATATTAACATTTGACCTTCATTAAATATTTCAGTTCAATTAGTTAATGTCAAAAAGCGAATCCACTCAAATATAGAGTATGAATTTTGTTTAAGCTGTTATTATTGAGATAACAAATACAATCATTAATCATAATGTGGGCTGTAGAAATAAAACAAAGAGACCTTAAATCACAATCAGATTCAATATTAGGAAGGGAGGGTGTCAAGAAGCAGTAATAAATTAGTACCTGGTCACTATTGAAATGTGGAAAAGTGCCTGGACAAACCGTGCTGCTCTTAGTGTTTATACAGTGAAAATACATTGTAATATGACTGCATTTCCAAATGGTTGCATGGAATGGAAGCGATGCTCTGGACATCTCCAACACACATTTCTTGACCAGACATTTGTAGCAATCGCTCTTTCCTCATTACATTTAGAGGAAATGAATACTGAAATAATTGTTGAGCCTTTTCACATCTTTTCACTTTTGCACCAAATTATACAGTGCAGTATCAATAAGGGTACTGATAAGTATTGGTATCGATACGAAGTATCAGTAAAATCCTAATGATACTCTGTTCTACTCATTGGGTCCCTAGAGAACCCCACTCCTAATATTATACATCACTACATTAATTTAGGCCTGATGAAAACTTTGTAGTGGTCTAAAAGTCAACTTCTAAAGCACAAATTCAACACTATAATGCTCTGATCTCAGAAAACTGTAAAGTGACTACGAATACCCACCATAATAGATTTACTGAATACACTGTTAATCACAGAGCTTATGTATGTATATACACACACACATACACACACACACATATATATATATATATTTGCTATCCCTTATGAAAGATGGATAAAGAAGGTCTCTGAGGTTTGGCGTTTTGTTTCAATATTTGCTTCAATTAAATTTTAGATTTCTCTCATATTTTCAGTATCAGTTGGAGATAATGACAAGAATTATACAGCTGACTGCAGTTTCATCAGCAGCTTGACTAAATACAACACAATTAGTGACTATAGCCTCAGCCATCCTCTTTTAATGGTCAGAATTTGACCACGGAAGCTGACCAGTGATGAACTGGGGTAGAGGGTGACTGATGTGTGCATGCCAGCAAAAGCTTAACAGTCTGTAACAGGGTATGCGTAAAACATGCAACACTGAATTACAAACTGACATACTGCAATTACTGGATGCTAGCATGTGAAACCACTCTAGGTGAGTCTGTATGTGTCCTGAACTGGAAGTAGCTCAGTAGGTGCTCCTCACTTATTGACTAAGGGACAATGCAGTCTCTTAATACATCCACAAGGTTGCAATCAATTTCCCACTGGAGCAGCTACCCTGTTATATATGATATGAAGATTGGAAACATTGATTACACTCTGGCCGGCTGCCCTAGAATGAGCCTGTATATTACGTATTAATTCAGAGTTTGGTCACTCAGATAGGTACAAATTAGAAGAAGATTGAAGCGCAGTTCTTACAACAGCCACTTACAACCGTGCGAATGGTGCACTGAAATAAAGAGTGTCAGATGCTGGCATGCATGCCGAGTAGGGAGCATGTGTTTATCCGGAGGGCTTGAGGAACGCGTGTGTATGTGTGTAAGGACTTTAAATGTGCACAAGTGAAGGCCCTGTTCTGCTATAGTCAGTAGGTAAGTATATCAGGCAGAAGGTAGGGGCCAGAGGGCAGCAGCATGTGTGCTCTGATTAAGATGCATGATTTTCGATGGAGCCTGACCACACACTTGCAAACAGGTGAGTAAGTGAACATACACACACACACACACACACACACACACACACACACACACACACATTTACACACACACATACAGTTTCCTAATGTCTGTATTTTTCTTTTCCACTGCAATGCAGCACACACTGAAGACCTGCTGTGCGCTGGCCAGTGTGCCAGCCTGACCAAAAACATCCAATCCATCAACACAACCATCAGACCAAGGGGAACCAAGAGGCCTATAAATATCTTTCTCTTTTTCTACCTCTCTCTCTCTTTCTCTCTCTGTCTCTCTCTCTCACACACACACACAGACACACACTCACACTCACACACACCCACACAACGCACACACACACACACACACACACACACACCCACTCACACACATTACACTGCACTTCCACTGCACTTCTAGGTCTGCACCAATCAATGGGATAAAGTTTCATACTGGATGTGGATGTAACCCAGTGTGTTTAGGGCGTGGATTAAGGAAGAAATAAGAAATAGAGTGAGTGCATGCAGGGGGAAAAAATAAAGTCTTAAAAATGCAGTGTTGTTCAAAGACAAATAAATTGGAAATGCTGAGCTGGAGAATACACTAGACTGTGTTTGCATTCTGCTGGGCTATGAGCCAGTTCTGTGAGAAGTATTTGCCAGGGAATAAGGCACAAAAAGTCATTATCTTACGGTTATTTATATGAAAAAACAATTTAATTATATTATTGTGGCTTTGATTTATGCTGATGTCTAAGTCAGTGCATACTTATTATTTTGGAATCTAATCAGGACAGAGGTGTAGACCTGGCTGTGCACCCTTATCCCATGATGGGTGAAGCTTTAGTTTGAGTCAAGCTACCATTTACTATAACAAGAGCCTTAAAGTTCAAGTATATTAAATGTGTTTTGAAAGTACAATGCATTGAGTTTCCCAGAGAAAAGGGACATGCATATTGTTGTAACATTTTGGCTATTTTAAATAGAATTTTTTTTTAAAAGCATGGCGCCTGGAGTGTAGGAATAGTGTGTGTAGAGTAAGTGCACCTTAAAAGAAAACTGCAATGAAATACGGTATTATTATGCTCCCTTACTAAAGGCATAAATGCCGTTGAGGAGACCACCCTAGTGACTGTGGAAAACATCAGAGGTGGTGCTATGGACCATGACTACTCGCCACACCCCCCTGGTTATGTAGGTTATGTTGTTAAACCTAGCAGCTATCAGTAATACAATTTACTAATAATATTTAGTAATAAAATGTAAGAAGTGCTTCACCTGTCCATCAGTTTACCATGTAAAACATCCATCCATCACATGAACTTAACCAGGGTCATGGGGGCAGGGCTGGAGCCTATCCCTGTGGTCTTAGGACGCAACACCATAGATAGATTGCCAGTTCATCAAAGACCTAAGATATAATATGTGAAAATAAGAAATACGATATGCAGACAGTAGCGCCAATAATGTTAGTTAACATTATCTTACCCGGATATCTGTGAAGAAATTCTTCCACAAAGAATTTATATGCTGTGTTTAGGTTGGATTTGTTAAATGTTCTCCAACCATCCTAAACATATCCTTGAGTTTCAGTCTAGGTAGTGACTAACAAGAAGAAGTGTAAACCCATTCCATCTTGTTTTTTTTTAAATGTAATTTTGTCTGAGGCTAGAGGGGAATTGCAGAACTTGATTTACCTGACGTCTGTATTTTCAGTTCTTGCTAAAAGGGCTTATGAACAAGCTCATCTCTTCTCTCGTAATGTTGTTTAACCCTTTCTCAAGGACGGTCCCACCAGTGGGATCTTCCATAGCTGGTCCCTTGATTGTGTGGTCCCACCAATGGGACTCATGGAAAACACTGACGCAACAGTCAGCTTCAGTTCTACTTGTTCATCACGTCTGCCTGTTGATTTATCTTCCTAGAACACACAGTGTCTCCCTAAAACATGTTGACACTTGCAACACATGCACAAGTTAAACTGTCTCAGTTAATGTGCCCTCAGTCTGCATGTGAAGTCAAAACTCCAAAGTCATGAAATGTTAGCACTTTATTAGGACATGTTTAAAAAGCATCTAATAAAATAAAGAAATACTACAGGATAATAAGCCTGTTCTTGTGTTTGTGCTCATCTTTCACATGATGTCCTATAATACAGCTCGTCTTGGGCTTGAGCTCATCTCTTCACTTGCTCTTGATAAGCCTGGTTTTGTTGTTGATGATTACTCCACTAATCCTAATCTGAAGACTAATATTAACTCACATTTTCATCAAACAACAAATGCCAACATCATAGCAGGCATGTGAAGAGTTGAAGGGTTATATAAGCACACACTGTTTTGGGTGTGAAAGTAATTGAGAGGCATTGGAACCTGTGTGAAAGTCATCAGTTGTATTGAAGGTTCAGCAGCACCATTCCTGGCTTCGGGATGAAAGTAATTAAAGTAAAGTAGCTACGCATGAACACACCACAACACAGCACAGCACACAGTGTGAATATTTAACCCATTCACCAAATGAAGCAATGGGCTGCCACCAAAGAGGGGCACCCGGGGAGCAGTGTGTGGGGACGGTACCTTGCTCAAGGGTACCTCAGTGATGACACTAGCAGTGCTGGGACTCGAACCCACAACCTTCTGATTGCATGCACAATGCCCTAAACGCTAGGCCACCAGCTGCCCCAATTACAGCCGCGTCAAGAGATTCTGAACTCCTGCCTGGACAGTACATGGCATTAGTTCCTCTCAGGCTGCCAGACCATCATGTGTATCTGTCCCTATGGACAGAGTCATCTTTCTGCCCCTTATACCTGCTGTGACCTTTACCAGGGAGCAGTCTGGGAGTTAATGAGAGCCAGAGGCTATGCTACCTTTGGCAAGGCAGCATTGCACTGCTCAATATAGTGACTGACTGGTCATGTGGGGAATTTACGGCTCGTGGTTTTCCAGTGCATTACACCTCTGCATCAATAATACATCCGCTTCTTCTTCTCCAGTCTCCCTTTCTCTGTCTGTCATTATCTGATGGCTGATTTGATGATTGGATGCCTGATGGGAATCCCAGGCATGATGTTAAAGCAACGGAGCACCCATCCCCCTCGGATGGGTGGAGCAGTGAGAGTGTGTGTGTGCGCCTCCACTGATGTGTGTCTGTGTGTCACAGACTGTCGCTTAGTGTTACGGATCGCGACAGCTCCAGTGTGTGTGACAGTGAGAGGGGCTCATACGAGAGGACAGTAGCACTGCCTCTTGGAGCCTCATCTCCATGGTGACACATGCAGACTTTCACTTCTGCTCCTAACCCCCACCCATCACTCCATACCTGCTGTACAACGCTTACCCACTCCAACTTCCCAAGCAAACTAAGACAGATTAATGGTGTATAAATGCTACGTGACACCAATTCAACTGGTGACTGTTAGGCCTCGCCCACATGGATGTCTGAATCAGGTGAGTGCGGACTGAGCGGCGACCGTTTTTCTGCTCATTGGAACCAATCAAAGTGTCCATGCGGACGTTCAGCACCGGCGCTCGGTCAGCTGCGCGTTTGTGCGGCGTCAAAAAACGCTGCATGAAATGTTTTCTTGGTGTCAATTTCTGCCGAAATCCTGACGAACGCGAAGAAAACGCTGGTGCTGTGTTTACATGGCGTTCGGTTGACGTTCTGGAGGACTGAATATGTCCCATGATTCAATTGTTCTGGGAACCGCGACAAATCAAAGTTTTGAAGGAAAATGTAAAACTCAAATCCCAACACGTAAACAATCTGGAGAGAATAATTACTGCCCCCACAGGTGAATACATGAAACTACACATTGGGCTGCAGGCTGGTGTTAAACGGCGTCAGACGAACGCCAGTGTAACGCCAATCAAGCGCAGAGACAAAACGCTACAAAAACGCCCATGGGGTTCGGAACACGTTCATTTATTCAAGATTCAAACGTCTGTGTGGACGAGGCCTTAGGGTTAGGGTTAGGGTCTTGCCCCGTCTCATGGCATTTCAACCTGTTTCAACCGTTTTGCAAACAAAAACAATAAGAAATCAACTCATTATTTCTCCCCTACTGTCTCTCAGTCAGCAGTCAGCGCTGATACTGGCGATGTTACGCAGTGCGCATTAAAATACATAGGGTAGTGAAGCGTTATCCTAGCACGAAAAAAAGAAGCGTAGTCCTAGCACGAAAAAAGGCCTAAAGCGTGATTGCAGCACATTTTTGAATAGCTTCCACCAATTCCAGGATGAAGACACAGGGAATGGCATCTGGTGAATGTACAAGTTAAACATAATATATATGTATATTATGTAAAATTAGAAATAAAATGTATTAAATGTATTAAATATATGACCTACTTGACTAAGGAAATTTGGTTAGTTAACTGAGTTAAATCAGTTTAGTTAACTGAGCTGACTAAACTGCTAAACTGTACCTGATTCTCCTCTGTCAACTCTTCTGGGTAGGTAAATATTTAGTCACAAGAGATTTTTCACTGTAAACTATTTTTTTAAATCTAGATTTTACTATGTTTTCCACTTTGTCCAAAGGAAAATACAGCATGTCTCATGATGTGTGTGTTGTGGCTGGACAGGTATTTTTCTGTCTAGACAGTGCAGAATATTTCACACTCCATGTTTGCCTGGGTGGGGATAAACATGAACATCAGTGTCGGGAATAGAGTGTAAAGCCTGGTAGGGATGGTATTGCTCCATACTATACATTTAAGCACCATCTTTAAATGTCTAATGGGTCTAGGTTTTCATTGGATGAGCACAAGACATGTATCAATTTAGAGAAGCCTAGTTATATACAGAGGATGCATATTAGTTAAATTAACAATATAGAATATGAATAATATAACATTTTTATTTCACAAGCCCCTCATTTATAAGGATGCAGCTGGGACTCTTTCCATGCATATTCCCACCAGGCATTTTGTCCTCTTGGGCTTCCCTATTTACAGCTATGGCATCACTGGGGCTCAGACTCATCTTCAGTTGCTGGGGTGAATGCTTAGTCAGTTCCACCATATGTCGCTACATGTTAATTTTCAAGTTAAAAACACTGTATACCACTAGGCCACCTGGCATTTACATTGCAGTATTTATACTGTAGTACCTTTCTGTAGTACCTCTCTGTTTGCTCTTCTGAGTGCTGAAACATATTTAATCCAGTAATCTCATTTAGCAGTTTAGAAACCACTGATGCAATGGTGCTTTTTTCAGGAAGACGGAATTACTCCCTTGTGATGTTAAGCTTTGACACACAAAAAATGCTGCAAAATCCGTGAGGGAAAAAATAGCCAT
>JBBPCX010000154.1:18967171-18979814 GCA_037974365.1 Hydrocynus forskahlii
GTGCCATTTGTTGCACCTCCTTGAACTACTGAGGAACAACATTTCTGCATATACTTTACAAATTATATATAGCAGATAGTATAAGTACATTATTAATTTTTTTTTTACACATTAACGTATTTGAAAAGACCCTTAACCGGCAAATCCCTAAATGCACATATGGTGTTTAAGAAATGCAGCAGATTTGGGGAATACAACATCAGTACTGTCACAGCCTGATTAGAAATATTTCTGTGAGAAATAAGCAGGGCAGCCAGGACAGAAGAAGCAAGGAGGGTAGATCACGACGTTTAGTGTATAGCGTGAAAATGGCTCTTATTACACTCTGTTGTACAGTGTGCACGGATTTCTTTGACTCTATTGTAGGTGCTGGAACTGCAAGATTAAGTGCCCTTGTGACCAGAGTAAAAGCTGATATTACATTAGATTGATGCCCTTTGCGTGGACTTGAACATGTGGTTCTAGTGTGTAAGATTGATTCCATGTGATGTGCAAACCTAATCACAAACTACTTTTAGCTGACCATGTCCTTGTTGTGAAAAATCACTGCTAAGATGAGTAATAGCCTTAACCCACTTCACACTGGGATCACAGGGTCTCAGAGCTGGGAGTTTAAGGCTGGAAATACAGTATCTCCACTATGATGCGGGTTTAGGTTTTCTTTTACTGACAAAAATTATGTCCTTGTTGTCAAGAGTTAAAGTGCATTTAAAGACCACAACACAACAGCTCAGTTAGCTTATGATTCATGACTAGGGATGGGCACAGATCCATCAAAATGTCAATAAGATCCCAAATGCCCTATTTTTTTTGCATCAAAATAAACAACCAGATATAGAAGGTGCACCATGTATCGAAATATGGTGCTACATTTTAATACTAAGATCACCTAAAAGAAGGAGAAGCAGTAATGTTTGTCTGAATTCTGAATTAGCATGTTACTTCTCATCCTCTCAGAGCTTCAAGCATTGCTCGTCTTGAACCTGAACAAAAGACGAGGAAGACATGCATCAAGACTCTTTTCGGTCTTAGTCCTCCAGTGGTGGAATGAACTCCCTCTTGCAGTCAGATCTGCGGAGTCCCTCACTGTCTTCAGGCGTCTTCTGCAGACCCACCTCTTCAAGGAGTGCCTTGGTGACTCTCATATGCCTTGATCTCTTATATTTTTTTCTATATATATTTAAAAAAAACACAGGCACTTAGCCTCTTAACTGTTTTTCCTTACTTGTGTATTACTTTTTTTTTTCTTTTGACAGGGTTTGTTAAGGTGTGTAACTTAGCTGGCAGTTACTTGGTTAAAGGCAGGTGTTGATTTTAGTATAGCTTTACAGGTGTGAGGAACAGATGTAGACTACTTAAGCACTGATGTACGTCACGTCTTTTTTTTTTTTTTTTTTTTTTTTGTAAAAGGCTCCGTCATAAGAGCCTAGCCGTCTGCACTAGTCACAGGGAGGCATATCATGACTTTATTCTGATTGACTGTGCCACAGGGGGTTACCCAGCATGTGATAGATTCAGTGCATGGCATCCAGCCGTGTACTTAGCTGTCAGAAGACTTCAGAGGTCAGGAGAAGGTGTGGATGGGGCTTCAGGGCTAGGAGTGATGTAACAGTACGTTTCTGAAATAGGAGGAGCAAACAACCATTTGTTTTTAAATCATTCCTGTTAACAATTTAATACAGTAATTAATGAGCTTAATGAAAAATCCAGGTTTTGAGGGCTGACACAGCAGACTACTGATCTATCTTTGTAGTGACCAAGAAAATTCATGAGAACATGTGTATCAGTGGAACCAATGAGCCCCTGTTTTTTTTTTGACGGGTGACTCCATGTGATTGTTGTCTGGATTGTTTTTGAAGTTTATAACATTTACACTTGGTGGTCAGATATGTCCCCAGTCAGCCAGATTGAAATCTGATCTCTTTAAGGTGCGTAATATGCAAATCAAAACATTTACAACAACCTGTATTGTTCCTCATTTTTCTGTTCTATACAAAAGAAAAGCACACCATAATTAATGATTACAAGAAGAAGTTGTTAAGAATACTTTCCCATTATGAACATTATGAGCATGTATTAAAACAGTGTATTGTAGAGAGGCAGTGAAAAATGACAAGGTTAGATAAAGTTTAACCAAGCTGGCATATTATTTACACTGTTTCATTCAGTGAGGGATATGGAATTAAAAGTAAACATCAGAACTGAAAGAGCAGTGATGCTACATTCAGCCCTGAAGGGTGGTCTCCTCCATTAGCAGACCTGCAGGGAGCACTGTGATTGTGCTGGGAGGGGTTTGGGTTGTCAAAATGCATCCATATTTGGAGAGATGGATGCGTTTACTCTGCTACAAAATGACTTTAGTGGAGTGGTTTCCACTTCACCTCATGAAGTGGTTTGAGTGATCTGATTTATATATATATATATTGTGCCGCTGGGGGGGTGGAGCACCCTCGTGGACCCAGGGTTAAGTGCAGGGCTCCTCCCTGGATGAGAGACAGGTGAACTGTATTAAGGGAGGAGCCAAGACTCTTTAAAAGATGGGCTCTCCATGTGTAAGAGGAGGAGGACTCAGGTGGGCGAGAGACTGAGAAGGACTGGAGAGAGTGAAGGGAGCAGACAGAGAGGGGGAGAGCCCATGGTGGGAGTTCAGCCAGAGTGGTGGTGGTTTTGTTTTCCCTTTTAAAGAGCAATGTATCTACGTTAAAAATAGAAGCTCCACTGTGCACTGGCTCTGGTGTCGCTGTGCGTGTGTTCCAGTGGGTGGTTTGGCCTCCTGGCCTGCTGGTGGCGGCTGTTCCCCAGGCCGTACACCACAGTATATTATAGGTGTCTTGGGCGTGTTTAGAC
The DNA here is from genome assembly GCA_037974365.1 of Hydrocynus forskahlii. Lineage (NCBI taxonomy): Eukaryota > Metazoa > Chordata > Actinopteri > Characiformes > Alestidae > Hydrocynus > Hydrocynus forskahlii. The sequence continues at coordinate 18,970,019 of JBBPCX010000154.1, forward strand.
TTGTATTTTTATGTGGCCTGGCTTTATCCAGTTATGATCCTGACACTTAAGACACATGAAGTGACCTGGTATAAAGGGGACTCAGTCACTGTCCTAACTCCTGGCTTCTGTCTCGCCTGCTAACTATGGCTCATGAACTGCTGCCGTCTGTGACTTGTTCAGTGGGTTTTTGTTTGGTTAGTCCTGGGTTAGTCCTTGGTTTGGTTTTTGTTTCTGCAAAACAAACTATTTTATTCATTTGGGAGATATTTTCTTACAAGCTGAAGTAACCATACAAAGGACAGGTATGTTGGCGAGGTGCCTTCAATAAATGGACTCAGCGGTTATACTGTGCTTCATTGTATTCGAGAGATGGATATTTCCGAGTCAGCACTTCCAAGATCCAATCTAGATGCTTTAAAAACTGTTACTTGCTATTCACTGTGCATGTCGCTGTTCAGACTGTGACATCAGGTGCTTTTGCTGATAAACTGGACATTCTGACTTCCATTACACATTATTTCCGAGTCTGAGGTTATTTTATACAGAATTCTGAGTACAATGGACTGCAGTCTTATGTTAGAGAACTACCTCTTTGTTTTGAAAGCAGTAATAGCACAGAATTTGATGACTAAAAATGAATTGAAATATGTGGTCATTGTGTGTTCTTTGTGTTTATATGAGCTCACTGAATAGCAGGGAGTTTACACAGTATAAGGAACAGTAGCTGTAAAACACACGTTCTGCCTTTGCCCCTGCCCCCCCACTGATCTTATGTTAGCAGCACTGCACCAACAAGTGACATCATGCGGAGTGGCACAAGGGCGCTACAGGAGGGGAGGCAAGACAGAAGCGCAGTGGGGGTTTTGTCTTGATCACAGAGAATACAGAGTCAGCGTCCCACACGACCACCACTGGTTTACGCTTCTATCACACACGGGTCAACAGCTCTGTTCTCATCACGTTTACCTCAAGCCTGACAAGGCCATGCAAAGTTTTATTTATATAATGTAGGCAAGGTAACCGAATGCTTTCCAAGCTAAGCAGCCATCTTAGAACTGGCTAACTAACCCCATCCCATTTTCATCAGAAACGCAGGCCGTAAAGAATGGCAGTAGCGTCTGACAACCTTCTGGCAACCTTTTTTGCATTCATTTGCATCTTAACAGATTGAGTCTGGCCAGAGATTGATGTAGATATTTAGTATAGATTGAAAATAGAATCTATATCAAAATTACCTTCAGTCCCCCAGATGGGCAGCAATCATCTATTATGTGATAGAGAGGAGCTCAGCTAGAAGCTGGGAAATAAAGTACACTGAGAGAAAACGAACCTTATTCTCATTCTTCTCTCTAATTTAGTTGTGGCCATTTCCACCCAGCAGCTAGCTCTCTCTCATTACTTACTGCTATAATGCTGCTGTTATGTGTTTCTTTTAATGTGAAGCCAGTCATGGCATCTTTTTGAACTGTTGTCCATGCAGTGCTATTAGACAGTAGAATACACTTGGAGGAGAAAGCCAACTGCCAGTTTACAGACAGGGAACCATCTTGGCTGGTGTTGTGCTGGAGACTGGGTAGCAGTGAGGGACGGCAGTCCTGTCCAAGGTTATCTATGTTCTTGGACTCCTTGACACTGATGGTTGTGGCATTGGCGGGAATCAAGCCTGATAAACAGTACAATACAATACAGTATGCTGATACAGAAATATAGAACTTAACCTCTAAATGTGACCCATGACCTCATTTCCCTTTCTAATTTTCCATTTCAGTGACAAATAAAAAATGCATTTTGTTTTTTTGTTAGTATCAGAGTTTTTGTTTGACTTTGACATTGCTATTGTTCTTGTCTTTATGTCTCTATGTGACTGTGCAGTCATGAGAAGCAATTTCCTCAATAAACTTTCCTGATTCAATGTGTTTTGATGGTTTTATCCTGTAACGCCAGGACTTGAGGTGTGTAAGAATTATTTCAGGGTTCATTTCACAAGCTGACCACTGACCTTTTATATTGACAGTACCCATATGTGATGATCTATATATAAATGAGTCCTTTATTGCAAAACATGAGGAGAGAAATGTGGATAAATAATTCAACCCAGCTTTAGAAACAAGTGCCATGATAAGACATAAGGACTGTTCAGATGAGTGTCCTATTAATAACCCCTTTAACACATCTCGGTCGAAAGATTAATCAGCAAGCTAAGCTTTGAATTTCCCTTGTGGCATGTCATTAACAGATAGCCTGATGCAAAGAGCTACAGTTCATTTGCTGGTGACATCACTTATTAAGCCCCTTTGCATTTTTTTAACATGTAGATAAGACAAAAAATAAACTCATGCAGCATCGGTGCAAGACACTGCAAAATAACTCATGCAGTGAAGAAAGAACTGCTATAACAGTGTGTAGCCTCTGCTCTGAGAGAGGTATGGGTTTGAGTGGACAGATTCAGGTGCAGTGTGTGCGTGTGTGTGTGTGTGAGTGCTGATGCTGTTCTGACGGATCTGTAACAAGCTGGCTGCTCACCGCAGAACAGCGGGATCCAGGCTGTCCACTCAGGCAGAAACTCTTCTACTACAGTCTGAGAGATAGAGATAGAGAAAGACAGAGATGAAATTCTGATAGGGAAATTAATGAGCAAGCACTAGCTTGGAGAAAACTGTGCGCTGGTTGCTCGCCATCAGTCTTCAGCTCAAACAGAACTGACGCTTTGTTTATTCGGAAGGCTTTCCGAGGCTCTTCTTGTTAGGAAAATATTGCTCAGGAGCACTAAGCAGGCACCAGGCGAAAAAAACAGCAGACACAGTCTTGCCGTTTCAACATTATTGATTATTTTAATCAAAGGCTGCAGGGTGCTGAAAATGAGGGCCTAATGAGTTGCTGGTGAAACAACTTATTTTGACTAGAGCCTCCTCTCTCACTCTATTATACATCCACATGACACCTGTCAAAGACACACACACACAAACCACAGGATAACTTCAAAGGCTATTTCATGGAATTACTGAATTATGAGCACTGAGAGGGGATTTTAAGATGTTATAAAAATAATATAAGAAAAAGTAAAGTAACTTTGCCCACCCCCTCAGTGTTCACTGTAAAACTACTGTAATGAAAACATAGCAGTGTTTCAGTTCCATCTGTCAGAGTCTAGGGTTGATAGTGTCATTTTGCTGTTATTCAAATATAATTACGATTGGACTCAAAATATCTCATTTTTATACATAATTTGAACACAGAATCTATATTATGAAAAACCACATGATGAAAGAACCAACAGAAATGCTCCAAAAGAACATTTTCCAAAGGAGTCTTTATATGGTACCTCACATTAAAAGTAAATAATGTTTCCGGAGATACTGGAGACGCTTTTTTCCTGCACAGTGATATTATGTAAGTTACTTACATAATGAATTACATTTACACCCTTCAGACTTATTCATCTGTTTTGCTACCAAACAATTCCAAAACTGTGACTATTCTTTCCACTCACAACACTGTTTTTTTCCCCCGAAACTTACAATAAAGAAATCATCTGTAGAGCATCTGCATTTTATCCTCCTAATGAGCTACAAGTGCGAAACATTTCATGAAAAATTAGAACATGCTTTTAAACATACTTAGATGATTTTAGATGAGTTTATAATGTCTACATACATTTCTATCATATATTACCAGTATTTGCCCTTTGCTCACCGTTAAACACACTTAAAACAATAAGGGCGTGCTTTCAGCATATTATGGTGTAAATGAATGTGCATAAACACTTAGCATTGGTACTGCACTGACAGAACAGGGATCATTTAATTGCATTTTCTGAAGCATTTAGCTACATTTACTCTGCAGAACAGCAAAATCCCTGTATCTGAACAACCTCAGACAAGTGTAAAGGATGTTTATATCAAGTGGACAAGTGTCCTGATTGCTGGTGGCACAAGGAAGCTGACGCACTTGCAGGAATAACTAAATATATTTTTATCAGAACAATGGCAGGAAAACACAGACAAAGGGGGTGGGGGTGGGGTGCCAACTGAGACCCAGTTGAGACAAAAAAAAAAATGAAATGCAGAAAAACATAATTAAATGCATTTTAAAAAGCAGACTAAGAACACTTCTAAAAATAAAGCTTCCTTAATGGTTCTTGGTTTGGATGTATGGCATAATGGAGCTTCCTTAAGCATCTTCAAATTGCTCTTGTTTACATAAAAGTTTTCATTAAGGATTCATCCATTAAAAAAGCCAAATCTCCAGTTATTCAAAAGGACGTGTTGGCAACCAGAGGAAGTTCACCTTTAAAAATAAAAGTTTGGAGTGATGCCACAGAATACTGAAACACACAGCTAAAAGTTAAAAGTGTTTCCTCCATGGCCTTGATTCAAAGCATCCTTTTATCCACTTTATTTTAAAGAATTAAGGTGCTTAACAAACATACAAACACATACAGTAACATAATGACAAGAACCTACAAACAAGCAACAAGGTCTTCATGCTGATGCAGAGCTTCTCCTTAACCTCCCTCTGACCCACTAAACCACTGTAATCAGGGCCCTGGTGCTGTGGCTGTATGCCGTGTGATAGATGGCGGATGCACTCATGTCTCAGATGTAGCTGCGGTCCCATATGCCACTTTCCTGCTCTAATCTGGATCAGCTCAGTACAGCTCACACTCAGCGTTTACAGATATCCATATCCACACACAGATCCCAGCAGAAATCTGAACCATCAATCAAACAGATTCATCTTGCAGCCCATTCTATGAAAGTTTTAAAAATATTCCAACCCAGAGCTTCACAGATGGGGGTTTGAAAGCACTTCTATCCAGTGTGTGTCACTGCCAGAGAGAAAGATTTTCCTGTAAGGAATTGATACTTTATACCTGTCTGCATTTATTTGTACTAAAAGAAAAGAAAAAAAATGGACAGTATGGGACTTAATGGATCAGTTGTTCAGTGTCAGTTGGGCTTATAAAAACAGACACACACATGCACTCACAGGGCCTTGTTTATGAAACATGCACAGAATGAACAATGAAAAAATGTATGTATATATTATTAGGCAAGCAATTTTAAAGTTATGGTTTGTCAGTGTATTTGCATGGAGAAAGTACAAAGCTTTGAGCAAATGCCAGACTCAACAGGCAACAGGTCTCCAGAAACACAAAAAAACAGGATTCAGAATCAGTTTTCAATTCAGTTTAAAAACAACAACAATTAACAATATACTGAACAATGTTATATACGATATTGTATTTATTGTCAATAAATGCCAGAATAAAAACAGCTCTGAATGAGGACAGTAGACTATGAGCTAAGATTAAAAATGTTCCTTTGTATTCATATATGGTTGTGGATCTGATTTCTGCTGACATAATTGGTACTAATAGGGATGTTGTCCCCCCTTTACACTAGATGCTGGAACATTGTTGTGAGAATTTGATTACATTTGCCTACTAGAACACTGTTGAGGTCAGGTACTGACATTGATTGATTAATTCTGGGTCACAAATGCAACCTCACCTAATCCCAAAGGTATCAGATGGAGCTCCATAACTCAGGTCCACTGCTCCACACCAAAGTACTGGAATTTATACACTTAGTCAGTGCTTAACATAGCACATGGTGAATAAAAGTGACCCATTCTATCGGCAGTGCTTTTCTGTGGAGGATACATCAGCTGTGTCAGCAATGAGTGCACCTTAAAGCAGCTGAATTCTCTAATTAAAGGGGGGGGGGGTCTGGATGCTAATAATGAGTTGTTTGGTGCAATGGCATAGAAGAACCACTTTTGTTTGTACTTCTTTTAAAAGAAGAATGTTTTCAATCAAGATGTACAAGTGTGAAGAACCTTCAGAAAAATATGCCATCTGAAAGTTACCTAGAAATTTGCATCCAAGCCAAAAAACATTTAGAAACCTTTCTTTTTTACTTTTTGCAAGGGGATTGTGACCTTTGTGACTTTTTGGTGAACTTTTTGGCAGCCTGTTTGATGAACAAGGCCCCTGTTGTAGAATCAATGCCACATTAGACTGATCAAATCTTTCCTCCAGCATTAATATCGTAGAGAGTTTCATTCCCATCCCCTGGTTTTGTCTGATGACAGTGAAAATAAGGCTTCCATTCCCTTCACTTTGAAGGGGAGCACCATGATCAGAGTAAGCTTTTTCTCAGTGTTTTGACCCTGATTGCTTTTACATCTGCTTGCTCTTTCTGTCAGGGCCTTGGTGCTCCCTGGGCATTTGCTGCAATAGGAGTTGACATGGCTGATGTGCCTGAGCACAGTACAGACACAGGGCTGACTGACAAGTAGAAGGCAAATGCCTCTACAAAGCATGGCTTCCATTTTCTCCACACAGCCTCTCTGAGGGCATGTCTCTTTTTTAGTGAAACCTTCATATTTATGTGAATAGTAAAACACAAAATGTGAAAATGCATAATGACTGTTGAAATGTTTGAATAATTATGTTTTGTCTGCACTGTACTCATGCAGTTATGCTAAATGAAACGTGTGGGGGTGTAAAATATATTAAATCTGCAGGTATAATTTTGCTTGCTGTGGTTATATCTACATGCCATTGCACTGTCCAGCCTTTGTCCTTTCCCTTGGCTGGGGGATGGTGATATAGAGTTGGATGTGTTTATGTGCCCTGGGTCAAATTTCATGTTTTGTACACATCCTCTACAGCAGAGCTCCACAGCCACTGGCCTTAATACATTTGGTACCAGGCAGCACAGAAAGACAGAATAAAAAAATATTTTATTGGTTATCAGTCTGAAAGATCTCTTGTTTTGAAAAAACGCCCGTCTCAGTCACATGAAATGGTACATGAATAATTTAGAAGACAAGCTAGCAAAAATGAGTAAAAAACAATCGTCTCTGGGGAAGTTCTTCGTTGTATCTATACCGGTCCGTGAGAATATTGTTTTACATGAAACTGGCTGGGGACCGCTGCTCTACAGAATACACCTCTACATAGAACACACTTCTGCACTACTGTAATGCATTTTAATGCAAGTATAAGTGCTGAATTTAACATCACAGCAAAAACTAAAAGTATAATAAAAAATGTGGACTGTACAAAAGTTAAAGCAAAGTTATATTTTATGCCCTCCAGTGTGTTAAACTATTGAACTATAGAATATAAGAGACATTATCTACTAACATTGTCAGAAAAATAAAGAAATGAAGCAGTATATTCACCAGCATCAACACAGGCTTACAAAGGATGAAGGACACTTAATAATAATAATAATAATAATAATAATAATAATAATAATAATAATAATATTACTACTGGTACTACTACTAATAATAATAATATACCTTTCTGTGGGGTGCCGTTTGTAAAAACAGCTTCACAAATTTAGAGGTGTCATTACTACTGGCACTACTACTACTACAGCCACTAATAATATACCTTTCCTTTAAGCCTTTTAAATTTCATTCCTTTGCAAGCCATAGCAGGTCTACGCCAAAAGGAAGGCCCAGAAAAAAGAGATAAACTGCTGATGGGGGAAGATAGCACTGAATAGAGCTCTGTTAGCGCATCTGCTTGCTGTCAGAGCCTGTGTATGGGTGACAGTGTGACAGTGCAGTGCATGCTGTAGTCTTTGTTCTTTACCACCATTCACCAGCAGTGACAAACCCACTGTCAGCCTGTGATAGAACTGTGCCTAACCCAAAGAACGTGAATCTGTCCTGCTGTGGTCTAGGACAGGCGTGGCCTACAGCGTGGGTCAATGTTAGGCTCTGTGTGGTGCCAGTCACAGGTTCAGCCTCTGTCGCCTTCCACTAATTCAGACTATTGCTACTTTATTGTGATTTGCTCTGGTCAAAGCAAGGCATTTGTTTAATTCATGTGTTTAAAAAGTTTTCGAAAATTATTAGGTAATTAACGGCCTGATGGCTGAGCACTGCTAGATCTTTGACTGTCTAATGTCTGCTTTTTTCTCATCAGTTATTTACATGCATCAAAAATCCTACCTCCCATCTCTGGTGATGGGACAGCACACTCTCTTAAAAATGGTTGTTGACATCAGAATACTATGTTTATTAGTGCAGGTGTTGGTGTTCTAAAACTGGCATTAGTTGAGAAATTAAACAGATAATAATTGATTTCTATCCATGCAGTCAGCAACAAAAACATTTTAAAGGAGTGAATAGCATGAAATTGTTTATCCAGTCACCTTATAAGTCTGTATAATCTTTAAATGCAATCTGATGAGCTAGAATAAGTCTAACAGGTCGAAGCAGTGAAAACAGACTGATATATGCACGGACCAGCCACAACATTAAAACCAATAACACTGATTTGCTCAAGGTTCATTAATGCGCATGATGAGCTAGACCATCTGGTCCAGTCCCGTAGAAGAACTGCTGTTGCACACATTTCTGGAAAAAGTTCATGCTGGCTATGATAGAAAGGTGCCAGAAAATAGTTCTCAGGTTGTTGTACCCTGTCTACTGCTGAGAGTGCCTAAAATGGTCACACGACCATCGGAACTGGGCCATGGAGCAATGGAAAATGGTGACATGGTCTGATGAATTATGTTCTCTTTTGAATGACGTGGACGGACTGGTGCAGGTGCATTGCTTACCTGGGGAAAAGGGTACCAGGATGTACTACGGGAAGAGAGGAAAACAGTGGAGGCAATGTAATGTTCTGGGCAATTTTCTGCTGGGAAACCTTGGTTCAGTGCCACCCACCTAAACGTTGTTGCAGAGCAAATACACCCGTTCATGGCAACAGCGCCGGCAGTGGCCTCTTTCTGGTAATGCACCCAGACACACTGCAACAATTGTTCAGGAATGGTTTGAGGAACATGACAAAGACTTCAAGCTGTTGACTTTAAATTCCCAAATCTCAATCTGATTGAGCATCTGTGGGGTGTGCTGGACAGACCATTCTGGTTCATGGTTATTTAATGGTTATATCTGTTGCTGATGTCATGGTACCAGATACCATAGCATGCCTTTAGAAGTCTTTTGGAGTCCATGCCATGGTCGGTTAAAGTTGTCTTGGTGTCATGAGGGGGTCCTGTATAATATTAGATTGGGGGCATTAATGTCATGGCTGATCAGTGTATGTGCTTCGAGAAAGGGGAAGATTTTCAACAGGGCGACAGGTCTGGACAAACACTGAAAGTTCAGGATTCTCTAAATATAAGGACTGTGGACTGTGAGTTTAGCAAAGCTAAGCTTAAGCTACAAACACACGACACACGAGACTGCTGTATTCTTTCTGTTTGTCACATGCCGCCAAAACTAACAGCAGTTGCACCGTGACCTGTCTAGCCCTGTCATTCATCATCCTGCCCCTGTAAACTGTGTGTACAATGAGGGGAAACAAGTATTCAGACAATTTTGCTTTTGTTATTTTACGTTTTTCTCCATTGGTTTGGCTCATTTCTTGAAACAGAAATGACATTCTCAAAATAACATGGACAAATCTCCAAAACACCTTCCTTGCAATTGTTAACAACAGAATGGCATTTCTCATTGATTTCATCAAATTGCAAATGTCTTAGTACATGTCTCAAGTGTCTCAGTGCATCTTTGCAAATGGTTACGAACAAGTAGCCTACAGTTTGCACAATGAGCTAACATTTAGCACATTTTCCAAAAAAAGAGATCTTGCTGATCTAAACTGATTAGCTGATTCTCAGTCTAATGGTTGTTCTCTCCAAAACATGTCAGCATGATTTCATTGTCTAAGTCATCATATGCACAATAGTCTGCTCAATTGTCAAAATTAGTCAAGAACATAATACCATGAACACCATATATGAATTTCTTGGAACATTTGATAAATTCATGACAG
>JBBPCX010000154.1:18988667-19030484 GCA_037974365.1 Hydrocynus forskahlii
TACATACACACACTATATACTACACATCTTTGAATGCTTTCAGTTTCCGTGAATTCAGGCTGAATCAGTCAAAGGTTGTTCTGCTCCAGTAACTGACTGGGCCCTGCTGTGTGTGCCCCAATACACCCAGCAATAAAAAAAAGCCTCTGCAAGTGCACCGGTTCCTCAAAACGCTTTTGATGTGTATGTCTAGCAAGTAATAGGGACTCAAGATCCATACACACACAGTAAAGTCAAAATGCATAATAAAATATCTAATTATTGACAGTGGAGGTGGATATAGAGGCAATAACTAATTATTGCAGCTATGGAGCATCCATTAATTTAAGTTGTGTTTTTATAATGCATGTAAACATGTTTAAATGTTTTTTGTGGAAAGGTGATGATTGGCCCAAGTATTTTTTCCTACACTCCTCAATTTTCAAGAAAATGCAGTCTTACCATATTATAATGGCTAGAGCGACTGGCATTTTTGAATACAGCTTTATAATTTTCTTTTTTCTTTTTCTGGATATTACTCAATTTAACATAAATTCTGAATAAAAGCTGCGTATTCATAAACTTTAATACCTTTATTTTTAAAACCCACATCCATATTAGCATAACAAGATAAAGTGAAAGTTAATTAAATCAGGCAAAATGTGGATAGGGGTCAAATTGTTAATAGCCTTAGATAAGTCAGAGCAGTGGCCTTTAAACTGCAGCCCAAAACATTTTTTTATGCATGGGAGGGATAAAGACATGAACATAATTAGAGTGAAAGTAATTAAAGTTAGCAAGCTAATATATTACATAAATAAATAAATAAATAAACAAGTTCTGTTGCTTAACTTTTATGATCACAAAGAAAGTATTTACAAAGGATTTTAGGAGCATCATAACTAATAGATACCAAAAAGCAAAAGGTGATTCATTATTAATTTAATTATGTGCACCAGTAACATGCATCAGCCAGTCAAACCGGCCACCTACCTTTATTATTACTTAAACTGAGCCCACTATTTAAGACTGGAGCTGACAGAACCTTGAAGCAGGTTCAGAATGTGGACTCTTTGAAAAGGGTAGACAAAACAGTTGCCAAGGGAAATGGCTTATGCAGCAGATCCGAAGGTTAAAAACTCATAGAGGCTTCTGGCTGGGAGCAATGCATGGTGAACATATTACTTACTCAGGGGAGTGGGAATTACAAATGGAATGAAATGCAAGTGATCCAAATCTGTGACCACCCTTGAGAAATTGACTTAACTGTTTAGATCCTTTTTCCACAGTCAGCAAAGACACAGCCTTCACAACTTACTGCTCATATGCTTATACACAATACCTCAGTTTCTCTATATGTGCACTTCAAATCATTCGTCATTACCTCGGTTCCCCAGAAAAGCTCCACTGAACATAGTTTTAAACCTATTTGTATGTAGAACAGAAGACAAAGCATGGCCATGAACGGACGGCATACTGCAATGGAGTATTTATAGTCATGCATAGAGCATAAAGCCTTACATTCCCAGCAACCATTATGGAGATTTTTTTATGATGTTAATGCGTTCAGTGACTTGTGCTTGTGGCTGCCCTGAGATATTGCTGTTATTAAGTTTTCATTTGTAATTGGAGCGGTTAAGCAGTAAGCATGGTGGCCCAAGTGCCTAATCTTGCTGGGCAGTAAACACAACACCCACTGGAGACTGCGCTCTATATTACACATCCAATCAACCATTATTGTAGTCCCAGCCATGAAGCAGCTATAATCATAAGTTATGATCAATTATGAATGCTTTATAACAGCTCAGTGAGACAATCTGTGCACTGCAGCAGATTTGTACATGTGTACTGTGTGTGTGTGTGTGTGTCTGTGTGTTGAGATTCTTATGCTAAAAGCAGTCGACAGTTGATGTGCAAATGCTAAAAGTATTTCACTAGATGAATAAAAAACAGCTAAGAGGAAATGCAAATGGATGTGTCTTTTTGAGACAGGACACTTTTTCGTAACAGACATTTTAGCTTATTGGTCATGGGTTTACTTATTACTGTGTACATACATCTACTGTATATATGTATGTGTATAATATTTTGCATACAGTTTTTTTAAATATTATACTCTTACATTGTATGGTTTTTATTCTATTTGTTCTGCTGATTCTGCCTTCTTTGCTTGTCCTCTTTGCTGCTGTAACAATGCAAATTTCCCACATGTGGGACTAACAAAAGGTTATCTTATCATGCCTACCAGTTTGTTACAGTTTCGTACTTATTCAGTCTGGTTTTACCTGCATCCATCATTTCAGACAATCTGTTGTAGCATATGTGTGGTATAGGAAAGGACTGGTGGTGTAGCACAGTGTTTTCCAGCTCCAGTCCTGTAGACCTACTACACTGTATATTATAAGGTGTCCTCTGCTTCCAACACAGCTGATCCAACTAATCATCAAATTTACAACCCCCTTCTGAGTTGATGTGGTGTGAGCTGAGCTGTTAAAGCAAGGAAAGCATGAAAATGTGCTTTCTAAAAAGAAAGTAACATAATTAATTTCTCATTGACAGGATTGTTCAGAAGAGCACACTCATTTCATCAGCTGCATATGTCCAGTCTTTAAAAGATCGATCTAAAGCCCCTTTCAGTCATGCACTTTTACTTGGAATTGTAATAGTAATGAACAGGAATGCAAATGTGAATGCAAATTAAAGTAAAAATCCTGGTAAAGATGCAGACATCTACGTAGTGCAGTTAGGGGTACGTTTTTATGCATGATTCAGAAAGAGCTGTTGGCTATTCATGCTGATAACATCACCTCCTGTTTTCAAACACACGCATCTGGGTGGAATATTCTTCAAAGGTTACATGTGGGAATGATGCAAAGCCTGAACATTACAAGTAACAGTGTCTTGAAAATATCTCAGGTTTTTTAATCGCAAGGAAGAGTGAGATGGTAAAGGCCACCTAGGCAACCTTCAAGTGAAACAACCTACAGCCTTGGATGAGGTTGAGCAAACACTGCAGTCGTTCCCTCTGGGGATTCATTATTACACTGTGAGGGGGCTCACTATGGGTGCCCCTGCCACTTAACTGGTGTCCAAGATGCATACATCATCTACACACAGGAGTACAACTGTGGGAGTGCTGTTTTTACATTTCATGCAGGTACATATCTTTGCCAATATCCATGTGAGAAACAGTCTTTTATTACACTTACAGAGGGCTAGGGCCCAAGAAGTATAAGCAGCACATTAACTAGGTCTGCAAGGCAAACAGTATAGGCAGTGGTTCAAAATCAGACTGTGACTGAACATACAGAGACAGAAATATCCAGATGTTGGGGAAACACGCAACTGAGATATGGGAGAAGGACAGTCAAGGGCATGGTTAGCACACTGTGTGTGTGTGTGTGTGTGAGAGAGAGAGAGAGAGAGAGAGAGAGCATTTGAACTGTCTGAATCTTCACATCTGTCTAAATAAAGATGAATTGCATCAACAAAAATAACTTTGGCATTTTTATTACATTTAAAGGAATACAAATGACTTGGGAAATACTAACATCTGCATGAATTCACAGCTGTTCTTGCTCTACTGAAGTCCTTTACACCCCGCACCCTTTTGAAGTCTTAGAGGACTGTCTCACCCAATCTGTCTCATTAGAATAGTCATAAATCACAGCGTTTAATCACTGTGCCTATTGGGAGGAAACACATAGAGCAAGGACACTGGAGTGTAACTAGAGATCCCTGTACACTGCAACCGCACCACACAGCCCTTTCTCGTTGTGTTGCTCTCAAGTCACTGAGTCGCAACCCAAACACCTGCTACTACCACAATACCGTCGACATAAAAGGAGTGTGAGGCGTTTTAATGTGGGGATCTTGCTGCTTTATTGTACCTACTCATAGACAACATCTGTTCTTATGGAATTAAGGGGATGCAAGAATCCCCAGTAAAGAGTAGCATCTGTCATTCAGAAATACCATCAGGATCTTCACAAAACATGGTGCAAAAGACAATTGTCTGGTAAAGAAACAAAGACTTCTTCAGGTCACTGAGATTGTTTGAAAGCAGCACGGTCCTATTCTTCAGAATGTGTAGCCCTCAAGGGAAAGACATGAGAGTGAGACTGCTAGTCAACAAGTGTGCGAGGAAAATATTTACCGTGACAGAATAGATGACCTGTGTTACAGTACTCCCATGGTAGAGAGTTCCAGCAGATGAAGTAGTAATATCAAAACAATCCATCTAACTTAGCCATGCCTCTCACAATGGTCAGGTCCTGTGGGCTTTTGTCCTGCTTGAGGTTACTCATATGAGACTATAGGTGATGAGGGGTTTGGTGACCAGGTCGCCAGTCTATTTGGGGGAGGTCCAAACACAACACTAAGTAATTATGAACTATGTGCGTCCATATATTCATCATATCCACGAATCACGAGGGAGAATTCACATACACACCCATGTGCATGCAAACATTTTTTTCATTGCCCTGTGAATCATTATTTCAAAATACTTTCATTTCGTTTCAAATACAAAACGAACATTATGGAATAACATAAAATGTGTTTATGCTAAATAATAATAATTTATTAATTTATGCTAAATAATAACTACAGCTTAGTGTTGAAAGAAGAAGCATGCTTTGTTGTCTTCTTGTTTTATCAAGATCATATACTGTACTGATGGGTTAGTAGGTCATGAAGGAGAATGAATAGAGGAAATGTTTCTGCTCCAGGTACACAGTATCCTTCGCAGCATTAGAGGACCAGAGTAGGTGTCTGGCGTTGATGGGGGATCCATTGATCTTCCTCGTTCGACCTTCATGGAGTTTGGTTTTACAGACTGGTCCATTGGTAAGAGAACACACATCTCTGTTTTAGAGGCATCCCATTGAAGATACAGTGTAAACAAACCCTCCAGCTCAGGCTTGTCATCAAAGATCTCTAGTTTAAAATCTCTCTGACCTTTCATCTGTTTCCTTTGTTGTTGTCTCACAACATGTGTCAAATCCAGTGAACAGTTTTGCTGAAAGTGCAGCTCCCTGTAAAACAATCTAATGTGCATGTACTCCCCTAGTCAGTTTGAATCTAGATTGAAAACAAACACATTAATGTGATCTTTAGACAGAAGAGTGAAGAATCAGCTGTGTAGCTCTGGGACAGCAGCTGCTGCTGTTGCCGTGGAAATGGCACGAATGGGGGAGGGGTGTCGAAGCGGTTATCAGTAAAGGGTTCAAAACCGCAGTTTACAGCATGAAGTCAAGTTAGTCAAGTCAAGCAGGTGTTCATGTCATCTCAACCCTGTACACAGTACACAGGTCTTTCTAGGACCAGGGTGCAACACAAAAAGACAAAAATAAAATCACCACAGGACTGTACAAGGCTACATAAGTGTGGACAGGAGTACAAGAGACTCAGCATCAACCCCCAGAACAGCAGTGCAGTAATATACTGAAAAAAACAAAAATACAATGCGGATGATAAGACCAGTTACAGCACTAGATTGAGTGTTTGAATGAATACAGTATGATGGCAAATACTGATGGCAGCAGACTCATTAAGTGTGCAAAACATCTCTGAAAGAAGTGGAGATACAGCTGGGCTTCCGTGCTGGTGCTACGGGCGACTTTCACTGAGGATCCATTGATGTGGAGCGGAGAATGGTCATATTGTACATTCCTGAAGTCAACCATCATTTCTTTTGTTTGGTCCACATTCAGAGACAGGTTGTCGACCCTGCACAAGGCCTCCTCTCTGTATAACACCTCGTTGTTCCCATTGATCAAACCCGCCATGGTCAAGTCATCAACAAACTTGATAATGTGGTTTGAGCTGTGCATTGCTGTGCAGTCGTGGGCCAGCATCAAGAACAACAGAGGGCTGAGCACACGGCCTTGGGGGGCTCCTGTGCTCACCATGGTGTTGCTGTAGATGGTGGTGCTCCCAAACCTAACTGATCCAGTTGCAGTGGAGCTTTCCAATCAGATACTGAAGAATGATGGCAGTGAACGCTGAACTGAAGTCTACAGACAGCATTCTCCTGTTTGGGACGATACGCAAAGTACAGGTGGTCCAGCGAGGGGGGAAGCTGTAATTTTATGTACCCCATGACAAGCCTCTCGAAGCCCTTCATGATAATGGTTGTGAGTGCAATGGGATGGTAGTCATTGAGACAGATGTGCAAATAATGTAGCACATTAAAGGCAGCAGTCTGCATGCAGAACATGGAGCGAGCAGGAAATTTGTGACAGCTCTGTGAAAATAATCCCATGGATTTTGAACAAAAGCTTAAGTTTGTGGAGAGGAGAGAAGGTAAGGTGCAGTTACTGCTGGAGGCCACATCGTTAAAAACGCAAACATTTCAGAGCCTTAGCACATATTTATTTGAGCTGGGGAAACAGTCACATTACACAGACAGAAATGCATTTATCTGTGCTTGACAACATTTGTTCATATGGGAAATCTCTCTCCATCTCTCTTTCTCTTTCTTTCCTGTCTCTTCTCTCTCCCTCTCTCTCTTTCACTCTTTCTCCCCTTCTTACTCTCTCTCTCTTCCTTTCCTCCCGTCTCTTGTTCTGGCTCTTTCTTTGTTTCATTCTCTCTCTTTATGTCCCTCCCTAGCCCCCTTCTGTCTCTGTTTATTCAACAAACACACACATGCACACCGCGGTGCAGTGTGTTTCCACCGCCAGTATATTGCCCATATGTTGTCATATCTTTAGTGGCCTACTGTAACTGTTTTCTTGCCAGAAAGCTCCAAGCTAAGCAAACATGTTGCACTGGGTAACATCTGTGTATCTGTTTTCTTGTTTGTTACATTAAAAACAATTATTATAAGTTTAATAAGACAATATATAGGACCCGAATTCAGTCAGCAGCAAACACTAGATCTTAAAACAGGAAAATAAGGTATGTAAATGTGCTAGACGGCAAAATAATATTTTTATATTTTACTAAATTAAATAATGATTTAGTAAATACTATGAAACAACTGTTTATATTCATAATATTGAGTTGCACTTTGTAAGTGCTTGGTTTAAGGGTCATTCACTGGCATTATCTAAAAATAGCAGAAAATGATCTTGTAGTTAGCCTATATATTAATACACCATACACTGCAGGGCTCTGAAACAGAATAAAAAGGCAATGCTTTACATTCCAACCCCAACAAAATCCCCTAAATCAGTCAAAACAAAGATGCTTTATATAAATGCTATTTTACAATGAGCTATTATCAGTTATAGGTTGTGATTACAAAATGAATCTTTAGCCTGAGCAAAACATACATCTTCTATACATGTCCATGCACACCTTGTACAATAACATACTGAATGGAGTCACACAACATATGATGGATTACATGATGAGAAGCGTGTATGCCATGGAAGTATTATGTTATGAACTGGTTACAGATTTCAAGGTTCTACTGTTGAAGTGTTGAGGAAGGTTAGTACTTTTTCTCCCACCAAAATG
This sequence comes from Hydrocynus forskahlii, assembly GCA_037974365.1. NCBI lineage: Eukaryota > Metazoa > Chordata > Actinopteri > Characiformes > Alestidae > Hydrocynus > Hydrocynus forskahlii. Next base: position 18,996,114 of record JBBPCX010000154.1, read on the forward strand.
TACTGTCAATTTTCTACTTTTTTTTTAAATTGAGAGCCCTGATCTATCGTTCTTGATTAATATGTAATCCCCAATTAACTAGCTAAACTAATAGAATCTTATACATAAATTAAGGAATCTTTATTAAAATTAAAATGTTGCTGATATGTATTTGAATGACTGTTTGTAGATTAAATAATGGAATGAGTCAGCCCTCCCAATTCCCCCATCAACAAAAATGTTGTTTTCCAGCACTTTTCAAACCAAATGGATTGTTATGGTAAAGCATGATTTTGTTTTATTTTATTTTTTGATAATTAAACCTGAAGTTATCCATAATATTAGACAAGGCTGATGATTCAGCATAACTCAGAGCACAATCTACATGATGAAGGAGAGTTTCATTACCACTCGGATATTACTCCGTGTGTTTCAGCGCAGCCTGCAAATGTCACAGTGGCTACAGCAGCTACAGAGTAAAAGGACATACAGGATCACTCAGTACTTGTGTTTGTGACCTTTTCACAGTCTTGTACACCACCCATCTCTTTTTACACCAACTTTCTCCCCCACCTCTCTTTCTCTGTCTGTCTCTCTCGCTCTCTCTCTCTCACTCCCTCTCTCTCTCTCTCTGTCCCTCTCCCTCTTTCTGTGTCTCTCTCTCTCTCTCTCTCTCTCTGTCCTTCTCTCTCTGTCTCTCTCTCTCTCTCTCTCTGTCCCTCACTCTCTGTCTCTCTCTCTCTCTCTCTCTCTCTGTCTCTCTCTCTCTCTCTCTCTCTCTCTCTCTCTCTTTCTCTCTCTCTCTCGCACACAAACTCCTCTTCAACACACAGAGGTTAAGCCTGTACCCAGTTACTTGCAATTAACAAGCTCCCCAGTTAATACACAAATCAGCACATCGATTCATTAATGGTTCACATTCACCACGCCAGGAACACTGCACACTGCAGACTGGACAAATGTTGAACCATAGATAAATGTGGAGAAATAGCTTTGCTGATAATGTTACCATATGCACGGCCAAGTGAAGCCACTGGGTGAGACATTTCATGTGCATGTGTAGCAGTTTCATTTTATGACCAATATAACCCAATCTAGAAGATCTTAAGTATTTTGTCCCCTGTAGACTCTTTATACAATTAACTCCTCCTGTACCTTAAAGAAGAGACACTGGGGTTTCCGACGAAATCACATGTGTTGGGATAGAAGCCTGATTAATTAAAATGTCTTCTAAATCAACAAGCACATTTGAGGCAAGGACGAAAAGGATGTCTAATAATGTTGAGTCATTGATTTATTTGTTATTTAACAAAATATTTCATTTTAAGAGTGAAACATTTTATTTAATGACATCTAAGAACAGTTTTATTCCAATTATTTTTGGAATGAACTAATTGCCCGTTTATGAATGTCCTCCACAACGGACACCAAGGTGATCTTTAGCTCTAAATTGACCGTGTGTGTGTGTGTGTGTGTGTGTGTGTGCCCTGTGCCGCCTTGTGCCTGTTGCCTCTGTGTACCTGCAACCCTAGGAAGGATTAAGTGGTTACAAAAAATAAATGATATCTTAAAAAAATTGGGAAAAAAATGTTTTTGCGTGACAGAAGTAGGAGATTTTGTGTCAAATAACTGGGTGAGACATGAAAGCTGTCGGGCCTATTTGGGCCAGAACTATCACATATATTTTATTTAGTCCCAGTGTGACCAATAACAATACTTATCCCAAGTAAAATATATATCAACATTGCAATGAATGACTCAGCAACACAAACTGCATACAGTGGCAAAAAGTACAGTAAAAAATGGAATTATTAAAAAAATAAATGTTTAACCTTTTATGTGTTAATTGGTTTTTAATAAGGGCTCCCTTGGTCTGAGTGAATGCAACTACACTCTCCAAACTTGAAGAAACATACTGTCAAATGAACCTTGGCCATAGTAGAAGCCTATTGGTCACCGGTATTTACTAAACATGTCAGTTACCAGGACATTCTCTAACTCATTCTGGCATCCCGACACAACCCATAAAACTAAGTGGTTCTAGCGCAGACTCACAGAACTTTCCTGTCAGGGCCCACTTGAGGGCCAGGAATTCCAGCTTCCTGGGGCTATAGTTCTGCACTCAGTGGGCCATAGACCTTGGTTGGCATATACTACAGGAAAGAACAGACCCAAGACTAGTATAGCTGGTTTCAGTATCCAAAGTAGAATACAGTTAAAAGTCTGCACAGGCAAATGTGAAAAAGTGAAAAGTGCATCTAGGCTCTCTTTAATGCAAGGTAGAGGGAAAGCATCCTTTCTCATCTTGCTATTAAGCAGGTTGTAGTCTACACACATGCATAGACTTCCATTCTTCTTTCTAGCTGGAACAAAGGCATGGGGGCTACTATTCTCCCTAATTACCTGAGCCTCAAAATGTTGACTGCTGTGATACCTTTGCAGAACTAAAATATCTTAAAGCAGGGGAATGTTGCGCGAAAGGAGATTTGTGCAGCTCAAATCACAATCATGGGAAGACCTTGCTGTATTTCTGCAATTAGTACCTAACATCCATCTGATCTTGCTCTGCCATTTCAGAAAAATTAGTCACCACTTATCCTACAAGCAACTTGCAGCTACTTGGGAGAAAAGAGTGGCTATGGTGAACCTCAGTGATTCTTGCTGGTAGATGATCTGTCCAACCATCAATGGGCACTGCTTAAAGAACCAAAGTCAAAAAGTGGAGAAAGAACAACTTCTCTTCAGTTCCCAGTTGTAACAACATGAACATTAGCCGTACCTCTGATGAGCCAGACTAGACATAGGGAAGCTAGGAGGCCAGCTGGGAGATCAGACTCTAGAGGCTCAAAAAGTATAACCTGACCAGAGAGCTACTCAGGATATGTGCTTGCCACCAGTGTAATTACCCCACTGAGTATGCACAGTGCCTGTGGGGCTCAAACCCTGAAAGCACCAATGGAGTCTTTTGGGAATTTCAGACTGGTGGCCTTGCTGCAGGGCCTCAACAACTCAACAGCTTGCAACATAGGGGTCAAGTCAAAAAATGAAGGAGCATGTGTCCCAAAGATCTCCTGATAACACAAGCTAAAATATTCATCCACAAGACATCAAGCAAAGAAGATAAAGCACCAGGAGTCTTTTACTACTATCTTCCCACAAAGGGTATCACCTTCCAATGCCACATCCAACTCCAAATTGACAATGTACAGGATTGCAGACCTGTTTGCTGCCCATAGCTGTAGCCATTGCCAGGACAATACATGGACAATAACAATACATGGAACAGAGACCCCCAGTCAAGACATCGATGGTTGGATAGTCAGACATCAACCTTGACATATTACCCACCGCTGAGCCAGCCCCACCTGAGCCGTTTTCTGTGCAATTAATGACAATTGTTTTCTCAATTTGTTTGAATTCAGGAAAAAACTGAGCAAGTGCCAACAGAAGCCACCATATTCAGACTATTTGTGATGACACGAGAGAAGATGGATGAGGTAATAAGGGCGCAACTGTGGTTAGCATATGCATGCTTCACAAAGTCCTGAACACTCTCAGGGAAAGTTGAGAACAAAGTAACAGTTTAGATGATATGCAATCATACTTTGATATCGAACAGCCAGGAACTTTTTTTTTTTAATCTTGTGCTTCCCTTTGAAGCACATTGTCTAAACATCTCATCCCAGCCAGCTTTGTAAGCTGGGAATAATGTACTATAAAACAGTGCCTATGATTCAGCGAGGAAGGTGGAAACAAAGCAAAAAGCAACCTTCTAAGCTTAAGAAAATCAAAAGATTCATCTGTGAATCTAAATGACACTGTCAGCCCTAGGATGTCTTTCAAGACCAATAAAATTCCCCAGGTTTGGTTATTCTCTGAGATATGAAAACCAATCAACAATGGAAGAATTCTTAGTTCCCAGTGGTTTTTTTGCAAACATTGCCACCAATTGCTCCTCTAGATCCAAAGTTGGCTGGGATGCTCTGAGACTGATCAATTTTGCCAGTGAATTTATATGGAAATTGTTTGATGACTTTGTTCAAGGACTTCAAGGACTGAAATATGTTTTTGGATATTAGCTCATGGAGGCATAAAGATAGCCTTCCAAAAGGCTATGCATTATATCGGCAGGAATCCACTGACAGTGTGAAAGTGTTCTAACTCATCACTTAAGATGCAGCTTTCTTTCACACCATACTCTCTCACTAAATTGTGATTTTGTAAAACTGCAGCAGCTTATCGGTCATGAATCAGTTTTGTTCATGAAATGTTCCATCCTATGGAACATTTCCTTCTGCTGAATATCAGTTTCCTTGCCTTACAAAATCGACAAGGGTTTTTGACCACAATATTCTCCTGGAATCCTGCCCAGGATTAAGCACCCAGGTTTTCAGCTGAGACACAGAGAACACTCCCTAAACACAATACCTTGTAAGGGTTATCAGGTCTCTAGAAGGTAGAGGCCTTTTGCATAGCCACATTGTTTGACTGCACTAGATCTGCATGATGTTGCTAGATAATTGACCCGAAGACAGGAGGGATATTTTCAGGGACGCTAGGCACAAACCCGCTAGGCACAAATAAACACTCTACATCTGTATTTTGGACTTGAAGCCCCCATTGGGTTTGCAATGTAAAACTCATCAAAATAAGGACCAAGCACAATCTTGAAGTTGTCTGACATCAAAAATTCATTCTCACAAATGGAACATGTGCTCTGTTTAGCATCTGTTGTGGCATTTTCAGAATTGGCACATAAGGTACTGACTGGCTGGAAATATCCTCTGAAAATATGATGGCCGCCATTCTACAAACTGTAGAGGAGAGATGCTACTACATTGGTCAATTTCAAGATCATTTTGTTCTTTGCTGCTGAGATCTATAAATGAATTCACTGTGACTGACATTACAGCCATTCAGAATGTGTTCAAGGGAGCCATATCACAGTGGCTTTGATAGCAGTAAAATCTGACAAATATGTTTAATTACCTCTTGTATTGCTGTTGGGTTGGATAAATTGCTTGTGTGTGTGTGTGTGTGTGTGTGTGTGTGTGTGTGTGTGTGTGTGTGTGTGTTTGTGTGAGTGTGTGCTTGTGTGTGTGTGTGTGTGCTTATATGGTTCTGGCACACAAGTTTCTGATCCACATTTGTGTGCATTTATGTGGTTTGCTGCTGCAAGAGGATAAATGCTTTAATAATCTGAAACCTTATAGTATACCTTTCAGCTAAAGGGATGTGTAATGAAGATTTCTTTCTGTATGTGTAGTCATGCAGCTGTGTGAGAGTGCTCCAGGCAGCTCAGTGTGATGTGGGGCAACTGGCCCTGGAGACTCTTGACTTGGAATCACTGTACTTAAAAGATATAGACTCAGCACTCTTGCACCTCATACAGAGTTAGATTTTCATAGCCTCCATCAGAACTATCACCAGTCTTTGGGTAACACAGGAATCAATAATGTACCAGTCTCAAAACTCAGTGATATTTTATAGAAACATTCATTTATTTCCATTCCATATCATTTACCTCCTGATTCTGTGTTTCTGTTTTCTGTCTCCGTCATCAAAATCATTATGCATTGGCAAGTGCTAATCCAAAATGCCTATAATCCCTGAAAGCTAATAGATATGCATAGATTGCTCTCTTTCTAAATTAACCATTTAGAAATAAAGGTTGTCTTTTTGAATTATTATTCCAGTTATTTGTAGCTGAGTTGTGCGCTGGGGCCTTGGGGGGTTGATAGGGTGTTGCAGATTAGGCGCCCTGTCGACAAAAATTTTGTCAATCAACTTGTCACTGGCATGAAGCTTCCCAAGGACGGACCTGAAAGTGTAAAGAAGTAACTATCAGGATAAAAGATGCTGCATTGTCAAAATAACCAAACCTGAACATAGCCCAGCTGGAGAGATAAACTTAGTGTGTTCTTCAGTCTTTTCTGGTCTGTGGTTTTTCTTTTCACTTTTAATGAATGCACTGGACATATAAACACATTGTGTTCCTCAGTCTTTTCTGTTCTGGCTTTTCTCTTTTTATGAATCCTGGTACACATCAATTGGACCTGAGAGCATCTATTCAGGTCAAGATTTGCAAAAACAAAATTAGTGGATGGTGATGTTTGTCATTAAAATAAAAGAAAACAAGACAAATGAACATTGTTAGCAAAATGTATAAGTGGTTTGTGAATGGTGGTGCAACAAACTGAAGTAGGATTCTCTGTCTGGAAAAAGCACACTACGCCACATCAGTAAGAGTCTTTGGGCAAGACTTCTAATGCTACATTTATCTGTAACATAATTAAAATTGAATGTCGATCGGGATGTTGAATGCATAAATGTAAATGTGCATTTGGATGTTGTCAGAAATACATTGAATTAAAATACAGCGCCATGCTGGAATTTCCCTGTGAAAGTGTGAGCAGACATTATATCATGAGTTGAGAGTGCAGAAAAAGTGATCCTCAACACCCATTTTCTCACTAGTCTGTTCTCTTAACACTTCTCTCTATTTTCACATGTCTCTCATTTACAGTGAATACAGAAACAAAGAAAATGATGTTTAAATATAACTGGGTTACGGTATTCCACTAAAGCAGATTACTTCAAACCAGGTGGTTTTGTTGAATTGCTGACTAAAACCACCTGATATTCCTCCAAATTCTGAAAGCAAAAAAAAAATGTGATCAGACAGAGTCATTAATTTAAGTATGAATTAGTTCAATGGAGTGTTTGCTGTAATTTCATTCAACCAACTACCTGATTACTCATGAATTAAAGTTCTTTAACCTACATTTAAAGTAATAAATAGTTTGGATGGTGTAGAAGCAAGTACTGTTAAAAATATTTTCTGCTGGAAAATATTTTTTGCTGGAAACTTATTCCTTGGGAAGCATTTGAAGAATGAAAAAAGTGAGAAACTGAGCAGCAGGGCTCATGCAAGCTCTTATAGCTCTCAAGCACAGTCAGCACTTTCTCTTGCCCAGAGACTGCACCACATATTCAGCCCCTCCACAGAAACACACATTCTGCAGCTTCTCTGCTGGCCTTCCACTATCCTTACACGCTCTCTATGTCAGAACATTCTTACGAGGTCACCGTAAAAGAGTGTAACGACTTAGTATGGCTTTGAAGCAGTGCATAAAAACCAAAAGATTATCTGGGTGTGACTAATAATGTAATAGAGGAGAATGTGATTTGGCTAATTGCTCTTCAGTGTCAGTTGCACGCTGAAAGGCTTACTTTTAGTTGGTTGAAACAAAGTGGAATCATGAGGGTCATACATTGTTTAGGCTCAGTGTATTATTTGATGGATTTATTATTAGAAAGCAAATGTGAAACTCTGAAAGCACAGGGAGTTGTGAATTACCCAAGAATGTTGAGCTGAGATAAGCTTTTAAACTGATGAAGCAAGCAATCTCTTGTTTCATACTCAGTACACTCTAAAAATGATGTTTCCTAAATAGTCCTTGACTTGTATGGGGTTTAATATAACCCTCCATCCGTATAGAACCTTTACTTTAGGTGGAGGTTTGTTTAAAAAGTTCTCAAAATACCAAAATACTTTCTTAGAGAAAGATTATTAAGGTCATCAAATGTGGTTCCAAATCTCTAAAAACCCCTTCTTTGTGACCTTTCGTTTTAGGCATGTACAATGAAAGGAAAACAAAATGTTTTTACGTGAATTCGCTTTGAGATGCACAGGCCTTGAAATGCTAAGACAAGTCCACCATCTGTAAAGAAGATGACATGACCTATTTACCTGTGCTAGCGCAGTTGTGAGTACCCCAGGTCCTGTTGGACTCTTTCAGCACTGTCTCTTTCCCTCTTTACTGAGACAACACACCTCAGTCTGGGTTTCCCCCAAAGGACAGCAGTAGGAGGCACTGGAGGCAATGCAGGATAAGAAGATGACGTGACATTTCATCCATGGTGCTCTCCTGGAATGGGTCACTGGCGTTCCGCCACAGACGTGACAGCCACTGTCATGTCCGGTCTCTGTGACTGGGGCCGGCTCGTAATTGAGCCTCACCTCTTTTGTCCCTGCTGCCTCTGTGGACTGTTTGAGCGAAGACTAGCCTCATAATCACATCTCTGTCGCAGTTTGCTCACAAACACAGCTCTGTTCATACTGAAGGGCAGGAGGGACAAGCCGAAGTTTGGATGTCAATAATGGTACAGTTATATGTATATATATATATATATATATATATATATATAAAAGTGTACCTTCAGGGTACATACTGAGTCCATGAGGTTCAAAATATGAATGAGATGGGAACGAGGTTACCTGCACCTGTCTTAAGTGTGGTGTGTTATTCAGGGTTAGAGAAAAGAACGCACCTTGTTCCCAAAGTAAATGGCCTCCTAAAATGGCAACTTGCACAGCTGGGATTTGAACATTGACTCATCTCTGTGCTGAAAGCAACCAGACGATTCACTTGCTGTTGTGGCGATTTTTCCTGATGCTTAATATGGGAACTATATTACAGATCTGTGCATGCTGTATTATTTGCAGTACAACACATTTTTTCACTTTGCTGTACGCACAGTAAAAATGCATATGAATGCAAATTCTGAGTATCATAGATGTTATAGATGTCATAAATGTCAGCTATAAGAACAGTTTCTCTGCAGCATAGCCGAGGCTACTACCATTATGGCTTTTGTCCTAATATAAAAATGGGTGAAGGCTGGGTCATTTAGTGAGAGAATACAGCCCTCCTGAGCCTCATCTCTCTGATATGATCCCTTACTCTTTACAGAGCTATATGACCCTCCATCTGTCTCATAGACATCTCTTAAAATACAGCCCACATTACGCTCCGTCACAGACTGCGCCAAGACTGTCTGCTCTTATAAAGCCTTCAGCATCATCAAGCTGTGAGTAATATGGTATAGAAGATATATCCAGCAAATGTATTTCATATTAGTATTAACTCAACTTAATTATTAATTTGAACGAACATACACTGTGTGTTCATTCTAACTGCAGCATTTCACATTTTTTACTTATAAATATTTGTTATTTAATTTTAGTAAGGAATTTAACAAATTTATTTGAAGTGAGTAATGCAAGACATATTTCATTATGTAATGCTGGTATTCAGGGATTACAGGGTTTCCAAGTGAGTGAGCCTAGGCACTGCAGCCTCCCTCCTTCTCCTCAGGCATGCCACCGTAGAATATGTGAACATGTCTATACTTCATAACAGCTTAAGCCTATGTGTATATATAAGTAAGTCATTGCTGTTGTCCTCGGACTTGTTTTGGACTTGCTGGTGTTTAGACTCAAACTTGTCTTGGACTTGGCTATTGGTCTCGCCCAGTATTCGAGCTGTGTTTCCATGAGTAATATCTCTCTGCAGTAGCCAACCATGGCAAAAATCAATGCTGCCACAGCGAATAAAAACAGAACAACAGCAAAATACTCAAAAGACAAAATTAAAGCACCCATAATGGTAATACCCCCTTAAATGAAGACAGCTGCAACAGTCTACAAAATCATTGATTAAGTGAGTTTGTTCAGAAAATGTACACTAGTTTAATTATTTTAGAATCCTTCCAGAATGAGCACTCTCACTGGCCACCTGGTAGCCAAACCTTATCTCAGCTCCCTCTGTTCAACATGCATCCATGCTTGTCATTTTCACTTCTGGTCTACTTTAAGTAAATAATATGGCCTAAGGATCCTACTGTGATTATCACCAACAACATTATAGATTATCTTCTTAAAATTGAAGACATACTGTGTCTCTAGCAGCACATACACATTACAAAAAGCATCACACAAAAATTATAAACAGGTCAGTAGCAGTGGTCCTAACAGTGTTTTTCTCATTTGTACATGGTCCTCACTTTGAGTTGAACCTCTTCAGACTCAATCTTGGACTTGACAAGACTTGGTCTTAGACTGGTCTTGGACTCAACAAAGGTGGTCTGAACTACAGCTCTGCAGTAAGTTCCTCCACAAGCATTAAGTATCCTATAGTAAGACCCAGTGCTGGCTGGTACAGAGGGCTAACAATTTCATATTTAATCAGGGGGCAGCTGGTGGCCTAGTGGTTAGGGAGGTGCCCTTGCAATCAGAAGGTTGTGGGATTGAATCTTAGCACTACTAGTGTCATCATACACTTGAGCAAAGTACCGTCCCGCACACACTGCTCCCCAGGTGCCCCTCATTGGTTGCAGCTCCCTGCTTCACTCTGTGAATGGGATAAAAGCAGAGAAAGACTTTCCCACTGTTCACACTTTGTGCTGTGCTGTGGTGTGTTCGTGCGTGACTGTAAAGAGCCACTTTACTTTAGTCTAAATGTTGATGTGTACAAGCCCTTAAAAAGTAGCATAAATATAGAATGAACCTGGGGCGTTTCACTACACGTAACACATCACAGTGCATTTGACTCTGGAACTGCAGCTTGGGTTAGAAAGAAACAACAATCTTTGCAAATTCTCATATTTCCTATAACCTACTGGTGGCGTGGTTGTTGTGGGTGCGCAGGTGTGAAAAAAAATGTGCTTCTTAATTTGTTAACATGAAGTAAAACAATGTGGGTACCAAAGATGAAACCTTTTCTTGATCACCTTGTGTTCTTTGAAGGAATGAAGGAAAGAAGGAGGTCTTTGCCCTACTAGACCATTTGTACCACCTCTGGTAAGACCTGTTGGGCTGAAAAATATCTGACACTTATACGCCACTCAATTAATCCCAAGCTCTGAAAAGGTCACACAGAATTGAACAGTATGTGATATTCTCAGGTCAGCACAGTGATTAGCATAACATCTCACGAGTGTCTGAGATGCAATCAATCAATTAATGCAGAAGTGATTCTACTCGTGAATTAAATATGATGAGAGGACTAGGCAAAGTCACGTGTCAGAAATCGTATAGCATATATTTTTGCACTCCTTTGGTTTGAGTTCTCTCCAATTTCAGCTCCCTATTTATTGACATCCTTGGTAAAGCTGGGTAAAAAAGACAATGACTCATCAGCTCACAGAAAATCTGATAAAAAAATTTAACCTTTAACAAAAACCTTTATCAAAAACCCTTTTTAAGCAAAATCACACGTGTCACAATTGCTGGCAACCCTGTGTTTAGTGCTTTTAGTGCAGTCTCCCATTGGTGACATAACCATGTCCTCTCCAGTTCACCTTAAAGGTTCACAAAGGGGGCTGGGTCAGGGGCCTAGCTTGTTTTAAGGGTAAATTAACGATGTTTGTGTTGCTTTGACCATATGTTTTGAATCATTGTCCTGTTAGAAGATCCAACCACTATTCAGTTTTAGCCTTTGGACAGAGGAAGCCGAAATGAAATTTTAAATCTTTTTGTACTTCATGGAATCCATTATGCCATCTTTCCTAACAACTTTCCAAGAGTCTCTGAGGAAAAACAGTCCCAAAACTACACAGACCATCTATCATTTCTAAGAGTGGGAATGACTGCTCTTCTTTTTACATCAAAGCTACATTGAGTGTTTGGTAACAAAAGTCTATGTATTTTTTTTCTCATGTGACCATAGATCCCGTTTAGAGTCAAAGTTCCATCAGCATTTGTAGCAATATGAAACAATTTTTTTTTCTGGTCCACTTTCCAGTTTGTTGGTATTGAGGTAAAGTCTGAATATCTTTTGAAGAATTGTTGATACCAGGAAGCTACTATCTTCGGCGAATCTCCAACCATGAAATTTGAAATGTTTAAAATATATTGGGGTAAAAGAAAGATACAGCAACCCCCCGGTTTTACGCAGATCGGGAGTCGTGGAATCAGTGTAACGTCTAATATAATTTACTAATTTTGTAACATAAATAGTAATTCAAATATAAATTCAGCAAAATTTCCAGTAATTGGCTGCTGCCATCCTGTTCTCGTTTTTTCATTTCGTTCTTCTAAAAGCCCTAAGATGCCGCACAAACGCCCTGCACCTTCTGGCAATGCACCTAAGTAAGAGAAAGTGTAAGACACTCCAGGAGAAGGTGGAACTACTGGATGTGCTCTGGGAAGGAAAAAGTTATGCCGCTGTAGCACGCCATTATGAACAGTAAATGATTGAACTGTAAAAAATTATTGGTGATTACCCGTACATTTTACTGTATTTTTATTACTAAAAAATTAAATTAAATTACTGTATTTACCTGCTTACACCAAAGAAAATGGCAGCGCATACCAAAGAAAACATGCTTGCATTAATTAATTGTGGGAGATGGCTGTTCAGTGTAAACTGTCCAGCGTCTACACAGGTTTACCTTTACATTTTAAGGGTAACGTATTAAGCTGAGTTGAAAATGAAATTAAAGTGTTTCGGATTCAGTTATTTTTTCTTTGAACCAAACTAATAATTGTTGGCGAAAACTCCAGCAAATTCTTGGAAACCACAGGTATCCTCCATATTTTTTTGCTTTTTTCATGGCAATATATGATTCTTCATGCATCGTACTGCTAAATTTGACTAAAAATATAATTTCCTAATTTTGTAACATACATTTTATTGTAAATTCAACTACATTTCCATATAAAATGTAACTGCATAAATGTTTTTGTACTGTCCAGAGAATACAAAGAAAGCATGTCTTGGGATGGTAAAATACCGCTGTACTCAGAGACGGGAGGTTTGAAAGTAGCCAATCTGAGAACATTATTTATTTCTCCTTGCTGCTGATTGGCTGCTGCCATTTGATACACCAGTGGAAGCTGCAGTTCAGAATATCCCCCTTGGAGCTATCTTGAGTGTTTCTCTTGTTTTTCGTTTTGTCCTTCTTAAAGCGCTGCATTTTTATTACTGTAAATTAAATTAAAAGAGGCTGTTGAGCTCAGTCACTGTCCAGTGTCTCAGTCGCTGTCCAGTGTCTCAGTCGCTGTCCAGTGTTTTGGGAGCATATTTGGGGGCATATTTAGGGTTTACACTATAAAAACATTTTTTGGTATTATTTTTACCACAACACAACACGGTTTTTCGCTATACGCAGGTGCTCTTGGAACGTTTTTTTTTCTCAGTAGCTTACAAAATTTTGAATATTTCATAAACCTTATTTTTATCTTCTATATTGTACAGAAATAGGAACATATCCAATTAAGAATGGAAAAGGTAGTTAGATTAATTTCTTAGTTAGATTTGTAGGGTTTAAAAAAAACACTGGTTAATTTGCTTTAAATAACTACACTAATATTTACATAATTTTACAGAAGCAATGGCACATGTTCCTCTGGTTACACTCGGGCAGGAAAGGGTTAATGGAGGTGAATAAAGGTTAGTCTTGTTTCAGGAGTGTAACAGACACCAACATACCTGCCCACTCAAAGTGTACTTACAGCATCTGCTCTCAACACTGCTCAGCCACAATTTGTAAACAGTAGGAGCTGTTGAAGTACTTAGCCCAGTCTTGTCAACATTGAAGGCAGGATAACTGTAGTCTGAAGCTGATAAAATGTTCGAAATGTTTGTAGCAAAACTGGCAGTTTATGAAGATATATAGCATTTATGGTATATTTCTGAGTTTGTTGTCTGAACCTCAAGCAGTTTGTGTGTGTGTGTGTGTGTGTGTGTGTGTGTGTGTGTGTATGTGTGTGTGTGTGTGTGTGTGTGTGTGTGTGTGTGTGTGTGTGTGTGTATAAATCTGTGGGACTCAAATGCAAGAGAGCCAACTGAGCATGAGACAGCAATTACACAGCATAAAGTGAATGGTTGCCAAAGTCAACTCCTGCGCAAGGAGTCAGGTACACACACACATACACACACGATAAGGCTTTGCAGCTGGCACCTTGACAGATAGGCGAAGTGCCAATCATATTATCAGTGAATTATCTATCTAACAGCTGTGTTTGCAGAACCTCTCATCATCATGGGGCAATGGCTGCATTCACTTCTCAAACTCATCAGTTTCTCTGCATCCAAACACCAACAGGCCATATTTCATTGTAAAACTCACAGTCACAGTCTGTTCTTCTTGTCTAAATCATTTGCAATTAATCTGTCCGTGCTCTGCCCACTAATGTGTTGTTTTCTCCTCATAGCTGCTGTTGAAGAAGCTTTGACAATGTTGGCAAAATGTCATTCAACCTAAAGCAAAACGGTAGCTTATGTTGTTAAATTATGCAAATGACCACAAATATTATTTAGAGTCACTTTAGAGTTTAAAATTTGGTGTAACCAAAGTTAGCACAGCATATCACAAGTGTCTGAGATGCAGTCAATCAATTAATGCAGAAGTGATTCTACTCGTGAAGTAAATATGATGAGAGGACTAGCCTTTAACAAAAGCCTTTCTCAAAAAAGCATTTTTTAAGCAAAATTACGTGTCACAATTGCTGGCAACCCTGTGTTTAGTGTTTTGTGCAGTCTCCCATTGGTGACATAACCATGAGCTCCTCTCCAGCTCACCTTAAACGTTTACAATGGGGGCTGAGTCAGGGGCCTAGCTTGTTTTAAGGGTAAATTAATGATGTTTGTGTTGCTTTGACCATATGTTTTGAATCACTGTCCTGTTAGAAGATCCAACCACTATTTAGTTTTAGTCTTTGGACAGAGGAAGCCGGAATGTAATTAAAAATCTTCTGGTTCTTCATGGAATCCGTAATGTCCTAACAAGCTTTGACAAAGTTGGCAAAATGTCATTCAACCTAAAGCAAAACTGTAGCTCACAGCTGATTTATTTTGTAAAAAAATGCAAATGATTCACACTGGACCATTAATATACTGTTTAGAGTCACTTTAGAATTGAACAACTGGTGTTACAAGTTGTTGCTAATTGAAATTAGAGCAGATAGGAAATGACACAGTAGAACAGTCTAATACATATTGTGTTGTCCTTAAGCAGAACAGGACATTCTATAAAGCTTGTACTAGAAAGAAGACATTTGTGGACGGAGCATAGAAAAGTCAATAGTACAATGAAAGGGTTTGAAGAAAAATACATATTGTTTACCTGACACTTTTTGCAAATATTTTCTAGAGACTGTTCCACTCTAGAGTCTGTGTGTGTGTGTGTGTGTGTGTGTGTGTTTGTGTGTGTGTGTGTGTGCCTCAGGCTTTGACTCTGTGATAAGCATTGTGGATAATGAGGGCTGATAGAATGTTGGGGGTTCTTTCTTAATTAGCAACATTTGAGTTTTAGATGCCAACATCACAGAAATATCTTGTTTTTATTTAAAAAACCACACACACACACACACACACACACACACACACACACACACACACACAAACACACACACACACATACAGTCTCACAAGTCTCCCCATATGGAGTTATATTTGTTTAGCCAGAAACCTCTAAGGTCACCACTATTTACTTGAAAGTCAGCTAAAATCACATCATAAACTCTAGTTTCTGACAACACACTTCAAATGTTTCTTGATAACAACTGGTCCGCTAAAGGCCATTCCAAAGTCAGGTTTGAACTTTTTTGAAAATAAGCGGTGACCTTTAGATTGAGCTTCCAAAAATAGCAGCAATGTAGTGGAGGTGCATGTTTGGCCCTGAACCCTAAACCCAGCAGGAGCCCTGATGGAACTGGGGCACACTGTCCCCAACTCACATGCAACCTAGCACCCAGACTGCACCACGCCTGTTCTCTCCACCTCTCCGGAGACACAGAGCTATGTATGTCATGTTACCGACCCACACTTATAATGGAACACTGATATGTCACATGACCGTATTCCAGATCACTTTTCTTTACACTTGCAGTAGGGACAAAAGGATGAAATGTGAAGAAGCCCACTACAGTTTTGCTAGAATCAGAATTCAGAGGTCCATTTGAAATGAAAACCGGTTTTACCTGGTCATGTTAAGCATAGATGAAATGATGTCATTTAAAGGACAAAATATTTGTTTTCCTGGTCCATTAAAATCTGGAACAAAATTGGAATCTTTGGTAGACCTTTGGCCCGATGGACTGATATTACCTAGGAGCCTGACATGACAAAACTCAATTGCAGATGAAGGGAAAGGTATTTATAACGAGGAGAACAATTTTAGCTGTGAGAATTCAGTGTTGTGATCAACAACATCACAAGGAAACAGTGTAGGCGTCAAGGAGAGGCATTCAAAGGCCCCCTAGTGAGTCGCCACGCCCCCCCTACACACTCTAGTGTCGCTCATATGAATACAGTTCACGATCGATAGTGCCCCCGATAGTCAGTTAGATGCCAACCTAGATCCGCTCAGTAGATCCACTCCGACCCTGCAAGGAAATGTAAGTAGAATGGGATTTAAAGTCACTAAACAAATGCATTGCTCCTTAGAAATAATGTTTCAAAGGGAATGTGAGATGATGTTGGTTTGGAGCTTGCAAATGATGCAATGATTGGAGTTTGAAAATGATGATTTTCGTACCACTGAAAAATGCTATTTTTTTCCTAGCTTTATTTCATCAAGAGGATATGTCGAGAGGCCTGTCAACTGTCGGTTCGGTAATACTTGCTGTTTTGTTGATCTAGGTTCCAGCTTTCAGCCACCCCTTAAGAACATCAACATCTAATATGGTTCTTTTGTGGATGTATTTTTGCTCCTAGTCTGATGAAGCAATGGTCTTTAGCTCTGTATTATCTGTTTTGCATGAAAAGGCAAAGAAAAGTCTGAGGTCTGAGGATTGGAAGGTAGATACTGCTGAATAAACAGAGCGTGACAGAGAGACAAAAGCAGTGGGATTGGAAATTGGATTCATATTGCCCACTCTCACTGCAGAGTAGGAGTCTAATAGTAGCTAAATGATTGTATATATATTTTATCTCTCTTTCACTCTAAGACCCAGGTGATCACTGCACAATGTAACTGTAGTGAATCATCCATGAATGAGAGAAGCTTTATAAGAGCTTGTCTCAATTTTCATTTATTCATTTCATTTACCTTGCTTTTGAAACGGATACCTTCTGGACATACAAGGATAATATGAAATCAAATTAAATCGAGTGAGACTGGAGACAGTCTATTAAGCTGACTGTTAGGTCAGAACGTTTTGAATGGGCCTACTCCTAAAGCGAAAGATGACTATGATTACAGCATCAGCTCCAGAGGCGATAAATCTCAGCATCTACATGTTTTAAAGACTATCACCATCTATTAGTCAAATAGAGAGCTGGCAAGCGAATGCATTGCATATGGATAAAGTGCATAAAACCTCCTCATCGAGACAGCTAATAATAACACAGTGTTATGTTATTTGTCTGTGTGTATTAGTCATCCACCGCTATAAACAAGGAAAGCATATTTTTATTTATGAGCAGTTTTACAAATAGCCGACCAATGATTGTTAATGCACACTGTACAAAAAGGGAGAAAACAGAAAAATGTGACCTTGTCACTTTTCTTTAGTCTCTCAATAGTCTGTCACTCACATTGCACTTAATGTTCTGGACCTGAGCACGCTTACGTCGTCATATCATTCGCTGCTTTAACCTTGTAGTCCAGTGAGCTGCCAAATGTACCTTCAGATACTGAACCTGCAGTTTTGTCACAACATTCCGCTTGTCTATGTTCTTTGAGCATGAATATAGTTGTGGACTGTACCAAATATCTTGGAGTTTTTGTGTTTTATCAGACCAAAATCATCCCTTTGTCACGGAATTTGTTAAATAGGATAGTAGCTCAAACACTTCGAGTCCAAGTGAAACATGCTCTCCTTCTCCAATGAGCTGGACTCTGTGGCTCAAAACATGCTTTGGCACCTTGGGGATTGTCTAGAGTACATCCTGAAAGAACATGTCCAAACTGAAGGATATCTACAGACAAAGTACTGTTCCAAAATACTGTCCAGCATGGTACAGTATTTTGTGCCAGTATTACAGATGTACACTATCATGCAAAAGTCTTAGGCACCTGCAAAAATAATATTTAAAAACTGAGAATATTTATGAGGCAGTGAGGTTTTTTTTTTAATTAAAATGACTAATACAAATGAATTTGCATAGGTTCCTAAGACTTTTGCACAGTACTGTATTTTTGTACTTGACAGACTTTTTTGAATGTTGGTGAAACCAAACATTGATATTAGGAGACTGTTCGTAGACCTTTTCTGGTATACCTTCCTGCTAGCCTCCCTTACACAGAGACCCAACTAATTACTGGGTGTGCTTACTTGATCAGCTGACTGTCCAAGAGGACACCTGGCTGGGGATGAAGTATTCACTTGGTGGCAATTAAAACTGCTCAAATTAAATGGTGGTTTAATAGTCTACTGCAGACAGTGTCTATAATTCTCCATTAAAAGTCAGTTCATGTTTCATATTTGCACATATCATATTCATGACCTCAGGTAACGTCAATCAAATAGCCTGGAATAATACAGAAATCTTTCCTGTGCACTGGAAACAGCAGGTTTACATGCTACACAAGAACTGTGTCTTCAAATGAAAGCGGCGACTCATGTTTCACCTTCACAAACCACAATGTGATTAACTAAATCTGTTTAGTTTAGTGCTATTGTGTTCAACAAGCAGTAGGGCTCTGCATGAAAAATCACTTAAACACTGAATAAAGGCTTGGGCTCTGACCTAGTATAGTATAATAGGAGCAGCTTTTAAATGCCCTGCACAGTGGTATGCCTTTGTACTGTGCTTTATTCTAACTGATCTGCAGTAAAGGACTGAAAGCAATAAGCACTTTTCAGAAGAACTATAGAAATTTCCATAGTGTGGTTAATACACACCCACACATACATGTACAGGTTTATTTTTATATGGTCTCATGACATGGTCTCAAGTCCCATATGTATTGTGTTGAGTTGGGGTGTGTATGAATGTGTATGTGTGTGTGTGTGCATGCGTGTGTGTGTGTGTGTGTATGCAGTGTATTTATACCTTATTATCTCAAGAATTTTTTTAAGTCTGATGCTAAATCTAAAATGAATGGAAAAAACACGTTGCTTCATTTGAGATGTTGCATGACTGTTCATTTTAACTTGATTACTGACTAAAAAAACGTAGTGGACTAATTGGCTAGATCTCATTGCCTAAGTTAGAAAAATGTCAGAGAAAAGTGTTTTATATTGCTATTTGCATTTGCTACTTGCATTGTCTCCTCCTACCTGTACACTGGTATCCTTTTCTACTGCCCACATTGCCAGCTAGTGTGTTTGTCTGTGCAGCCCCTAACACACACACACACACACACACACACACACAGCTCTTCATAATATGATGACTTGACATGTAACTAATGCCCAGTAAGCTACATTCAAGATGACTAAAATCATTTAAGCCTCCTTCGGAGAACTTGTTGTTTCTTCTTTTCATCTCGGAATGACTTCCGAGGGCTCCAAGGCCTTATTCTCTTACTTAGTGACTCTCTCTCTCTCTCCCTCTCTCTCTCTCTCTCTCTCTCTCTCTCTGTCTCTCTCTCTGTTTACTACAGGCTATCCCTCTGTCCTGCTGCAAGTCTAAACTGCACTTGTGTAATGGGTGAGTCACAGTAAACAGGCCAGGACTCTGCACTGTGTGGGCCTTCCGGTGACCCGTCCGTCTGTTCGACCGTCCAACCATCGGTGTAATCCACAGAGCTGGGTTTGGGGTCAGGTGGCTGGAGTGATTGGCCAGGACTCCTGGAGCAGAGCCTAAACCTCCCTAAGCATTTGGTGGGGCGCAGCACGGCCATATGTCTGCTTTGAAATGTGTGACTGGCTGCAGGGCCGGGGGGGCCCAAAGACATGCTCGCTTAGAGGTCACTATGAGTCACCTCATTAGATGATGTCATTATATCCAGAAAGGCAAGCAGTCGAGAGAGAGAGAAAGAGAGAGATAGAAAGAGAGAGAGAGAGAGAGAGAGAGAGAGAGAGAGAGAGAGAAAGAGAACATGTGCCACATTAACCAAACGTGTGTTCAGCAACTCTTGGACAGGTCATTGCCCACAAATAAGCTTGAGGGGAGATTATGGCCTCTGCACTGGTCAATTTCAACACGCAAGATCTGCTTGTGTGCAACACTGAGAATAACAGATTCTCTGATTTTAATGTATTTCTGTGCAGCTGCCTCTGTGTTGTAATTTCCACTAGCTGCTTTGGTGCACTGGGCCTGCACTAATGAACATCGTCCAAAAGGATCGATCAATATAGGTACTACCTAGGCCTTTGCTGCTCTCCTACATTTACATTTCTAGACTGACATAGCTCTGTGTCTGCATCCTGAAAGTGATAGTTTGGTGAAAAATGACCAACTCTGGACATGCCTGATGTCCTAACCAAACTTATGCAAATGCATGAGCCCTAAAAATCAATGCAAACACTCCTTAAGAAGCCAAGAGTGGATTTCCCTCTCCCCAGACCATTTTGTATTTTGTGCATGGTGTGAATCTATGTGTATCCAGAGAAAGGACTGGATGATGAGAAAGAATAAAAGGGAACAAAGACTGGGGCTGTGTGCGCGCGCGTGTGTGTGTATGTAGAGAAGATTCTGTTCCTATATTCAGAAATACCCCTTGTGTGCTTATAGAATTGTATGTGTGTGTGTGTGTGTGTGTGTGTTTGTAGAGAAGATTCTGTTCCTATCTCCAGAAATACTGCTTGCGTCTGTAAAGAAGTGTGTATGTATGTGTGTGTGGGTGTGTGTGTGTGTGTGTGTGTGTGTGTGAAGTTCAATAGTGCACTATGGGGATGCAGGGATGCTGTGGCACTTATTATGATGATACACAGTGGACCACATGCCTAAACACCTTAGACTAAGACTAACCTGCATTTCTTAGGCAGACATTCAGATTTACTATTAGAGAAGTGTGACTGGGGTTTATTGTTTCTGTCATGAGAAACAATCTCAGATACAGTAACTTTATAGGAGATGGGAAAATGTACGCTAATGTAACAATGACAGTTAATGTAATAATTATTCCAAGTAATCTTGGACCATTCATTGTTTATGTCGAGCTCATGTAATGTCAAAGGTACATGAACACAAGAATAAGGGGTGTTAGGGTGCTGCTTCAGGAGGTTTTTACCTGAATCTGCAAAAGCAAGAAATAAATAAAATGGACAATTCACAACCACCACATATCAACAATTGAATGCTCACCTTATTTGCATGAAGTTAGTCTCTCATTTCATTACGCACTTCCTGTTAGGAGACAATCCAAAAACTTCAAAGGGATTTTTAATCAAAAATTGAAATGGATTCTTATGGCGTATGCCACGTACTATGCCACGTACTATGTCATATATATGTGATTATTAACTTAAAAGCACCTTCCCACGTATCTAAAAAGGTGGCTTTTTTCTTCTACTGTCATCGGTAATGACAGTATCCTGTGGAGTCCCAGCAAAGACTGCCTTTATAGCTTTATTTAGCACCGACTGAATAACTGTATTTTGAATTATGCAGCCTTTGCTTTTATCTAAAGCTTGAATTTATCTCCAGAACTGGACTGAGAAATAAAAAGTAATACATGAACAATACCCAGGCCAGCCGGGCCCTTAACAAATATTCTGAAACTCACAGCCAGGGATACATTACACACACACACACACACACACACACACATACTCAAAATATATACACACATACGCACAAGCAGAACAAGAGATAATTAAGATGGAACAGATAAAGGGCTCCATGCTGACCGTGTTAATATCAGCACTGAAGTAAATCTGTGTCCTCAGAAAAAAAACAAACAAAAAAAAAAACAAATGTCACTTTGCTGAAATGAGATTTTAATCGCCTTCAGTGCTGCATTAACGCAACTGGGGCTGTGATATTTGGATGATGGAGCCTCTCTTGGCAATTCTCAAGTCTGCTATAGGGCAGAGAACGCTTTGACAGAATGATAGATTATTAATCAGCTACTCTAATTACACTGGGGGGATGCTCCAAATCGACACACGCACACACATACGCACACACACACACACACTGACTAAGCCCAGAATTCAACAACATTTTGTCAGATGTAACAGTTACATAAACAGCTTGATCAGCTTGCCAAATATATTATAATGGGGTCTCTATAAATTGCTTAGGGGAAATATCTACTGCACACTTTACAAAATAAAAGAAAGGTCATTAAGAGCATTTTTAATCAAACCTTTAGAAGCATTACCCATGGAATAAAGGCTTCTATTTCATAATGAATGGAATGGCCTGAACTTACTTGGAATAAGTTTGGTAAACTTAATGTAGAAAGTGTTTCCCTCTCCCGGTAATATAAGTCTTGATAGCAACAAAACAGTTATTTTTCTGTGAACTTCTTAAAGATGTAACACATCAAGCTGCACTGGGACATTGGAGCAAGAAAATAGTCCCTATTTTGGCCCGCACACTCAGACAAGCACTTGACAGCTTTGTGTTGAAATGCAATATTTGATTGCCAACTGGAATAGACTGAAGTCACTGTTCGGTTTTGTTCCCGTACACAGGCTGTAGAGTCTATTTTGGTAAAGCACATGGCTTAGCTAAGTCATCAGTCTCCATTTCCTTGCTCTGCTCATGAAAATGAAGGCTAATTTGGCATAAAGACCTTCGCTGCCTGGCCTTCTGCTCCCAGCAGCTTTCTTGCTTACCTTCTTTTCTGTTGCGGTTTGAGTCCCTGAGAGTTGTATGTTACTTGACTCCAAGAGACCAATCACAAACATCTGATGCAGTTTCACTGCTTGTTTTAAATACTAAATAAAATGCCTTTACATGCATTGGAGACACCATTATCTCTCATTTCTATCATCTCTATTGTAATGTTATCTGAGTCAATTATGTTCCCTTACAATCAGTTTCACCTTATAAAACTATATAACTGTAGAACACTATATAACTTTTCTTACAACACAGTCATTAAATTATGCAGAAATGGTCAATGTTTGGTGAAATCTCCCTTTAGGAATGAGGATGAAACTGATTTTTATCTCTGCTCACTTTAGCCTTTGGGGGTTATGATGCTCTGTGAAAGTTCTCTTTCACCATTTGTCATAAAACAGCCTCTAGTGTTGTCTTCTATTCCTGCAACAAATCGTCATTAGGCATTTCTTTTTGCCTTAGTTTGCATTTTCTGTATTTGCATACACTATATAAAGACAATTACATTGTCAGAACTTCATATGTATTTTGTATCACTTCTATTGGATCGTCATGACATTTTCACACACTAAAGGGCAGCTGACATTTTTATATTATGCATATAAATAAATAAATAAATAAAGCTTTGATTCTGACTGAGACTATGCAATTATTTTATATTTTTCATTGCTCAAAGTAAAGTATTGGTAGGTAAATTCACTGACTTGAAAGAAATGAAGTTCGATTGAGCAAAGCAACTGACAATTACCATTCCATCAGTGCAAAGAACATGAATGGAGTTCCCAGACTGATCACAGAACGCACAGTTGGGTTTGTTCATAATGTTAGCGTTTCTGACTGGGCTACACCACATTCTTTTAGAAGCATTTAGTCTAAGTGATTATTTTCTGTTTCAGACTCAGTGGCGTGAGAATTCACCCGAGCACTCAGCGGGGTCTCTTGTACAGTCCCAGAGAGAGCGAGAGCTGTGCTTGACTGAGCAACAGTTAGAGAATTCTCTAATCCGCTTGAAAACTTCAGTGTATAAAAGAGCCCGCCATGTGTGCTAGCTGTAAAGCAAATCATGCTGAGAGGAAATCAGGACAAAGCTGAGCATTAATACACTAAGGAACAGGGATAACCCTTAACACCCTTATAATCATGCTAAATAGTCAAGAACTATATAGTCAAGAACAGCTCTCTAGGACTGGACAATAGATAGCACACTGTGTATTAGTACTTTTGAAGCAATCAGAGCCAGAATATAAACAAAAATAGGAACATAAATATGATATGCATTCATATGCATATTGATTTCAGTGCTGCACTATCAGAACACCATAACTCAGCAGCTGGGCTGAGCATCTGTGCTGAAATGCAATGAAATTGTAAGATAATGTAATCTTCCAGGATCAGTGTCGAGAAACACTGGACAAATAAATCTACGTGTCTGTGTAGTGAGAAGCACGCAAAGAGTCTCTCACTCTCTCTGTATATATGTACCAAACAACTGAGGACACTCCAGTGTGTACCTGTGCATAAATCCACAGTGTATATATACAGGAGGTCCTTGAGTTATGACACAGATCCGTCCTTACAACAGTGATGTAACACGAATTTTGGTGTTAGTCGAAACACACCGTAGCTTAAGTCACCTGCCGATCCTAACACAGTAAAATCATAAAACACAACTAAGCCACAGAAAAAGGAAAAGGAAAACTCCCTCACTCATATGCTGCGTTACTGCGTATTCTTCTGGCAAACTAGTTCGTCCACATAGTCCGTTAGTACGAGGCTAACGGTGTAAGCTTAGTGGGTGTGGGAGTGAGCGTGGTACACTCGAGAATGTTGAGACTGTTGTAACTTGAGGACCCCTTGTATATATTTCAACTACGTACATATACACATACATATATAGATTACATGTTTTGCTGCTCTAACTTTTTTACGGTGCATTTTCTGCCTTAGGAATGCAAATTTCCCACTGGGACTAACAAAGGTTTATCTTATCTTATCATATATATATATATATATATATATATGTATAGAGAGAGAGAGAGAGAGAGAGAGAGAAAGAGAGAGAGAGAGAGAGATTGATATATAGGTTAATAGTCTCAGGCTCACTCACTATGTCTGCAAAAGTGTGTTTCTCAGTAGCAGTACTTAACTACACCTCATCACTCTGCCCAAATTCAAGTCATCTAATTCTTGGATATCTAGCTTTTAGTTCCTTAGCAAGCAACACTGACTCTTCACATTAGATCACCTCATCCTTATAGACACACATAAAGCTCGCTGAGGCCCTGTCTCTACAGAGCACTGAGGTGTCATCCCATTTGCCTCCAGTTACCATGAAGAGCTGAAAAGAGAGACAACACTGGAGAGGCAGAGAGAGAGGAGATAGTTCTCTGCTGGCGGCAGATTTTATACATAATCACTACACAAATTTAAACACACCGCACACACACACACAGGCACAAGGACACACGTGTATAGTTCAAGATGGAAGAGGGCAATGACAAACAGGATCGACCTCTCTCTCGCTATGCCAAGGTTTAAAAGAAATCAGTATGCTGCTAATGATTTCCACTCTATAAGAGACTTGGTGATACTCTAATGCACTAGACAGAAACATGAGACACTGTATAAATCCTTTAGGTCATCCATGTTCTACTATCAAATTATGTCTCGTAGGATCTATTATACATAACAAGTGAGTGACAGAATGAAAACAGGCCATCTGGGGCATGAAGTAAAAATTTGGTGCCATACACTCTCAGAATGACATGGAAGCCACTGTACTGTAAAATGGTGACATTTAGAAGACATCTCATTGCCCTATTAAAGCAGGTATTAATAAATAGCACTTGTTGGCGTTTAATAGCTGTAATGTCATGGCTGGATCTTTCACAGAACTTCTCAGAGCATATAAAGGCCTTGGCATTGGTGGTTAACCTTCACACAGTCTCCATCCTCTAATCCCGTGTGAAGTGCAGTGCTGTTCCTCAGGCCTGCCGTGTCTCGGAGGGATTCCATCCATCACTGTGTCTCAGCCTGCTGCTTTTGATTCTACACACCATCACCACCACATATGGACTGAGAGAAGGGTTTGAACAATTTACAGGGATAACAATGAGTAGGTCACATAAACAGGACCAATAATAAGAATAATATAGAATATGAGCATTGCATTTGTGAATTCCAGTTACCTGGATAACTCTTTACATTCTCAGTCAAAAAGATGACATAAATAATAATTTGGTGTGGTATTCAAAAAAACCCAAAAAACTTATGGAATGGTTTTTAAAAATATTTTTTTTAAATATGAATGGAAAAAATATTGAAGTTTTACCACCTAAATGCCCAGGGGTCATCAGGTCCTGAGATTCATTCCATACTCCTAATTTAAGAATTACTGAACCGGTTTGCATTGTCTTCTATGTAAAGTTTTAAATAAGAGTAAGAATTTAGTGAGCCTGGAATTTTCTCCAAAATTCTCCAAATTACAACATGCTATAAAACTGTGTGACTGTAGTTTTACAGCATCCCTTCGTTACTTTAAACAGACAGCTGTGCAGCTATAGATATTACTGTCCAAATCCAACACATCTTCCACAAGGCAAAATAATGGACGCTCATGCAACACTTCATCAAACTCATCATAAAACGGACAGTTATTCATCCAGTTCCTGCCAGACTTGCTATGGTTTTATGGTATGCGAGCTTTCAGTGTTTTAATTTAATGCTGCTCCTCTCCATTTTGTTGGAATGGTGTCTTATGATGTATTTTCCTGAGATGTCCTTGTTGGGTATGCATCATTATGCATTAGCGCTTGCGCTACAAAAGATATGCGGCCACATGTATTCCAGAACCTGTGATCAGACCAGAGTGATCGGATCACCATGAACCTTGGTGGTCTTTGACCCAGGACATATTTACATGTAAAGAGAGCCATAGATCCTTCACAGAACACCATGTCCAAACCAAAAACCACTGAAATACTTTTATTTTTAAGAGTGTAGGTGGGGATAATCAAATTTTGCATAAACTCTCTGGTGAAATTAAGCTGATTCTCAGCAATGTTAGGGTTGGGGTTGGGCTTTGGATAAAGGAAAAGGTTTTGTATAGAGGAAAAGTCAAGGTGATGTCAATAGATATTTAGATATTTAATGTGTTTTCTGACATCTCCCTTTGACGTAGGTATGTGTGTCTTCTTCAGCCTGCTCCTAAATCTCCACCCCTGACTCCACTTCTCGGTTTCGTTACACAGCATGGTGAGCAAAAAAGCCTCCACAAGCATGGTTACCCATTTCTACTCATGCCGTACCAGAGAAATTTATAGCCCACATAGACTCTTTAATAGGGAAAAATGTTATCCATTTGAGAAAAGAGAGGCTGGTGCCCATGTCAGATCTTCAGCTTTCATTTACGGAGATGGACACAGCATTCACTGGGTAAATCAGATTATGTTTAATCTGTTCTTACATTTATAGTTTGCCATTAATAAATGCTGAGTTATTGGTTGCTGAATGTTTTGCTGGGTACTGCTTAATGTATTACCCTGAACTGATGAATGTAACACAGGATGAAATCAATCATGTTAAAAGCCTAAACAAAATGGCATATCCTTATTTATGGTGGCCAAAAGTTGAGTGATGTCACACAAAGCTGCACCTAATTCCACAAGCAGGATATTAAGTCGGTTATGCCAACCTGCCGTTTATAACTGATGCACATAATACTACATTTATCACCCTGATCTATTTTTCATTTGCATTTAGGCAATTGTGCAAGATTGGGTCAGGCCACTGTAAGAAAGAAAACCTTGCCTCAAAATTTCATGCTACTGATGAAGTATTTGAAGTGTGCATGACCCTTTACTGTTAGAATGACTCTTCATTGGCATTGCTCTTATGTCATTTTAGTGTACCTGTTGGCCTGAGGTTCAATCTGGGCTGGATTCTTCCATGATTGGGTAACCGTGGCTGGCTCAGTGGAAAGAAAGATGACATCATAGTCTTTAGAGATTGTGGCTGTGGGCTGAAGGAGGCTGAGGCTGATGTGGGATCGCGCCTCATGGTTGGAAAGGTCATGCTGCCATCTACTGTTCCAACTCAGAAGCACCAGAGATGCACAATTAGTCAATAGGGTGCTTCAAAGAAATTTAAAATTCAAGCTTAGATACCACAAAAATGCATAATTTCTAAGAAAATTGGAAAACTGCAGAATGTGACACACCAAACAGTACTTCCCCAAGACAGTCTTGAGCATTCTGAGCTCAAGAACCATCTGAGCACATCTTAGCAACCATTCTCTCTAGCAGTTACAAAGATGATCTAAAAAGAACAGATAATCTTATTCCGAATATAGGTGATTGCTTAACATACATTTGGCATCTCACATTTGCTTCAATTAGTTTTGTGTTGAAGCTAATAGGCTGATATAATAAGGTAATGTTGAATCTATTTTACACCAAACAGTGTCACAGAAGCAAGTCTGATTGAGATTAGGTAAGTATGAGCTTCAACCACAGTATGAGCTTCAATTACTTGTCAACTATATTAGTCATGTAGGTTCAGCACAAAAATGAAGATTTACTTTGGACACCACATGCTGATCAACTACAGATGGCTGAAATTCTGTATATTTGATTTTGCATGTAAATATTACTTTGAAAGGCTATGATGTCTTTGTCAAATGACCCCTGATTTTTTCTATGTATTTTTGCAAAGATATTTGGAACATTTACATAAATGCAAATAAGGTAATACTGAAAACATTACATTTGGTTTCTTCTTTAAATGGCTCTAAATCTGAGCATCAGCTAAACTTGGTTTTTCAAGCCAGTCCTCAGGGTCCCCAGAAAACCCACATGGACCAGTTGGGGGCTTGTTTAAAAAACGATGTACTACACAACTACACAGTTAAGGTAAAAATAAAAATGGACTGGAAAAAAACTGAGGTACTGAATTACATTCTATTCAGTAACCATTTGATTTACTACCAAAAGGTATTCTAGTTGTGCTCTGTACTCTATTCTCTATTTGGTGGTAATCAAATCAGGTAATATATGAGAATATAAGTGTTGTTTTGTTGTTTGTGTTTTTGACATAACTGAATATATATACTGCTCAAAAAATTAAAGGGAACACTTAAACAACAGCATAACTGTATAAGTGTTCCCTTTAATTTTTTGAGCAGTATATATATATATATATATATATATATATCGAAAATGAATTGTTTTTTCCTTCTCCTGTGTAGTTGCTTTTTTGGAGGCAGGGATGATATACAACATATGTGGACAAACTGATAGGAATAGATGCCGAGAGTTTCAGCGGCTACATCATCACTTCCACTTCCCACTCTCATCTTCTCTTGTCTGTATTACATTTCAGACCAACAATAGATAATGAGTAACACAGTAACACACCAGTAACTGTCAGTCCACTAACGCAAGGAACCGATAGAACAGACACAGAAGTAAAACTAATTTTTAAGTCATTGCGTACTTATGTTGGTCTATGCATCCCGAGACCTTTTCACATTTGAAAGGCAGCTGGCGTGTATGAATGGTGTACATAAATAAAACAATAAAGGTCATGATATGACAGTGGCAATTTGTATCAAACCAAAATCAGAAGGTAGAAAGCATAAAAACATGGCTGTGCAAATTGAGACTTGACCTCAAGACTCTGAAGGCTCTAAAGCCTGGTCTAATAAAGTACAAAGCTAAAGACAGTAGGAGTAGAGGCCCTATAACACACAAGTAAGTGTTTACCCAGCTCTGCTAAACCTGATTGTGGGATCTCAGCGTTCTTAGAGGCTCTTTCTGCAAGTGAATGGTAACACATCTCTTCAGCATGTGGCTCAGTGCCACCCTGTCTCTAATAGAGGAGATGGGCAGGGTGCCCAGTGCTCTCTGGCAGCCCGTAACCAGCTCTATCTTTACTCCTCTGGCCATGGATTTTCAGTGCTGTGTGAGATCCCATCTTGTTCAATCTGTGTCTTGTTAAAGTGCTGTCCATCACCATGCCCTTTCCCTTGAACGTTCTAATTATCCCCGCTACACTGGTGCACACACACACACACACACACACACACACAAAACTGAGAGACAGCAATGAGGCATTTTCGATGATAACCTTTTTTAGTGTAAAGTACAAACCTACAGATGCATCTACAGCATACAGCACTCCCTCTCCATCTCTCTCTCCCTCTCGCTCTCTTTCTCTCGCTCTCCCTCTGTTTCTCAATTTTCTTCTTTTTTCCTCTCTCCCTCTCTTTTTCAAATTTTCTATGTCTTTCTTTCTCTCTCCATCCTCTCTTTCTCTTCCCCTCTCTACTACTACTCTATTCTCAGTTTATGCCATAATATACACAAATATACATTCGGGCAATGCATTCAAAGTACTGTCAAATTAGTTTGTTTAACGTGTCAAGTTGTTACACTTTTGCTAAATTACACTGGAATGTCATTTTAAGATTTCCATAAAATGACTGTCTGTCATTGCTACTGATAATACAAATGACACCTTACACAGTCAGCTCAACCATTCCTTTTTGTAGAAATACGAGCAAATGGTTGTGCTGCTCGGACTTGCAGTATTTGCTGAGAATGGAAGACTTTAAAAATGTCCCTACAGTCACAGTAATAGGAAAACAGTGCCAAGTCATTAATGACTCTCATTAATTTCACCAGCTGATTTTTATCACTTAATGAAATGTAATTGTTGGAATCATAAGTTCTGGACATTTTAATTGCTTTACATTTAAGGCTGACAAAAATTACTGACTTAATGATGATGTCTTTCAGTTTCATTTATCACTGTAAACTAATATAACTGTAAAATTATGAACGAGAATGTGTTACAAAATATCAGCAGTAAGCGACAGTATTTCTGAAGAAAGAACAGTAAACGGAGCAGTTATCTGAATGAATGAGTCATGGGACAAATGGAGCACAGAGGGAAGTGTCTTTTCTGTCCTGATTTAGAAAAGATGCTCTGTGCTCAGACAACCCTGGATGCTGTTAGTTTAAGAAGGAGTTTGATGATGTAGCTGTGGTGTAAAGTGTGGGCCCAAGAGGCTCCTGCATGGATGGATATATCAAACACTCCAGAGTGCCCACCGGAAATAGGTCAGAGCTACTGAACTCCATAGCACACACTTCAATGGGCAAAGCTAATCCATTTAGCACAAGTGCCAAGCTACAGGAAAAGCATTACAGGGGGTGCAATTACCAACCTCCTGCCTTTGGGACTATTAGGGGCTTTAGTAATCCTATCCCCTTGGTGAGAGAGGTCTCCTGTCATTCTATAAGCCACAGGGAATCTTTCTGTAAAGTATAATGCCATGCCAACACCCCAATACAAATGCTGTCAAAGAACGGGCTGAGCCACAGGAGATGAGCCATGATACAGTTAAGAGAGTCATTGAGGTTGCAGAAGAAAGCAAAAAACATCAGGACAAACTAACGAGGACAAAGCACACAGTCCACTGAGGTATAAGGAAAACAGTGGAGAAAAAGAACAGCTATTGAGAAATACAGGATGACCTAAAAGAAACAGAGACCTAACCCCTTTAATTTAGCTGTTTTTTTTAAGGAAACAGAAAACAGCCAAATTGTGAAAAAGGTCAGCAGTTAAACAATAATACACCCCAGTAACAGGAACAAGCCCTTGACTGAAACATTGTTTCTTTTCAAACCCAGGTACATTCAAAGTGCTTTAATAGAAAATCGATTCAGCTCTTAGGTGTGATTCAATGAGGGTTTGGGGGAGTTTTACTACTTCTATGTCCAGTCGCACTAACATCAGTCTGAAAGATTTCCAAATAGCTAACTTTACCTGTGCCACTGAGAAAGCGACCAAAACACATTTGGAGCACTGGGCCTGGGAAAACCTGCAGCCAAAGCCATCAAATTTGATTAAACAACCAAAACCTCTGTACAACGAAATTGCTTTGTACAGGAGCCTCATGAAGACTGCAGTCCCTCTTTGAGCTGGAGATATAAACCCTCCACTTAGAGTCACATCTCCCTCTTAAAGGGGACATATTATGCAAAACACACTTTTTGCATCCTTTTGTATTACCATTTAGGTCTCTACAGCTCCTAAAACACTCCAAGCACGAAAAAAAAAAAACATTCATCCGTTTTCTGTGAATCAATTGAAAGATTTTGGTGTCAGGAATCATATGCTACTATGAGCTGTTTGGACAGCCCCCCCCATTGTTATGTAGTAATGGAGAAATTTGCATAGGACCACCCCTCACCTGTCAAGCCCCCACCCACTAGATTGGTTGAACAATCGCTGGGGTCCAAAATATAGGGCTGGATAGCGCCTATGTTTCACTGTATGTTAAAGGTGCAGTGTTAGGGGCGTGGCCAGCAATAGCTTATTTGCATAAAAGTGACAGAGCCCTGAAACGGCTCATTTTGAAAGGGACTGAAACTGTCAAGAATAGAGCTGGTGAGATCTCTTTATGTGAGAGTGATTTTGTTCAAAGAACTTCATGAACATGTTTTGTGTAGCCCATAGGCCTATTATAACTAAAGTGAGATTTGCACAATATGTCCCCTTTAAATCGTTAAAAAAAACACAGATTTTACACAGCTCTGATATACAACCGTGTTGTCAGCTAATGCAAAGGCAAGTTATGAGAGCCCTATCTACAAAAACACTTGGGTTAATACTCAGCTCTAGAAAGAAAAGATCAGAAATGATTATCATTAAGATGGTGGTGCTCTAAGTCCCAGGCGCCTGTCTGGGATCTAACAATTGGTGCATGTGTAGTTGCAGTCAACTCCCAAACAAACATTTCACATACATGTGCATCCGTATGACGGATGTACATGTAGCCTATAACACCACTATTCTCTTCCACAATTAAGATTTCAACAAGAAGCATACTTCAAGGATGGACTGCTGGACAAGCTCCATGACCTTGGCCTGCCGCAGGAGCCAGAAGCTCAGATCACTGGGTGCCGCTGGCCAGGTGAGATCACGTGAAAAAGCTAACACTATCCAGCCAGCTATCCTGTCCCTGCTACTAGCCAATAAACCAGAGTACATTGAACTCCAGCAAACTGCCCAGCGGCTACTCGGCTGGACAGCCTGTTAGCATTTTGTGCGGACAGAAGCACTGCTCAAAGAGGAGGCTTGTGTGTTTACACCAATGCTAAATGGTTAATTTAACACATAGAGCCTCTTCTCCCTTTCCCGTCTGGCAAAAAGTTCTGTAGCATACAAGCCTCCACTGCTAGAGCGGGAAACATTTTCTTCCCACAGGCCATCAGAGCCCTCAGTCATAAACTGTACCAACACATACACCCCCCGCATACACACAAACACACACACACACACAAACACACTCTCCTGAACTTAACTTCATTTCTTCTCCTAACACAATGTGTATGAACACTGAACTGTTCTGCCTTCCTACACCCAATATTTGCACAAATTATTGCTGACCTCTATTTTTGCTTTTTTGCACACTAATGAGTTTTATGCTTGATTACAATGTAATATACTAAATGTTGCCTCTGTCTTGTTATTTTGTTGCTTTTGTGTTTTTGCTCCCTCTCTCTCTTGCTCTTTCTTAAACTTAAAATACTCTATTTTAGCTGTCATATGTTACCTTTAACTTCTGTTCTTCGTTTAAGTCGTGGTACTCTTATTTTAGATTTGTTTTTTCATTTAAATTTGTACAGATTTGATAATCTTGCACAGTCATAAAAAAGGAGCGGTTTAGGATACATTTCACTACATGTTGTACTTGTATAAATATGCATGCGACAAATGAAATGACAATAAACCTACTTGACTTGAAACACAACCCAATCAGCTAGATAAGGAAGAAATTATAGAAGGCAGTAAACATGTGTGAATTTTTCATTGTGCTAATGAAATTGTTTGTTGTCCTCTCAGACCTCAGGACTGACTACAGAGAGTCACCTTGGTCATTGATCTCCATTGTGCTGTACTTAGATCAGTCAAATATCTAACTGCCATTAGTCCTCCCATCACTCCAAGAAAGAAAGAAAGTAGAGAGAGAGAAAGAGTGAGAGAGTGAGAGAGAGAGAGAGAGAGTGAGAGAGAAGAAAAAAGAGAAATAGGTTAGACCAAACAGAGAGAGAGAGAGAAGTAAACAGAGACAAATTGAGAGAAGAAGAGAAAGAGAAGAATATATTGACAGATAAACAGAGTGTGAGTGAGAAAGGCTGTTTCTGAAGAGAGGGGCCTTCATGGGGACCACCTAAGCACTCCATTTCCTTTTTCAACAACACTCCCCCTCTATCAAACACTCCTCTCATCATCTTCACCTCTCTTTTTCTGGCTTGCCTCTTTGACAGGTCTGTGGTTCTCTCCAAGCCGGGACGCCCGATAGCCTGTCTTCTCCCCAGGCTTTCATTATTTTCCGCCAATCAATATTTATTAAAGTCCAATAAGCCTGCCGCTGACAGTCAGTCTGCTTTTATCAACACATAAGAATCTGCAATAAAGCCATATCAAAGGCATTTTGAAGAGAAAAGCCTGCTTATTAAATACAACCCCTCTGTATAGAGTGTTTAGAGTTTTAGAATTATTTCATTTCAGAGTTACAGTGGCCATATGCTGGTGGGGTCTTTAGTATTTTAAAAAAACAAGGAACAGTAAAAAGTGCTTTGCTGTTGTATTTTGGTTTGGTAACATGCTTATGCAGCAGGATCAGCACACTGGATAGATCTGTCGCTGCTTTCCACACTGTCCAATCAGTACAGACTCAATTTAGGAAAGAATGTGCTGTAATGAAAATGGGATGTAACAAATACAAACAATATTAATACAGTAAATGGTGGTTTTATGTGTGGCAAAGTGTTCGCTAAATTTTCAGACCTCTTTCCTCATGGAAGCCCAGTTTTACTTGCAGCTTCATCAAATACCTGGTTTGGCT
>JBBPCX010000154.1:19030584-19043415 GCA_037974365.1 Hydrocynus forskahlii
ATATATAGGCTATATTTGACAGTTTCGGCAGAATGCATTTACTAAGAGAAACCTCAGCTGTGACTCAGCAGCAGTAGAGAGATGCAGTACTGCCCTCTGCTGGTACAGATGAGAAATGACCGACTTCAACAAAAATCAAAACACAAGCCAAATGAAAAAATGTTATATCACTATACATTTTGTAAAAATGTAAAAATATACATAAGGCCGGCTACCCTTTTGATGAAAGAAAAAAGAAAGAAAGAAAGAAAATATGAAAGAAAGAAAGAAAGAAAGAAAGAAAGAAAGAAAGAAAGAAGACCAATAGAGTGAAAATTAAAGACAGGACAAATGAGTGAATGAATGAAAAATGAAAAAAAAAATCACCAATAGTGGTAGTTCTAGTAGTAATAGTAATATTAACAGAAGCAGCAATAGTAGTAGTACTAGTACTAGTAGTGGTAGTAATAGTTCAGTGTTGTGCATGAACATGTGAACAAGTTCATTTTTAATCGCATGGACTGTATTTTAAACTAGTTCTTTTTCAGTGTGAACTGGCACAACACTGGTAGTAGTAACAGTAACAGTAGTAGTACCAATAGCAGTAACAGTAGTAGCAGCAATGGTAGTAGTAGCAACAATAGTAGCAACAATAGTAGTAGTTGTAGTAGTAGTAATAGTAGTAGTAATAGTAGGAGTAGCTGTAATAGTAGAAGTAGTAGTATTTATAATAGTAGCAACAGTAGTAGCAGTTGCAGTAATGGCAGTAGCACCAGCAGCAATAGTAGAAAAGCAATAGTACACAGCTGTGATCCAGCCCTTTTAAACATTAATCAGATTTGAAGCTAAAGTCTCTTGAAAATTGGGGTAGTCATGATGCATCATAACAAGATTCCTAGGCCTTTTGGAATAAAACCAGCCCAACAACATCCCAGTTGAACCTTCAATGTCAGCATGTTCTGAAGCACAAGGACAGGAAGAGGTGGGCGTTCAGCCCCGGAGCAGTAAAAGGTGACTATAAACAGCCCTGAAACTTTTCCTGAAGTAGCCATCCCTCTCAGACCACTGAACCTGGTGTACTGAGTACGGATTGCTGTCTGCCTGGCAAATATAATAAACTTTGTTTGATTTTAAAGTCTCTCTGAATCTTGAGTCCTGAGTCTGTAGAGTCCAATCATTTTTGGGCCACGACAACTAGGGATTATTTTTCCGGTATGACTTTTTTTAATAAAACAAATGCCTGTATAATATGGAATATGTTACCAAAGAGTAGATTTTGTCTTGTCTAACCATGGATTCAGTCTGAGGTCCATCACTGCAATTATGGTTTGAAACTTCTTAATTATTACTTTAATTAAAATGTCCCCTTATAGTCACACATGAACACACCATACCACAGCACACAGTGAGCATAATGTGAAATTCTTTCTCTGTGTTTAACCCATTTACCAAGTGAAGCATTGGGCAGCCACTGGCATGACACCCATGGAGCAGTGCATGGGGATGGTACCTTGCTCAAGGGTACCTCACGTTGTTGCACCCACAACCTTCTGATCACCAGGGCAACTTCCTAACCACGAGGCCACCAGCTGCCCAAAAGAAGTGATAAATATTGTCAAATATGGAAGTATTTTTGTGGCCAGTGTCATATTTATAAAAGGCAACCATCTTTTGTCTCTGTTTGTGTATTCTCTTTGTGTATCATCAGTGTTTGGTGTCACCTCATATGTATACCCCAGTGAAGCAAAAAGCAGTGAAATCCCCTTTGGCTGAAAAAGCAGCCTCCAAATGTTTATTGTAGCCAGCTAACAGTGATTCTTTACTCGATTCCGAATTTTTCACTTTTAACACATTTAACATTTAATTTTTTCCCAATATATTACATTTAGTACATGTTTCAAAAGGCAAAAAACACATCTGTAGAACAGCTTGTCAGTATGCTAGCACGACTTGGCATTTGCAAAGATAAGAATGAAAAGATGTTGCTTGACTTGCCCAAATGTAGATGTTAAATTGGCTCTTTTTGTTTCGACACACTTCAGATGACTCAACTCATCTGCTGTCTATGCTTTGAACACACAAGTCAGTCAAGTATCACTGACAAAAGGGCTACACCCAGCCATCTAAAAAATCCCCATCACTTTGCAGCTTACAGGATGCAAATATCCATCTAGCCGTGTTCCTTCTATTCCCTCGCACTGCTTCCCCCTTTAATGATAGGTTTTTGCTGGAGTGCCTGGCGAGACGCTCTGTCTACAGAAAGTAATTTATGTAACCAATCAAGCGCTCATTTGTCAACCATCACTCTTCATTTGAGTGACTGCAGGACACCCGTGCTGTGGTCTCTGGGGTGTTGACATATGTTGTTTTGTTATTTTGATTGCAATTAGCGGATGTGTCTGAGTAATAAAGGATGGTGGAACAGGGCCATGGCAATATGGCCATCTCACAATGACAGAGAGATAGATGGGGAGAGAGAGGGAGAGAGAGAGAGAAAGAGAGAGAGAGTCTCATAAGACTATTTAACATTACACTGGTGGTGTGTGCACTTTCATAGAACAAGTACACCCAAGGACAATACAAGAACACAACCACTATACTAAACAGTGGGGATTACTATAATAAATGCAAGTAACAGAAACTGAACAGCAACGATAACTACATGCAAACATACCGATAGTCCCAGTCATACATTGTAAAAATGTGTTCTGATTGTGAAGTTGATGTAAAAATACAAATCTTTCTTTCTAGACATGTTTTACTTTTCATCTAAGGAAAAGGTCTCTTTCTACTTTCAGATATTATATTTGAGAAACAAAGCAGATAATTTTTCGCTTTTCATTAGTATTGCTCAAACAAATGAAATAATCTGGCAATTAAATATGCGGCTTCCATTAGATGAAATTAAATAGGACAAAAGATGTCAGGAGACAAACTGAACAATTTTAGAAATGATATACTATTCTTAATGACAAATATAAGTACTATAATATAATACTATAATATATATAGTATTCTGTTTTTCAGTGTAAAACAAGCTCATAACACTTTTTTTTTACAACACTAACTGCTCTTTACAATGTGTGAACATTTCAGCATGCTATTAATTTTAACATGGCCTATTTTATAAGCTCTTTTGACCACTTAATCCTAAACAGGCTATTTTATTGTTGCTTGAAAAATGTATGTGACCTCTGTCCTGTTTGGCTACCCTGTTTTGTGCCCTCTTCAAAAGCAGTTTGGGCTGAAACACTGTTTATAACTTCAAAACAAACAGGCTGGGCTAAACTGCTCTGCACTGAATAGGCAGATCCTATATGTAAAGGCTTTGGTTTTAGTGACAACATAGAAAAGTTGAACTCAAAAGGAGCTGGTTTTCCAGTTGGTTTCCATATAGAAATTCCGTGCTTTAAAACACATACAAAGTTCAGACATTTAAAAAAAAAAGTGAGGAGATTTTGCTTTTGTGTGATAAAGTCTATTTAATTAATGTAACTAAATCTTAAATAAATGCTGTAAACCCCTTTCACTGCTGCAGGTGTGTCCTCCCACCATGCTTAAATGGTAGTGTGCCCTCATTGAAGGCCCTGTCCAACTGCTGATTGAGATGAAAATGTGCTCTCTGAGTATACCGCCCTCAACACCCCCCACACCACCCAACACCCTCCCCTGCCTCACTGACTTCTTATTAGCCAGCCCATAATTCACATCAAAAGCACAGATGCCAATAACCTCGCTCTGCCCCCTAAATGCTAAATTATTATTATTAAAGTGTGATTGACGGGCCCACTTATTAATTATAATCTTGTGCACATATGCAGGGTGACAGTAGGAGAGGAAGCGGCTTTGTGTGCCAAGGCGCCACCACACAGAAGCTAATTTGCTCTGACACACTATCAAAGCAGGTTCGGTGGCCCTCCCATGGCGGCTCCTATAGGAAGCATGTGTATGTTAAAGGGGCATGGTGGCGAAAAGAGAAAATCACACACAGGTACGGATCACAAACATTACACTACAAACCAGCAGGCAAATAGTCTCAAAGCACACATATACAAATAGACCCACAAGGAAGTATGTTAAATTGGGTTAAAAATGAGTACAGTATAGCACACATAAGCTCCCCTCTGTGCTTCATAAAGAGAGTGGCTGTGTAATCATACAATTAATCATAAAACAAATAAACCGCACACTTTATTATTTCTTGATAAAAGGAATGCTTGATTGTGTTTCCTGAAGAAGGAAAAGACAGGGATCACATAGCCGAGGATCTGACAGCTTTTAAGAATTGCATTACTGAATGTTTTAGAATATATTTTCTTTATGTACAGTAATGTGCAAAAAGTCTTTTTTCATATTTTACTTCCAAAGAGCCAGACCTTCTTATGTTTTTAACATCGTCTTGAGGAATAGTTCTCCAGGCTTCCTGCAGGACTTTCAAAGTGAACCTGACCAGTTTCACATGGATGCTTTTTGTATGAATGTTTGATTCATCCGTAAGCCGCTCAGTGACCTACATATGAATCATTCAAGCAAACAAAGCATGTCTAACTTAAGGCCTGAACCAGTGAAGAAACAGGTGCAGATGATTCCAGGTGATTATCAGTATATTGGTGGTGCTGAATGCTGAGTGGTTAGAACTCCTATATCTAGGCTCCTTGTGTCTTTAGGCACTTTGCAGCCTGTCAGAGTAAAACATTCCAACTTCTTTACTTTAATCTACTCAATATGCCAAAGTTTGAAATGATATTTCATGACAGTTTGACAGTCATTAAATGGTATTTTTGCACCAACAAGGCGGCTCAAAATAAAATATAAAGAAATGACGAGTGGCTCAAGACTTTTGCAGTCTGTATGTCTTATGTTTCAGTTTCAAACACACTGACACTGCACAAGCAGTGAGAATGTTTTCCTTAGAGATTTTTTTACTGCAAAAAATATACACACATCAGATGTCAAGGTCCGGAATTTGGCACCCTTGCCATAAAAGGGACCATTTCTTGTTCCCTAAAGAACCTTTCAATGGATACTTTTTAAGTGGATTAATATATTTATTGTTGTAAATAAGACGTGTGTGAAGAACACTTTTAAAGTTCAAAGAA
The DNA here is from genome assembly GCA_037974365.1 of Hydrocynus forskahlii. Classification (NCBI taxonomy): domain Eukaryota; kingdom Metazoa; phylum Chordata; class Actinopteri; order Characiformes; family Alestidae; genus Hydrocynus; species Hydrocynus forskahlii. Next base: position 19,035,663 of record JBBPCX010000154.1, read on the forward strand.
GATAAAAGTAATTGGGTAGAACCCATACATTTGCAAAGACCATATACAGCCCTTGAAATAACCCTGGTGGTTCTTTATACTTTTAAAGGTCTCAGTCACATGTCATTTACACCAATGGCTCTCTAGGGAACTAAACAGTCCTTCTGGCATTGCTTAAAGAACAAAACATGACACCTTGGTTTAAACGATGTGTAAAAGATATTAAGATACTAATAATTACTAATTGAATTTGTGGATGTTTTCTTGCTTTATTGTGGCATGCATATCATGTCTCGATGTCAAATTCACCAGGCCTCCATAATATGAAAAAAAGCATTACTGAGGTGATTTCCTCTCCTGGTTTCTGTCTCCTTAATGTGCTGTACTTTTAACTGTTCACATAAAATCAAACGGCCCAGGTTGTGCACAAAGAGCTGACATGATCAGCGTGGATCATTTAAGTGGTTTGTTGAGTCTCGTGATAGTTTATAAAACACACAGAGAGTGCCTTGACTCACTAATGTAATTTCTAAAGATGCTTTGTAATACACTTGAGACGACCATATAAACTTTACCTGCTGGACTTTTACTGCTTTTAAGAATCAGGGGTGCCATTGGCGTGAGATAAATGTCTAACCAGTTCATATTGACTCCATCAAGAGAGACTGTGGAGGGCTGGGGCAGTTTCATAAAGGCTTGGCCCAGGAGAAAGGGGGTGTGGAGAACTGCTGTTTATGTGTGGGAGGGGGAGTCACTTAGAGTGTGTCACGTCAAAGGGGGTGTCATTTAGAAGGTCATTTATCACCCATGAATGTAACTTTTATTACTATTAAGAAGGTGACCGTTGAGTCAACACTTTCGCTTCAATGATTGTGTGCACTATGGCATTGCTTCTCCTTTAACAGTCTGAACTGTAATCAGAATAAAGTCATGATGATCTCTAGCATGCTTTTTACTATGAAAGCAAAACTGCAGATATTACAGATATGTCTATTTACCTTTCTTTGCTTTTAGTCATATGATAGTACTCAGCTGCTGGCCTATGCTAGCCCGTAGAAAGCAAGTCTCATCACAATAAATGAATTTGTGCTTCAAAATTAGACCAGCAGGGGGCAATAAAGCATCATGCTTCTTAACAGACAGGTAAACAATCCTCCCCAGCAGAATTTGTCACACAAACACACGTCCCAGTTAGGTGTGAGCACAGAGCATGTGAATTTTAGAGACTTTAAGAAATGCATTAGCACCATCTATCAGTACAATGTTGTGGTTCATCATTTTCACTACTGCATTGCCTCACTGCCACTTAAACTGTTACAACCAGCTATTATCATGTATAGGATTGAATGGAGAGCGTTGTTCTGCTCCCTTTCACGGCCCAGCCACTTCCAAAATCATCAGTGTAATTGTGATAGCAAATCAGTTGCTATGACAGATCATCCGTAACGTCAGAATTAAAACGCAGTGCTCCTATGCCACTAACACTTTATTGTCATATTAAATCATTCTCCTAGTCCAAATCACATACATACACACAGCTCATGCTCCCACTCTGTGATGAAATCGCAGGTGGAAATACGTAGCTTGAGTATGAGGAGCTGTAAAGAGAGGGTGTCAGGATTTGCAGCCGTGATGGCCAGCAAACGACTCTTTTAATGGGCGGAAAAGACTTAAGAGATTAAATTGAAGCCTTCTGAAGCAACTAAGTTCAATTTGTCAGCATGACTATTCATCCAGTGGACCAGGCCCGGCTCTATAATTTCTCCATTTCACTGCTCTCCTCTCACACAGCGTAAATGGACACCTTGCGCTGGTCCTTACCTACACATTCATCAGGCCCCACAACTGCCAGCACTATATGATCCCTGAGCCCAGCACATTGTTCAGCCTCATTATGCCAGTATGTATATTTCAAATAAAATAAAACACATCTGCTATTTGAGCAGGCACCACACTCTGGCAAATGGAGTTCAAATTGCCTGAAATGAGGGGAAGAAGTGAGGGGAGTGGGGGAAAAAAGGAAAGAAAAAATGGGAGAATTTCTTTCGGAGAAAATGACTAATAGCTATTTCTGCAGAAACCCGTGCAATCTTGTCAGACTATTCAAAAGGAGAGGGTGCCTAATTTGCCAGTGCGTTTTTCTCTCTATTGTGCTCCCCTCTTGCAGTCTTCTCCTTTTCTTCCGGCTGCACTCGCTCCACTCCTCCACCCCCCACCAGTCATCCTACCACCACCGCCACCCCCTCTCCACACCTTCTCTCATTCTTCCTCTCTCTAAATGCAAAGATGTACCCAAGGGCAGTGTGTGGATCCTGGTCAATCACAGTCCGCATATCTGCATATTCAGTGAGTCATAAATCTTCTATTAGCTGCTCTGCTCTGCCTGTCTCCTGACCCTTATTTCTCCAGGAGTGGGGGTCTCAGGCAGGCAAGGGCACACTAACAGCCTCCTCTTCCTCTCTTCCTCCCTGACTGACACTCTGTCCACGCGTCACGTGCACTTTCCGAGATCCACACGCCAGCGTCTGCTAACACGGGCCCATCAAGTCCTGGAGCTTTGTTCCTGGTCAGGGTCCAACACACTGACAGGCAAAAGCACAAAATGTCCTGAGATGAGAGCAGAGCCACACACAGACACACACACACACACACAAACACGCGCACACGCACACACTACCATATTTCAAAAAGGGAAGGTGCTCATTCAGGAGTACAAGATGTCCAGAAAGGTGTAAAAAATGTATCAGCAGCTTAATGAGTAGAAAAGAAATAACCAATTTGCAGCATTTCACTTTGCAGTACTTTTTAGAAAAGTCTTCTCACGACCCAGTATTCTGCCTTACTATGAGAGTAAAGAGAACAAGAAGAGAACCTTCAGGGGTGTGGAGTCAGGACCATCCACGATCCCAATTTTTTAGCTATTTGTCACTTCCTCTTCTACTCCGCAAAGCCTGAGTAATGGCTGTGACAGAGATAAAAGCACAAGAGAAGCGAGCGGATATCTGGAGCCAGTGAGACTTGAGGACATGGGGAAGAAAGGAGAAAGAGGGTGGAAGATGGAGCTCAGGCACGCTGTGGAACTTTCTGGGGACCCCTCATAAATTTGTGGCGAAGGTGCAGGGCTAACTCTGTAACAACTCGTTCTGCCAGCCGTCAGCGCAGCATTTAACGGCAGGCAAAAGCCTCTGTGACAGCAGCCCTCCACATTCATTATTTAAGCATACCTGCATGCACCACACGGCAACGTGGGACAGCCACCAAAACGGCCAAAATACAGCCTCTTAATGATCCAAAAGTGCCACCGCAAGGGGGGGAGGGGGTAAAAAAGTGGGAAGTTAGACAGCCAGGAGAGAGAGAGCAAGAGAGAGAGAGAGAGAGAGAGAGAGAGAGAGAGAGAGAGCAAGGGAGAGAGAGAAAGAGAGAACAAAGGCTAACCACAAATAAGGACCTAGGGAAAGAGGGAGGGGGAGAGGAGAGGGAAAAGAAAGAAAGATAGATGGGGCAGACACGCGGAAGAAAAAAGCGAGATGAGGTAAGGAAAGAAAAGAGAGAGTCGAAACAGAAAAGAGAGAAAGAAATTCCATTTCTAAATCAGCAGAGCTCGCACATCTGGGCCCGTCCCACAGAGATGAGATCAACCCGCTGCTCTTCACATCACCACATTCACAACTCTTTTTATAGCTGCTCTCTTTATTTATGGCATTATCACGTCGCAGAGTTAATAAAACACAGGTAAGAAGAGTCCAGGGCCAGGGCGAAACCCGTCCAAAAGTGAGCATCACCATTTTTTTATTTATTCAATTAGCTAACGAGGCAGCAGCTCCAGGCTCAAGCGCAGCATTGATGTATCAGCCACCTTTTCTCAGCAGGCTCAGCTTAGTCAGGCTTTTCCGTGCCTTTCTTCTCCTTTTTTACTGGCAGAGTCCCGGAGAAAAAGTTATGAGAGTATGGGAAGAGACAGCCCTGGAGGCCTATGACAAACAATCCAAGACTAACCTTTATGTTCCATATACTCCAGCGGCTAAACACAGGAGTGGGGGAGAGAGACGCACACTGAGAAGAAAAGGAAAGCAGCTTTAAAAGCTCACTGATATTATGTACTTGTCTAGTTTTATGTGTATTTGTTAATCAGATCTCCAATAACATGCTTACTAACCTCACAGATGAACACATATGTGCGGCATGAATGGAGTAATAATAGAGTGAACTGGCAAAATGAACTGTTGTCTTCCCTAAAGCAGAGGCAATTATTTTATACAATGCTCCTTCACTTTGTTAACCATGCACTTTTAAAGCCACAATTACTCTATTTATGAAGGAAAATTATCTCTTCCTTTCTCTGCCTCTTTCTGTCCCTTGGCATTCAGTGGCCTTTTGTGGGGTCAAGCATTGGCATTAATTGTGACATTTGGCTGAAATCTATAAAAAATCTTCTGCCTGTGTAGGTGAAAGTGCGAGAAAACAGTCAGACCCTGGCAATGTAAACCTAGGGGGAGAGAGAGACAGAGAGAGAGATAGGGTTTGCTAATGACAGATGACAAACTGGCTTTGTTACACATTAAGGTAATTTACCATGGCAGTTTTTGTCCCACCAGTATTAAATAAGGTCCCAGAACTTTTCGCACACACACACACACACACACACACGCAAACGCACCCTCACACACAAAACCTATACATATAAATAGGTTTGATAATAATGATCTAATTAACTTCCAAGATGCACTACAACCAAGAGAACAGTTCACCTGTTTCACAACTCAAACCACAGAAACATTCGTATATTGTCTCGTTAATCAGGACCACTTTATCACACACAAACAGATAACATTACCAATAATACAATACTGATCACGTTTTTAGACATGTAGTTTTATCATATGTTGTGGACATTGGTTGATCACAAAATGATATTGTCTTCATTTTAATTGGATTTCTGTAAAAAGAAATCAGAAGTTAATAGAAGGGCTCCGGTCTTCGGCAAAATGACCCTATTCCACAACAGGGATGAAACATAATTGGAAAAGAAGGGAGAGGTATAGTTTAATGCACTTTTACCAACTGCATAATTAATTATAGAAATCACCAGTTCAGTATTTTGGCAAAGCAGACGTTTAGCTGTTTATGTACTGTACATTCATGTGTGTGCGTATGTCAATTCTGGACACTGTAATACCAACAAACTTCAGAGCTCTGATTTAAAAACAAAGTCCATATGCTCAGTTTGCCACATCACATCACTAGAGAGCTCATGACGTCCTCTTGATGGTGCAGTAGGATCCAAACAGATTGCATAAATTAGGCTTGACGTGATATTGTGTGAACACACACACACACATGCATACACAAACACCTGCACCAATTCAGTGCTTATTAGTATTTCTGTACGTATGAGTAAGACAAGCCAAAAATACAACATGTGCAGTTTTTTTTTACCATAATGTTTCTTGCATCATGCTTGTCCGTCCTGATCTTTGGATTTGACAACAAGTTTTCATCCACATCACATCTAATGTTCTCTCTAGTGATGTTTCTGGGGAAGTATCTTTTAGAATGCCTTACCCAACCTTGGCAGGGCTCAGCGGGAATACCTTGGCACCTGGCATTCATGGCAACAAGTAGAGACATTTGGTGATGTGGATGATGATAATAAACCTTCCATCTCCATGCAGAGAAGTTTTCCTCTATAGGGTTTAGGAAGGGGGAGTATAGCAGCAGAAACAATGAAGATATTCTTGGGCCTTCTGCAGACCTCTCTGTGACTGCGATGGAGTGGTGGAATGCCACATTATCCCACACCACAACAAATAAAGCATTTGCACTCACTTGCTCTCTTCTAGCTTCTGGTACCAGTATCTTGTCCTGTTCATCCAGGAACAAGATGAGTTGTCTCGGTCAGTGACTGCATTGTTGTGATATTTGTCCCTTTCTGGCTTGGAATTTTCATTGCTCTAAAATTTTATATAATTGATACATCAATAAACAATATATATGAATACTGCTGGATACATCAAAAAAATAAATAAATAAATAATAATAATAATGATAAAAAAAAAAAATATATATATATATATATATATATATACATATATATATACATACATATGTATATAATATATATATATATATATTATATACATATACATATAGGGCTGGGCACATTATTGCGTTAATGCAACAATCAACAATTATTTTAAAAAAATTATATGGTAAAAAAATAAAAATAAAAATGATAAGTATTGGGACTCCTGATCATTACACCAACAGGGACACAGCATTCAGATACATGGATTTTCATATGGAGTTGGTCCTCGGGAGCTGCTATAATGGTTCCGCCCCCACATGCTCTGGACTCTGAGGCAACTTGTGAACGCCCTGGCAGGGGCAAAAAGCTTTAGTTTTATATTTGATTTGATTACATTAATGTTAAAGTTGAGATTTACAGAAATATTTGAACTCCAGTTGTGTAACTGTGTTAAAGGGACACTGCTGTTAAAAAGCACCTTATTTGTTTAAAGTGTTTGCAAACCAAATGTTATTGCACTTTTGTTCATATAGCAGTACTTTAAAAATAAAAGAGCACAATACACTATTTTTGAATTCATTATCTACTTTTGCATGTAACAGAAAACCACGCAATTAATCACGATTAAACATTTTAATCGTTGCCCAGCATTAATATATGCTAAAGTTTTGTAAATATATATAAAGTTTTGTTCGCCACTTGAAGAGTTCGAGTGAGAAAAGTATCCATGAATTTTGGGGCATTTAGTCACTGAGTGCATTTTGTGTAAAAGCAGTGAATCCACAGTTTTAGCCTACATGGAGCACTGCTGTGCCCTTTGTGTAAGGAGTTTTGAAAAAGTGGTTTCAGTATTGGGAAATGTGATTTAGCAAATGTAAAAAAAATGAAAATACTTTACATTTTAGCAAAGAGTAATTAGGTTATCGCAGGCTGTCACTATTCTTTATTCTGTTCTGAAGTGGTATTTTAGTCACATTGCAGGGTGTAATCCTCCACTTTCCTCCTTCTGACAGGCACAGTAATGGTAAGGGCAGAGACTGGGTTTGTTCATGGTAGGCAGTTCATTCAGTGGATAATGCAGCAGATAATACCTTTTAAAAGGCATCTGTTTTTTTAATTTATGGCTTCTTTCATGTTAATGTTATCTCATTATTTGTTTTAGCACCACTAAACCCAGTGAGTTGACAAAGGACTTTGTTAGTCAGCCAGACATGATATCAGATTTGTTCTAAACCTTTTCTCTCTGTTTAATCCACACCTTTCCTCTCCCAAATTTCACTCTCCACTCCAAACTGCTGAAAAGGGATGTTTGATGCTTAAATTAAACAATTTAAACTATTTAAACAACATGAACGCCTAAGGCTGTTCAACAGTTTACTATACATCAGCCAGCAGGTTATAAGTGAGGGGACATAATTTACATCCAGTAACTTGTCTGTCTAATCAGTCCATCACTAGACTGGATTGCACCAAGAAGTCACCAGCTAAACCTGTGTCCTCAAACACATTACAGTCATGCAATTACCATTAATGTGAAAAATATTAATTTGATGCTGTGTTAATGTCTACATACTTATATAATACTGTGTTATACAAAAAAACACACTTCCAGCACAAAAGGTTGAACAAATTTCTTTGCTGCATTGTTTGGTACACATGCTTACTGGTTTTGGTGTGTGTGTGTGTGTGTGTGTGTGTGTGTGTGTGTGTGTGTGTGTGTGTGTGTGTGTGTGTGTTTGTTTGTTTGTT
>JBBPCX010000154.1:19043515-19048515 GCA_037974365.1 Hydrocynus forskahlii
ACACACACACACACACACACACACACACACACTCTCACACACACACATACACACACACATACACCTGTACTGTCCTGCTTGGGCTTTTGACATTTGAATGTCCCACCTGAGACAGTTTCTCCTGGCCCTCATCTGGCACATGCATTGCACCCCCATTACAGGGCCTAGAACTGGGGCACTCTCATCCTTAATCATCATGACCTGCGGCTTTTTCCAGAGCCTGTGTGCATGTGTATGTTCTTGTGTGTGTGTGTGTGTGTGTGTGTGTGTGTGTGTGTGTGTGTGTGTGTATGTGTGTGTGTGTGTATGTGTGTAGCCACAGGGACTTATGAGGGACTTTATAGTCAGGACTTGTGGTCAAAGGTCACTCTAAACATGCTGAGTCCATCTGCCATGTGGCCCTTGAGTCTCTCCTCTGCCACCCTGCATGGAGACACACATACAGCCACACCAGTGGCCCCCACAAACACCACCACCACATGCACATGGAATCGAGCCCCTCGTCGGTGCTGGTGCAGCTCTGTGGTCGTGTCACCTTGCAGTTCCCTCAGAAATGGGTCAGGATGGGGAGTGTCTCTGAGGCCCATCTGCACTGCTCCTGAACAGCGTCCAGCAGCCTCCACAGCTAGAGGACACAGAGAGGAGAGCATCGTTAGGGGACACAGAGAAAGTGAGAAAGAGAAAGAGAGAGAGAGGTAGGAGCAGGATGGCGCTCCAAAGGAAAGACAAAAAGGGAAGACAAAAAAACAGCAAATATAACAAAAGACACTAATAGTGAATTTCTCATGTGTTGTGTTGCAACTCGGACATGTCTCATGAGTAAGCTCTGAGAGGAAATGGGTAGATTACCACAATGAATGAATGAACGAATCAATGAACGAATGAGTGAATGAATGAACAGATCAGTGAGTGAAGGAAGTGACGATAAAAGGAGGGAATGCTCCCCGAAAACAGACAGTGGCGCTAAATTCCCCAAATATATATGTATCATTAAGCTTAAATCATGAGGCTGAAAATAGGGAGTAACAGGTTTGAGATTAATGGGGAAGCACCACAAGACACCTGCCCCCAAGAAAAGAAACACAATTTTAAAAAGTTTTTAGAGTAGTAAAGCAGTGAGGTGTCGCACCAGAAGAAAAAGAAAAGCAATCATGAAAAAAAACCAAAGCAAATAAAACAAAAGGCAGCAGTGCTGAATTCCCCAGCTGCTATAGATATGTCGTTTTGCATAAGTCAGGTATGTGGCTGAAGATGGGGAGAGCTCATAACTCTTGGAAGGCTGATATTAAATCCGTATGCGCTGAGACGTGCCCCCGGACGGTAATGGATTACCTGGCCCTGCTTCCTCTCCCAGCTCGGCCTGGGCTTGGCTCAGCCCACCGACCCCGACTGTCTGGTATGTGACAAGATAGCAGGAGGCTGCCAGGGCCGCCACGAGGCCAGATTTATCTCGCCCCACACTGACGGATGATAAAAATGTCAGAGCATGATGTTTGGACCAGGTCGCCAGCCGGAAGGCCTGCCTGGAAACCTGCGAGCAAAAGCTGGACCTGCCACCAACACACACACACACACACACACATACACACACACACTCGCATACACACACACACACACACACACACACACACCTTTTCAATCACTCCATCATACAGTCTGACCTCACCAGGAAGTGATCCTGTCATTTTTCTAATCAACCACTGCCTAAAATAAGCCTAAGGGTGTAACAGCCTGGTCCTCTGCTGCATCTTTCATATGCACTGATAGGATCGTTATTGAAACACACACACACGCACACACACACACACACAGATACATTTATTATATTAAAATACATTAAGACCAGAGTACTATGCATAATGTTTTACTCCAGTCTGTTTCATAGATGACACCAACGTACAATCAGATTCTGCCCATCCATTAATTCGATTCTGAAATAAGGGGTATTATTATTATTACTGCTCCTCTAGGAGGGCTTTTCATTGTATGTTGAGACATTGCTGTGAGGATTTGATTGCATTGCAAACTATAAAGCTATCATAAATCCCACAGATTCACAGTCCCTTGGCTGGATGTAAGATGAGGAATGGTTTAGGTCTAGCCATTTGCTGAATTTTGTCCATCCACTGAGACTTTTTTAGAAACAAAGAACAAGAGAGTTAATCAGAGATAGAACAAGTGCAGAAGTGGGGGAAGAGAGAGTAGACTAGACAAGAGAGACAGACAGAGAGAGAGAGAGAGAGAGAGAGACCAAAGTGAATATGAGTGTTTTCTAGCTTGAGAGAGAGCCTGCTTGGCGGCAGGCCAAAGTCCACAGACTGTGTCCACGACAACGGAGAGATGAGCCTTTGAAAATCAACCAGCCGCCCAATTATGTCCTCCTGAAGCAATTATGTCCAATGACACCAGCTCTGCCCAGCTCAACATCCCCTTTCACCAGCTTTAATTATACATGCTAATACCCCACATCAGTGACATCACCAAGCCAGTCTGCACTGCAAGAGAAGAAATTAATTTATTATAATGCAAGCACTAAATACAAAAAAAATCCTCTGCTTTGGACCCCAGAAAAGGATAATACACCGTCCTGGAAGTGCAAAGTGAAGGGAGGGCGCTTGCATGACCCTGCTAGGCCAGCTGTGCCCGTAAGGATGTGGCATGGGCCGTTGGCAGGCCTGGCTCACAGCTTTTAATGTTGTTTAAAAGAAAAATATGCCGGCGTGACAGTTTAACACTGATTGATAGGGCTGCTAGAGCAAAGCAGATAAACAAGCAGGTGATGGATTTGCTGCTATCCGAGTGAAGACATTACGGCGCGTGCAGAAGCCGGCGCCAGACACCTATGAGCGGTGGGTGGCCGGAGGTTAGCCATTTTGTGCCCACTCAGTAATGCTGCCTTAATCGCTCCCTATATTTCCAGTTAAAAAGGAGGCTTAATGAGCCAGTTTCACAAGCCCAGAGAAACTGATTATTATCTGAGAGTTCCTACTGAGTTGGTGTTTGTCCAAGTCTCTCTCCCTTCCTCTCTCTCTCTCTCACTCACTCTCTCTTTGTCTCTCCCCTCTCCTGTTCTCTCTCTCTCTCACTCTCTCTCTCTCTCTCTCTCTGTCTTTGTCTCTCCCCCTCTCCTGCTCTCTTTCTCTCAGTAGATGGCACTGTTGCCTTTTCCGTGAAAAATTTCAAATCACTTTCCAAGCTTGGTGCCAAGCGGGTCCATGGCAGCATATTCTCTCCCTCCTGTCCTGATCGTCAGTGTGCGTGAGATTGTGTGTGTTGTGTGTGTGTGTGTGTGTGTGTATGTACCTGCGTGTGTGTTTGTGTGTTTGTGTGTGTGTGTGTGTGTGTGTGTGCGTGTGTGTGTGTGAGTATATTCATCACAAAACAAGTGTGGGAGTTCTTCAAGTGTTTATAGACTTTCAGTTGCCAAAAGTATCACAACATACAAGTGTGGCTGTAGCTAAAAATCACAGGAGTCTGAACAAACGTAGATATTTCTCATTTCCATTTTATGTGTTACAAGTCCTTTTTTCTTCTTCTTTTTTTGTAAATAAGAGCAGAGGAGTTCATAGACATCCTTGGTCTGAATGCGCACGCCCACAAATCACTGTTATTGTGCACAATGTCTTTTAAGGCTAAGAAGGAGCTTGCAGAATTTGTGAATTTATTCATTGTTGACAATCCAGCCAGTGGTGTCTCTTACTGTCTGAGATATGCCTGTGAGCATGTGCCAAAAAGACTGCCTCACAGTACACAAATATACACTCTCACACAGGAGCGGTAGGGCCAGGAGGTGGGTATGAGGGAGAGATCAATAATAATAATGCGTATAATAATAAACATGGTAAATAGTGGTTTTTCTTTGGACATTTCATGATCTGCTGATGCAAAATAGAATAAAAGGTTATTAGAAATGAATTCTTCTATAGCAGGTATGCTGTGACTCATTCATTTGGTGAAAATCATGCCCTCCTCTGCCCAATTAGTATTCCTTTAGCATGAAATCTTTCCTAGATTTCTAGATATGTACATACATCATTTCCCACACCCTGATGTTAATATCTTTCAATTTGTATGTTTTAAAAAATTCTTAGTTTTAAAAATCGAACAAATTATGAATGAAACCAATGAAATCAAGTTTTGTTTCCTAAAACACAGTGGTGTTTTTGTGTGTGTTCCTTTTAGGTCTGCAGACGCATCGCTCGGAGCGGTTTTGCATATGTGAAACCTGCAGACTGCAAGGAAGCAACTTTTCAGGAGGCACGGGCGCAAACTGTGAAGAGATGGGCTTAATTAAAAACCGCATGAATATGCATGAGACACTTGTACCGTTCCAGTAATTACATATTGAAAAAAGGTTTCATGAGCTTGGGAGGCGCTGGCAAAAGTATTCTTAAGTGATGTCTAATTCCAACACACCACACAGCATGCAGATACAAGAGAGAAAAACACCATCGGCGGAAGAATAAAGAGATTTTTAAGAGCTCAGGATCCGGTGAAGGATAAAGAGGAGGTAGAGGTCCATTTTTAAAACAGTGGTCGCTTTTTAAGTGTAAAACATGGCCAGCACTGACCCTGATGAACTGCTGTAGCACTTTTCAAAATGTAGCTAACAAGAGCATATCAGGCCATCTTACCTAAATGTAGCAATGCCATAAATCAGCATAAAAAAAGCAGAAATCTTTCATCGGCTCAAATATCCAGCAATCAACTAAAAATGTCCAACACAAATGCAGCCACGGTGCAACGGCAATACTTTAACAACACAGAGAATTGAAAACGACAATATTAGCTTAAGATGTGATAATGAGCATCTCCATGGGAAGTATTAGTGTCTCTGATCTTAAGTGACATGCGGAGGGGGAAAAAGGCCTGGATAAGTGGAGAGAGAGTGCAGAGAGATATAGTGAGATAGAGAGATACAGAGAGAGAGGGGGGAGAGGAAGAAGGGAATTGCAGTGGCAAGTATGATAGGATGGTTAATCACCACTTTGCCCTGCTAA
>JBBPCX010000154.1:19053515-19072533 GCA_037974365.1 Hydrocynus forskahlii
GTCACCAGCGCCCCAGCAGACCCGACCCGCAGTGCCATGTTAATTCACTCAGATCTATTTAAAAGCAGGGTGACAGCTCTGTTATGGATGAGGAGGTGGCAAGGGCAGCTGCTCTGCTACACGTTCTCTCTCTCTCTCTCTCACACTCACACACACACACACACACACACACACACACACACACATACAAACATACTCATAAACATACACACAGAGAATCATGTTGTGGAATCCTGTGTTTCTAGCTCTCTTGACTTTCCAAATAACAAAGTTGACAGAGATACACAGAGCACGCAAAACAAACTCTGTAATGATGTGATCTCTAAACTTGCCAAGTTCTGCGAAAAAAAAAATAAGTTCACCTCATGAAACCGCAATTATACCAAGTCAAATATGGATGAACTAAATATAGAAATGAAAGACACAGTGAGGCAGAGCGAGTGCAGCGAAAGGCCTCTTGTGATCCTGAGATATGAGGTTTTGTTAAATTAACATGTGGTCTCCAATCGAGGGAGGCACACAATAAGGGTATCTCATCGACAGAGAAAAAAATATATAAATAAATAGATAAAACCACCGAAAGCCAAAACTCGTCGGTAGCAGTCGAGCAGGGAAAAGCTGGGAAGAGATCCAAAATTTGGCTCACCAGTTTATATGCAATGACCCACTCCTGATGGGGGCCTCTGAGCTCATCTAGGCCCCCTTTATCCTCTCTCTGGTGGGACCCAAACACCATCAACGCTGGATTGTGCTTGTAATTGACCATTAGAGAGCCAGGTACAAATCATTCAGCTATCTCCCTGAGACAAAGACAACAACAGCTATAGTACATGACAACATTCCATTAGTGTGGCATTTAAAGGGGTTTGGTAAGAGCTTACCATCCGATGTTGATTGAATGTGACAAGCAATGTGCGAATATCCATAAACGTTTGCTTGGCTTTGCGCATCTTTCAGCGTTCAGTACTTTACGTTTGCTCTGGAGTGTAAATCGAACTTAAAGTGGCAGATGACACTTGGTTCTGTTCAGACACTGAGGAATCTCATTTCCTCAGAAGTGCACTGAGGATGTGCCTCTGTCAGACGCTTATGTTTAATTACATAAAAACCTTACTTTCCCCAGGCCATGGCACGACGGTGTTTTGACAAGCAGATATTCATAATGATACCGCTCAGAAATTATTTAGGATAAAGCGTGTCAAAACAGAAGATATTAGTACATTAAAAGCAGCAAACTGCACTGTTCCATTGATATTCAGTGCTGCGCCAGAGGTAGAAATGATTATTAGTCAATAAAACCTACACTAATTTAATTCAGACCTTGGGATTCCAACGCGCTGTCCGCCTCTGAAATACCAGAATAGTTGCCGATCAAACAAAATCATGGAATATGAAATAAATAATTATGCGAATCACGCCGAGTATGACATAAGCTGGCAGTCCTGAACTGGAAATTAGCCGCAAAGCCATGGTAAAAGTCTATTACTGGGTTCAGTCTCTGTTTAGCAGCCATTTGATTGGATTTGACACGTCTGCGAACAGGTGCACATTTATCTCCTAGGTGAAATAAAGTGACTCATGGCCCATTTCAATGCCAGCATTAAAATAAATAAATAAATAAATCAAACTAAAGAAACAGAATTAACTACACAGTCAATAAATGTTAAATCCCTATTTCAAAACTGCTCGAAATAAAGCATTCAAAAAGCAAATAAATAAATAAGTAAATAAATAAATGCATTTTACTCATGAGTGCGGCCCTAATCCACATTTAGCTCAGTTTGTGAGAGATGTTGTTTTTTCCTTCTCTGTGGCCTTTTTGATATTCTAATAACGGGCGTTGAGCTGGACGCAGGTGTGGTGTTCTGGGCAATAACAAGGCCTGAATAATTACTGCCGCCATATCCATAACAGCCCCAAACCTCCGAAGTGTGTTCAGTCTGTGGAGCCACTTCTTTCCGGCGTGCAGAGCCGCCCTTCCGATGGTAAATGGCAGAACTGGGATCTTTTCCAGATTTAGTGATGCCCAGTTAGAGGGAAATAAAGCTGGCAATCCTCGGGAGGACCCTCTAATGTCTCTGTTAATTGTGAGTTATGGGTAAACATTGCAGGCTTGCCGAGGTCAGACCTGTCAGCAATAATACTTTTCAGGAAGAATTTACGAGATGGCCCTGTTTATTCCGCTGTAAAAGGAAGTAACAGAAGGAATTAGACACGGTCTGTTGTTGTCGTTTGTTTTTGCCGTTGTTCACTCGTGTCAATCGCTCTTCCTGTCATCTCCTGATTCACGTTAAACAGAGAGAGCTACTCATCTTCCGCGCTGTGCGGCCGTGCCAGTCTCGCTGAACGAGGCTCTTGGGCACGCTGGACTGAAATACAGCCTCTCACAGTCATGCCAAGCTCTCAGCTGTGATGATACTCAACATATACTGTAAGTCATCTTCAGTTTCCAGCCTGTGTTTGTATTATTTATCCAGAATTAAACAAAGCAAAACAGCAAAAGAGGAAATATTTGAGTAAAGAGTGCCAACTCAAACTACGACAGAAGACATTCCGCTTCAGATAAAAAGTGAAGACCCAGTCATGAAATGAGATTAGAAATCGTACTGTCAAGTAATGCAACCACTTAAATGAATGCTGCTATTATACAATGTTCTTTGACTCTCTTTCACATGCTATTTTTGTTTCGGTTTTATTTAACCAGTTTAATCAGTCATTCCAATCCATAGTTCAAAATGTACTCAATAGATCATATGGGACTCAATTAACAACACACATACACACACAGTTTGAAGGCCACATGGAAAGATTGTAAAGTAGAACTTCTGTCTGACAGAGAATTCTGGGATACAGGTAAATTAAACCCTCTATAATGGAGAGTAAATGGACGAGGTGAAGAAAGGAGTCAGCATGCCAGTTTGGCAATATTTTGGTTTTCAACCAAACAAAAGTGAAGAACCACTGAATGTCAACAGTATTTCATGCCATCTGTGCAGAAAACAGAAATAATTAGATGATTAGATAATATTAGAAACTAGACCTGTGTGTAATTATACACTGGTTATTATAGTATCATGGTAAGTGCAAGCTGTTGGATGAAGCCTTGTAACACACATGCTTCATAACGGATTTTGGAACAAGATAATATAATTTGTTGCAATAATTCTACAGACAACAATCATTTGTCTGAATGTATATTATCGTCCAAGCTTACGCAGTATCTGTGACAGGCAGGAGAAGCTCAGTCTGGTTGGTGTCTGATTGGTTGTGTGGTTATATAGTGTGCCAGCAGGTCACAGTGTACACAACCATTATCACCAAAAACCATAGTTAAACACAGCCATAAGGAAAACTTCAATAACAGTATTTACGCTAACGACACCTGATGAATTATACTTCCTTAATGTAAAGTGACCATTCTGTCATACATGAACACACCACAGCACACAGTGTGAATAGCACAAAATTCTTCTCTGTGTTTAACCCATTCACTAAGTGAAGCAGCGGGCAGCCGGGAACACAGCGCCCGGGGAGCAGTGTGTGGGGACGGTACCTTACTCAAGGAGATCTCAGAGGTGCTTAGCGGCCTTGGGATTCGAATCCATGACCTTCTGATCACAGGGGCAATGTCCTAACCACTAGGCCACCAGTCAGGTTTTAGTCAGGTTTAAACTAATCCATCAAGCAGAAACATAAAGGAAATGACTATGCAACAATGAAAAGCTTAACTGAGAATCTTCTTTCTTCAGTGTAGCCAAGCTTCTGTCCTCCTCGTGAAACTCTTGCTTAACATTTTTTAAACTATTCACTGGTAATTAAATATTAGATGAATCACTGGCATAACTGGGTCTATGCATTCTTTCCAACAGAGAAAAAGTTCATTCAGGACAACTGTGTTGGTCACACATAGTAACCAGCCAAGTTTGCAGTACTGCAGTCTCTTTCATTCTCTGCTTTCCCTTTCTCCTGATCCAAACTGCCTTCAGGTCGCTGCAAAACTGGAGTCAAAGTACACTGTTTTTCAAAACCAGTTTAATGAAAAATATCAAACATAACTGGCTTGAAATATCCCAGTAACAGTAAAACATGTGTATAGGAAAAACTGAATCTGATTCTGAAATCTACCAGAATCGCTTGTAGTGCATACATGCAAAGACAAACAATGGAAGTAATGTGAAAGAACCGAAGTCAAATGATACAATGAGCAGTTAGATACTGATTGCTGGCCATAAGTGGTTCATAGTACTTTTATGTGCTTCTTAAGTGCTTCAATTAGCTTATCTATACTCCACCGACAATCTTCTCCAGCAATTTGTGCCAGGTTGGACAAGCTTTACAGAACCATGGCAAGACTCCAGCTCAACTCTATAAGACACTGTAGCAATCATAAATGCCACATACAATTCCAGTTTAAAATTCTAAGCTTAAAAAATATGCTTCTGTAGCAAACTGAAACTGGTCCCTTTGAAAACAGCAACAACAAAGTTGCCACCATGCAAACGTTAGATATATTATGAATGAAAAAAAGTCTTTCCTAACAGTTTGACCTTTAATGTTTCGAATATAAATTTCATTTTGAATTGTGAACACACTCTAAATTTGCTATGAGAAAAATGACATCATTAGTTTCAGGCCTGTGGTCTAAAGAAGCTTGTCCAACTTGGCAACACTTGAAAGCGGGGATGATTCCAGTATCAGCCCCTAATGAGAATGTGAATTGCAGACATGCCAAAAGTGTTCAACTCTCATGCTAAATCACTCACTTTACTGGATATCAAATAATACCTGAATTTGTCTATGTATTCCTTAATTTACAACAATTATAGGTTGAATGCATTACTAAAAAGTAAGACGAGTTTTAGATAACAAATATTTTAAAGAAAATGAAATTAGGCACACAATGTTAGGAGGAATGTAATTAGCTGGATGGTCTCTCATAATCTAAACCAATAATGGTTCAGGATGAAGAATCACATGTTTCAATTTAACACACCAGTTTTAGAGGAGACTTAGTCAAAATGACCAGAACTGTTCAAGATAATTAAAACATCAAGTTACAACAAATGAGACAAACATTACCAGTACAAACATTATCCAATCAGACTGGTTCTCGAATCTGTGCACCTGAGCAAGGAGCAAACTGGTAAAAATAACAATCTGAGACCAAAAACATGTGCTCTCTCTTTCAGCTTCTCCCCCTGTCTATCCTCCTCTAATAAGATTTATAAATTGATACATATCAATATTATTTTAATATGCCTGAACGCCCCTAAAAAGATCTCAAATCACCAGTTGTTGAAAGAGCACATTTGTGAACAAATCATGTGTGAGCCCATTAAGAATGGC
The DNA here is from genome assembly GCA_037974365.1 of Hydrocynus forskahlii. NCBI lineage: Eukaryota > Metazoa > Chordata > Actinopteri > Characiformes > Alestidae > Hydrocynus > Hydrocynus forskahlii. Next base: position 19,058,862 of record JBBPCX010000154.1, read on the forward strand.
TATTTTCAAAGCTTAGCAGTTCTAAGAAAATGTATTTCAAGTCAATATCAGCCATAAGTTTTCAGTATTGGCATCGTGAAAGGAGAAGTGGTATCATGCCATTCCCAATTTGGACACTGAGCCTTGAAGAGGTAAAGACCCCCATTATATAGTCATTGGATAGGTAGGGGTGTGGGGTGTCGGCAAATGCTTCTTGGCACTCTCTCTCACTTGAGGGCATCCCCTCTGGAAAAGAGTGGAATTAGAGGCATCCAGATTCAGGCCCAAGCCATGGGGAGGTTCTATATGAGGTAGCATTACTTTAACAGCTGTGTAAATAAGTTTAATTCCTGCTTTGGCTGGGCCACTAGCTACTTAGCAGCTCACACAGTCAACACAGAGCTAATGAGACCAAAGCCCTCGCCGCTTCCTCTAAAATCTCCGGGATGGATCAAGATCCTTCAGATCCTAAAAATACCAGCTCCTCCACCACCTCCTCCGAAAGCCCACCTCGCGCCAGCAGAAGGAGCAGATGAAGCTGAGAGCACACAGGGGAGAAGAGTTAATAAACCCAAGGACATGGAGAACAAGTGTCTCTCCATCTATCTCCATCAGTGCCGGGGCATCACAAGACACCATGAAAGACAATGGCTTCACCTGCATTATCATTCAAACGTTGGTTGAAAGATGAAAACAAACAAAAAGCAAACTATTAAAGAGAGGAGAAATGCACACGCACACACGTATACACAAACACACACATGATGGCTCATGACACTTGATCAGTCAGCATGTGGGAAGGGTGTGTTGCATGATGACAAATGCAGTTGCCATGCAATATGACACAAAGTGCCTTGCCAATTACATAACAATAATTAATCATAAGAAAACATACTGCAGACCTTAGGGCACCTCTTCCAGCATGACGGAAGTAAAGTTCATCAGGAAAACATACATTTCTCTTCAACTGTGTGTGTGTGTGTGTGTGTGTGTGTGTGTGTGTGTGTGTGTGCTTGTTTTTTCTTTGTTTTTTCCAAGAAAATATGTGCATGTGTCCACTCAGTGACAACAAACAGCATGCCGTCAAGGGCCAGAACACTCTCGGAGGCATCAATACCTGCCCTTGAGGTGCACTCTCAGCATCACCCTAGAACTTCCTCTGCGGGACGGCACCCTCAGGAACAAACGGCACGGCCGCGTCACCCTGTCACCTGCCCCCCAGCTCCCATCGTGCTCTCTGTCACCCTGACTCCGCCTCTAACTCCTGCCAACCTCTCTACCCCTCAGCCAGCATGAAAGAGCCCTCTAAATATATAAAACATGCAAATGATGCAAGTGACTGACACAGCATAAATAATCCACAAAGGCACATGAGAGGATATGTGGGCTACAGGACTCACTGTAATGATAAATAATGTATTACAGGAGACAGGCCTTGCTTATTTTGGTAGCGAGTGCAATTCCTCACAGACGAATTATTCCACCTCTGTGACTGATAGGCAAACATAACAGACAATAGCACAGAGGATGCATTCATCTTTTTTTCCTGCTCGGCACTGGATTATTGCAGTACATAGGGCTTTATAAACAGAGAAGTTATGCAGGTTTTACTGGCTAAAACAGTAAGGAGAAGAGAGACTGGACACTTAAAATCTCAGAATTAAAGGGCTGAAGTAGCAATGCCGAAGTTGCCAAATGGCAGGGAATATGTTCTTTTTTATTTATAGATATATTTATTTGTTTTACATTAATTAAAGTGAAGACCTGAAGCGTTTCTGTCATCTCTTCAGCACTCAAAAAAATTATAATCAAAAGAAACTTGGTCTGGTGTTTATGAGGAAAATGTCCATTACAAAACAACTCCTCCAAGAAACTAATTTGCATCCCAAGGGAGCGGTATCTAGGTAACCACGTCAGTGTGTGGCTTTGTGACAGTGCTGACGGTGACAGTGTTAAATATGCCCAGCGAAACGCACCTCAAATACACACACACACACACACACACACACACACACACACACACACCCTGTGGCACGTCACAACCGTCCTGGACACCTGGAGGTGTGATCTGCCATGCAGGCCTGAAAAGCAGAAACACTGTGAAATGTCCATACAGAATTAGCAACAGCAATTAGAGGCATTTCACCACAAGGATGAACAGAGACAAGCTGAACTTCAAAGAGCCATGCCTCAGAAAATGACACTTCAGAGAAAAGTGTGTGTGTGTGTGTGTGTGTGTTTGTGTGTCCATGCACATGTCATTGTGCTGGATGCTGAAATGGAATGGCAGAAGTCAGGATTGTCTTGACCTTGTGCTTTTTTATTTATTTTTCCCTCTCTGAGCATCATGAACTCAAAGAGGCTAAAAGCAGCAGAAATTCCGAAGAGAAAATGCAGGGTGAGGACTCATGTGGAAGCCATCAAAGACTAAACATGCATAGGGAGTATGGGAAGGATGGAAATAAACCAACAAATGAAACCCTAACACAGTCAACAACGCAGGAAACAAAACAAATCAGTGTAGGAAATAATACATTGGTTGTTCTGAAAAAGAAGAGGCAAAGAGTAGGAATATTAAAACAGAAAGCGTGAGAGAGAAAGAGAAAGAGAAAGAGAAAGAGAGAGAAAGAGAGAGATCAAGAGATGAAGAAAGTGAATTCCATCAGCGGTGGGGAGCAATAATCAGGGGATAGGGGGATATGGGAGGGAGGGGCTGCGTCTCGGAAGGGCAGAGCGAAGCGGGCACAGGTGACTGTCATGTGTGATAATTATTATTACTGTACACCTGCTCCTCCACACTAATTAACTTTGGATATGCAAATCAGCCCTATTGCATCATGGCCCCTCTCTCCTCCCCTACAGATAAGAGGATGTTCAGCTGCTGGATTTAATTAGGATAATGAACGGTCGGACCACTGAGAGAGAAAGAGAGAGAGAGGAGGAGGAGGAGGAGAGGGGGAAAGAGATAGAGGGAGGGAGACGGATAGATGGAGAGAAGAGGAGAGAAAGAGAAAAGGGACACAGAGAGGTACGATGGGATTTTGAGACAGAGGAAAAGAAGAGACGAAGAAATATGTCAAGGGAGAGGCAAAATTAGACAAAACAAAGGAACCAAGGGGGCGGCTAAATAAGAGAGTTTTGAAAGGGAGAGAGAAAGAAGTAAAGAAGATGAAGAAAACAGAAAAAGAGTGATTTCGAGTGTGCCGGGGGGGGGGGGGGGGGGTGGGAGGAATCAACCAGTCCCTCATTAGGCCAGTTCTGTGGCAAAACACAATCACTTATTGAAAAAGACCATTATTTAAGTATGTGCATGAACTCATACTAATATATAGACACTGCATAAGCCTAGATGTGTGATGGCCTCCATGTCCCCTGCCCTGCTATGGTCATATCTCTCTGGATGAAGTGTGCCTCGTGCCAACAGAGAGCTGTGATGGGCTGGATTGATGAGGTGTCGAGTGGAGGAGGGGGAGGAGGCAGGGAAAAGGCCTACAGAGGAGACAGCAGGTGTTCTGACAAGGACAACAGCCCTCACGCCTCCATGCCAAAGCTCTGTACCCTTCAGCAGAGAGGGGTCCACTCACAGCTCCACAGCCCCCTCCGCAGGCCTCCAGGAAAGGGCTAACATCAAACAGGACAAAGGCATTCTTCATTTAGGCTACCACTAAACATCTCAAACCTACCCAATATGGCTCAAGCCCTCCCTGTCTCTATTAACCCCTTACACTCTAGTGCTATTAATAAGTTACTAAACATGATACTTAAGATTCAGTTATGACTAAATAAACTCATCTAAAGTAATGTAATGCATTTGTGTGATACAATGGAGCATATATGGGCCTTAAACACTGAAACTGCACTTGTTATTCAGTTCTTACTCTTAAGGCTACTATTGATTATTCATTATATATTATATATAATCTACTACGAAACTAATATGAAAAGAATGTAGTTCTGAGAGTGAAGAATAGGACTGCGGGGTATGTGGAGTTTAAGGGGTTAAAGCACAGTGTCATCATCGACATGTTTTATGGCTAACTCAGCTGATGAATGGAGGAGTCTCGCCCGGTGAAGTATGCATGGCTATGCACAGAAGGCTAGAGTGGCTGGCATTGAGTTAAGAGACCTGGTGCTCAGACTAATTGCCCTGTCAACGCCAGGCCTGGAAATATCCCTATCTATATAAGTAGGCAGAGAGGTTGGGCCAGAGAAAAAGAGGAGGTAGAGATGGAGGGATAAGAAGAGCGGGAAAGTGCTAGGAGAAAAAATGGAAGAAATATTTTTCTTTGGAGTTCGAACTATTCATCAGGACTTCAAGCAAACATGAGGGATGAAAGATGACCGTTCTGAAGACATTGAGTATACAAGTATAAACATATTTATATATATGTTAAACTCACCTCAGAAATAATTGTTAGTTAGCTATGCATAGTATTTGTGAGCTTTAAAGCAATGGAAGAAGATGGCCTGGTCTGACAGATCATGTTTTCTTTTACATAATTTAAGAGAATCAGGATACACAATGGGAACAAGGCAGGCTGATAGAGGCAGTGCGATGCTCTGGGCAATGTTCTGCAGGGAAACCTTGGCCCTGGCATTACTTTGGGATTACTTTGGCACATGCCACCAACCTAAATATTGTAGTAGACGAGTATAGCCTTTCATGGCAATGGCATTCTCTAATGGCAGTGGTCTCTTTCAGCAGGATAATGTGCCCTGCAACACAGCAAAAACTATTCAGAAACATGATATGAGAGTTCTAAGTGTTGACTTGACCTCCAAATACCCCAGATCTGATCAAGCATCTGTGGCATCACCAAGAGATTATGCCTTAGAGAACGGTGCCATCAATGTTATCAATATTAATCAGGACATACCTTTTTTGTTAAACATAGACTTATGCTGAGAGTGTATCATGGTACTATAGAGTTTCTACCCAATGGAATGGTCGTTGGTTTAGAAATGTGCTCCGAACACATTTAAGTAGACCATCATTGCTGGAATTCAGTCCTGGTGGGCTGATGTCCAGCACAGTTTGATCATTGTCTTGCTCAAGCACACGTGGTTCAACTCACCCGTTTATTGCCTGTTTTAGTGAGTGTGTTTGAGAAGAGGAACTATCAAACTGTGCTGGACACCAGGTGCTCCAGGACCGGATTTGGGCACTTCTGAGTTCCTCCTTTAACACTTGGAGACCACATGCACAGCACATTTTTTGTGTGTTCTGTACTCTAACACAACCGCTCAGCAGGGCTTGATAATTACATGATAAGTTGAATCATGTGTTAGAGCAGGAAACCTTCAAGTTAGAGGCTGAAAGCCACTGACCAAAACAGTATGGACAATCAGAGAGAAAGCCTCCATATGGAAATCAGAGGAGTGTTTATGTATATCCAGACTCAAAGAAAAAAATGTCTGACCTATACTTGAAATATTTTTTCCTCCCTTAACTGAAAGGATGTTCATCTTCCCTAATAGTTTAAGTGACATGCTTCCAGTCAGTGCTTCGTAGCAACAGACCACATGTAATCACATTACAGTGGGGTTTTACAGATTACTGTTGTTCAGGATAACATATTTATTTGAGCAGCATCAATAAATCAACCTACAGATTCACACTGTCTTTGCTGAGTGTGTCCATAGATGACATAATAATTGTGTCAATTAGAAAAGTGAATAAACCCTTTGTCACAAACATTTTTTAAAAATCATGTGGACACACATATGAGAATTTCATAAAGACTCATGATCAAGGCTGTAACTGTAATGTATATTTTCTATTTTTAGACCAATATAAAAATAAAATAAAAAAACAAATTTGCTGTAACAGCAGACAAACATGTACTGCCATGTTCAATAGTAATTAATAAAAATAATCATAAATCATACTCAAACATAATTATATTCATAATCACAACTAAACTCAACAGGCTCCTGTTATGTATGCTGTGTATGCATTAGGGGTTAACCATGTGCCACCTGGCTTGTTTTTCTTATGTGGGTGTAGGCGCCAGAACCATTATAAGTTTTTCTTTTCTAAATCACCACCCCCCTTCTCAGTCTACAGCCGAGACGTAGAGCGCTGCACGCACCCCACACATTAAAAATGCTTCCAGCAGCCCTGTATGTGGCTATAAGTAAATGTAAACATTTTAATTTTTTTTTTTTGGGCCGGACGGTTCACTACCTGTATTTTTCTGTATTTCCTTGCAAAGTATTGTCTGTGTCCCGACTAGCATACAGGGCATTTTTTTCTCTGCTGTCTGACAGTTTACTGTAAATTTGTTTTTTTGCCTGGTGATTTAGATCTATTTGCTGCTGGCTGTATCATGGTTTTGGACTGTCCTGTACCTGTTCACTGAACTATTCTCCTGCCTGTTGGGATTCGGCTGTGAATGCCTTGCTGAACGTTTTTGCAGATTCTGAACTCTGTCTATTCTCTACACTACAATTTTTGCTCATCACCCGTGTTGATAAATCAGTCAACTTGGAACTCTGTGTTTGGGTCCATGTCTGCAATCATTACACAAATGTTACTCTGAGATTTTTTTTTTATTGCCTTACATCACATCCATTGTTTTGTTAAAACATTGTGACAAACAAGCTTCTAAATCTGAAAACTGTCCATATACTGGCCATATACATTATTTTTATATATTGATTATATGACCATAATTATTTGGACACCTATTACGCTTACAAGAGGTTGTTGGACATCCATGTTCCCACATGTTCCCACTGCTCCCATGGCAGCATCGTTTTACACACCAGGCATCACACATAATGATCTTAGAATAACATAGAATAGGACTTTGTGTGGTTTACTGCTTTTTGGACAGATCCTAGTCATTTCCCTTTCACAGTTATGGCACTTACAGTTGCCCTTCCACTACCAGTCAAAAGTTTTAGCACACCCCAAATTTTCTGTTTTTCTTGTATTGAAATTCAAGCGGTTCAGTGTCTCATTGTTCATTCTGCAGAAAGTTCTTCCCAACTACGTTGCAGAAGTTCCCATAAGTGTGCGGCACTTACAGGTTGCTTTGCTTTCACTCTTCTGTCCAGTTCATCCTAAAGCAGCTAGATGGGGTTTAAGCCTGGATACTTCCGGCCACTCCATGTTTTCCAGCTTGCCATCTTGTTCTTTTTTCTAAGGTGGTTCTGGCAGAGCTTGGACTTATGTTTTGGGTCACTATCTTGCTGTAGGACGAACCCGACCAACTAGGCACACACCAGAGGTACTGCATGGAGCTACAGAATTATTTCCCACTTCTGGGTAACCTTACCATTTTAAAACCTCTCGCAGTTCAGCACTGTCCTTTGTATCATTTCATGCTATTCATTGGACTTGAACTGTTTCAATTTCAATAAAAAAAGCTTGAAACACTGGGGTGTTCTAAAACTTTTGGCCGGTAGTGTACACTAGGGCAGATCAAGTATCTAGCTTGGGGCAAAGGTGGCATCCAATGACAGCACCACATTTACAGTCACTGAGCCCTTCCGTGTGAACCATTCTACTGCCAATGTTTGTCTATAGTGATGGCTATGTGCTTATTTATATATCTATTAGCAATGGTGAAAAAACTGAACTAACTATTTATAATGGTCCAAATACATTTGGCTGTACAGTGCAGATTGTAATTTTTACTGAATTACATTTTCTGAGTAATCCAAGCAACATGATCTCCATTGTAGTAAGCCTATCACTAAAACTTTAACAACTTCCAAGCATTTCAACAGTTTTGCAAGGATAGCTCTTTATTCTTGTTGTGTTGTGTATGTGTACAAATATCAAATCATATCTAAATTTTTATTATAAAGAGAGCAATGTTCAGGTTTATGGTTAGGGTAAGAAATATAAGTGTAAAATGTAAAGTAAAGTGTAAAGTGACCATTCTGTCATAGCATATAGTGAACTGCACAAAATTCTTCCACTGCATTTAACCCATTCACCCAAGTGAAGCAGCAGGCAGCCAGGAAAATAGCACCCAGGGAGCAAATATAACCAGATTTAGGGGAATGACTAGGACTAGATTCTGAGTTATGTTTGCGTTTAGGGAAAAAGTGAATTTTATACTTAGGATAAGAGAAAACAAAAGCTGAAATTTAACAGATGGGTAAATCATAGTAATTTGCTATAGATTAAGCATCAGCAAAGCATGTAGTGGTTTATCCAAATAAAGTTGTGCTGAAAACACTAACTGCCACGACAAAATCATGTAACGACTGGTGTTAATTAATGAAGATGTGGCGCATGCCCTTTTCAGATCTTCAAGACATGTTGATTTACAGTGGGTGAGACTACTTTTGTAAGGGGAAACATATCTCTAGACCTTCTGTAAGTCATTGTGCTTCTGTCAGATCATAAACAGTGGACACTTTAGTGAAGGAATCTAGAAATGCTACATACAAATAAAAAAATATATGCTACAGTATCACTTTAACATTATTTTATCTAGAATGTCCAGAAATGTGTGCGTAATTTCCTTTGCTCAGTGTTATCTTGCCAGTAGAATTCCTTAGGGGTGCTAGAAGAGATAATCACTGTCACAGAGGTGTGTTTGCCACTGCATTCCTAACTTGAGCTGCATGCCACTTCACTTTTCCTACTAAAAGGGCCAAAAAGGGTCATGTGACACACATTCGGAACCAAGAACCATTCAGGAACCTTTATTTTTTAGAGTATTCTGGCCACTGAAACCAGTGCGCATAGTTGGAATATCCTTCTTGCACTACCCAAGACCCTATCATTTAATAAGCTGTTTAGAACTCTGTACAACTTTTGCAGATGCCTCAGGGAGTCAGTCGGAGAACTTCATTTGAACTGCAAAAAAGTCCAAAGTGACTGACACTCTGCACTCTAAACAATTTTCTCATTCAGCTGCCTGGTGCAAGCTAAAGGTTATTAATTTACATGACCGCGTAGGTTTTTTAACGCCTTGAATAATCCTTCAGTAATGAGTAATATCAATGAAATATTGCTCACATTGGTACTTCAGGGACAAAGAACAAAGCATTGTACCAAGACCTCATAGTTCCGCACATGTTCACATGTATAATTCAAACGGCTTCTTCATTTAGCGTTTTTTCAAAAGACATTTATTTTTCTATCATTGGTGGGGTTCTTCATTTCCTCCGCAGTAATAAAGAAAGCTCTCTCGGTATGAGTAAATTCCAGTGCTGTTATTGTTTTACGGCAGGGTGGTGCAGATTGTTTGCAGGATTCACCGTCACTTTTGCAGACCAACCTGCAGCCCAGAGACTCTATCCCTCTACTTTTAATCTTTCTGCTTGAGGTGATTGATTGGAAAAGGAATGAGCTGTTTATTGGATGCAAGGGAAACAAATTGCTGTTTTAAGTGTGTTGCCTTAATACCAGACATGACTCAAGATGAAGCATCTAGCACACTCTCGCTCCCTCTCTCTCTCCCTGGTGTGTGCAATACAGTCTTCATTTGGAGAGCTGCCAGTGCAATCCCACTCACACAAACTACATAAGTGTGCACTCACACACACTCCCCATTTAACATGGCATCTGTTTCAGCTGCTTTTTGTCGACCTGTAAAATCAGGTTTTCCCAGCAAGCAAATCAGCCTCTAAAAATGTGACATGGATAAAGAGTGGAATTCAACGCCACAGGGAAAAAACTACAATGCTGACCATTTATAAGTCAATGTTTTGTCCATTAATGGTACATTTTGTCAATAAACAATGAAAATAAAAACAAGACAATACAGCCAATATAGTGACAAAAAAAACCCTGATTTTTCACTCCCACAGGGTTTAAAAAAATACATTAAAGAGTAATGTCACCCTGTTAGTGTCAGAGAATTCCATCCTAAGTTCAACTTTGAAAAACATAATGGGAGAGACATTTTAGACCATTTGGGAAGAAAAGATGTACCGTGATGCATAAAAGCAAACTTTGGTAAAACAGCTCTGGCACCTTAACATTTAACATTGGCTGTTAACATGACAATAGTAATGTAGTAATTGAAAACAGAGAGGATGGCATAAACAGGTGCAAATTTGTGAGCATACTGATATCCCAACTCATCACGTATTTAACAGATGTGTAGAATGAGGTGTGTTTGAGCAGGAAAATCACCAAACAGTGCTGGACACTGGCCCTTCACATCCACAGTCAAATAGCCCTTTACATTATATGGAACTTGATTTAAATGTTAAAAAGGTTTGTTTCTGTTAACAAACCTCACTTAGAAAAATAGTTTTTAAACCTTCAAAATCCTATTCTTGCTGTATCCTAATTATTATTATTCCTTAACTACATGGAGAGAGGTGCAAAGTAATTGAGTTATAAAAAGTTAATAACAGAAGTCCGGACCTGACATTAGAATGGCATAAGGAACTGTTCTAATAAGAGTTTTTTCAGGAACCAAAAGGAGTTCTTCTGTGGCATCACCCTGAACAAGTTAATAAATGAGCAGTTTTAAGCATTAAAAATTTACAAGCAACCTCCGATGAATGCTTGACTTATGACTTTTTTATATGCAGATTAAACTGACCATTAGGACTGATCATCACAGCTGCAACAGTTCAATGAACATGACTTAAAAGCTACATGGAAGCCCCTTGAAGTCAATTACATTCATTTAAAATGATGGTGGCAAAAGATATCACCTGTTTAGTTTTACTTCCTGGGTTACATCTTGAGGAGAGCATCAAGAACTTGTGACGCAGCAATGTTATAGTCAGTATGGGCTTAAGGCCGATGCAGCTAAATCACAATGCTGTTTTCAGACAAAACACCAACAGTTCCGCTTTCACTGGATCTATGACAAAAGCGCTTTCTCTATCATTTCCTCGGGCCCTCCCTCTCTGTGTTCTTTTACTGCGTGAACGTATGTGCCCGCTCTCTGGAGAGAAGCAGTCACGTGACCTACTTAATGACAATCTGTCTCTGAGCTCACATTTCTCCACACGGCTTATTTATTTGATAAAGTGTGATGCCTTTCCTTTTGTGGCCTTAATCGGAGCTTAACGTCTTTACTCAGAGATCAATAAACTTTATGAATTATTTTTTTGCCGCCGTCTATTTTTTACGGCTTCTTTCGCTCATTAGCATGGCTGGCTTTATTAGCTGAGGCTGCCAGTGTCTTTAGCCCGTCCCGTGTTCCTTAGGTACAGTAAATATCATTCATGTTGTAATTAATATGCACACCCTCAGCACTAATTAAAACATAGACCCCTCCAACCAGCTGGGCCCAAGCCGCCAGAGCCGCCGCCGCACCGTAATGAACTTGTTGTAAATGTGAGCTCAGCCATCGGATATCATATCCCTAGGAGCTGACAGCATGCGATGGGGGGGGGAGAAGTAATAAGATCCATGAACTTGTTAATACCCAGCCAACCATCCACAAGCACTCCCCCCCCCCAACCCCCCCCCCACCCCCCTTCGCAAAAAAAGAGGATATTTTAATGACACAACTCTAATTAAAGCCTTACTTTATCTCCTGTGTTTGCTTAAGAGAGAGCGAGAGAGAGAGAGAGAGAGAGAGAGACCATTATGCCAAGTTGGAGAAAATATAATAAAAGTTTGTTGGAAACCCAAACCAGAAAGTAATACAATGAAAGTGCATTATGATATATTTTATTTCATCCGCACGGGGGAAAGATCCCTCATGAAAAAGGTCGATAGCAAAACTACCAGAATTTCTACAGCATTCCCATTAGAATTTTATGATCAATTTGGATGATTACCATAATATATTGCTTTATCTTCACTGTAAGCTAAGCCACTTTGCTTCTGTGTTACAGTACAAATGTATCATGATAAAAAGTGTCATGATAAAATGACTGACCATAGTATAGGGTCTTGGATGGCCTTCCTTGAACAAACCGTTGACAAATGATCAATGCAACTGGACGAAAGTAATAGTATCTTGTAAAATTATTCTCTAATTGAATTAACCACGCTTTGATTGGCTTGACTGACCTAAATTGTGCATAAAGTTTGATGCAACCCTGCTCTTGCCAAAATCCCATTGATAACTGCATTGCTGCGACACCGTCAATGAATATTAACTTTAATATTAATCATTAACCTCCAGTATACTAAAGCGGGAGGTATACATGATAATTAATTCACAGTCTATAAATGGATAAAGGTTTAACCTTAATATTAAAATGCTAATTATAGCTTTTCATGGGATGACAAGTCAATACAGTCCATTAAAGAACTTTAATACAGGGATTTGGACACAGCAGTCTTTCATTAATATAGAAAAGTTTTCTTTCCATGTATACTGTAGAAGTCTCTCCCTAAAGAGTTCCCCCTCACTGCTTAATCTGGTATAATTGTATCTTTAATAATTGAGCAAACAGTAGGAAAGGTCAAGGCTATAATAGAAGAACAGAGGTGAGCTGGGGAAAAGGACGAACGACACACAGCTCTGCTCTCACCACTAGTCTCTGCTATTGCCTCACTTTTCCCAGCACTGCCTCAGTACCTCAGGTTCACACACACACACACACACACACACACACACAGAGGGATATTGCAAGCCTGACCACTGCTCTGCTCCTGTATACTAAGCTCTCTCTCCAACGTATTGTTTTCAGACCCTAGTGCTGACAGAAGACTGTAGAGGATAAGTACAACCATCTCTCCTTCACCATCTGCGCCTATTATTCATCAGATGTAAATACCAATAAAACGAACCTGACTCGTGTCAACAGAGAGCGGACGGATCACTGGTTGACTCTTATTTAGTTCTCAATCTTTTCTCTTATTACTGCCAAAGACATTACTGCCAAGATCTGCTGGGTTGCCTTGTTATCGAGATCCATATCATGCGGTAGAGAACATCTGCATGGAACAAGACGGAAAGTACTTATAGAAAAACACAGGCCTGAAAGGAAAATGCACTGCATTATCAGTTTTCACAGTCCTCCTACTCTTGCTAACACTCAGAGCAGAAGTTCCAGGCCAGATAACACAACCTGCACACCAGCACTCCTCACAAACTCCTGAGGTGTTGATATTACACTGAGTTTTATTCATGATGCAGCTAAACATGTGGTCCAAGTTGAGACTAATGAAGTCTTTAATTTGGTTATAGTTTATTAATGTCAGAGACACAAGTCCATTAATCAAGTTATAACGCAACTGTGTACAGGCAACGGCGGCAGCTCTTCCTTTGGTAATAAGATCACATACGTTTGAAAGGGCTGCCATTATCTCTGTGGGTTTCCGAGCTCGAGTTAGAACTCCAAAAATGATTTTCATTCTGCGCTCATTAATATGCAAAATTATTCAAATGAGGTTGTAATTAAGCATCTACTCAGTGGAAACCCTTTTCATGATAATTTATGATAAACTTAGCCGCTTTGATTGAGATTGATTTTTTGGTGCTGAGGAGCTGTCATGAATACAAAACTGATTTTTATCATGCAGGTAGACAGTTCCAAAAAAAAAATTAATAATAATGATAATAAATAAATAAAACGCATCAATGATTGGACTTACAGCACAGAATTGTTGGGACATGAACTGCATAACTTACTGCTACATCTAAACTTTGCTTAAGGTCATTTTTTTCCATTAATTCAACATTCAGTAACACATAATATCAGAAGTGGACAGAGGGGGGTGAAACATTCTGAGAGAGAGAGAGAGAGAGAGAGAGAGAGAGAGAGAGAGAGAGAGAGAGAGAGAGAGAGAGAGAGAGAGAGA
>JBBPCX010000154.1:19076668-19089325 GCA_037974365.1 Hydrocynus forskahlii
TCTCTCTCTCTCTCTCTCTCTCTCTCTCTCTCTCTCTCTCTCTCTCTCTCTCTCTCTGTCTCTCTGTCTCTCTGTCTGTCTCTCTCTCTCTCCATACGCTCCCAGGCTCTCAGCACCAGACAGCTTAATTAACCTAGCACTACATCTGCCCAGTGCAGTGACTCCAGGTCAGAGCTGGGGCCTCACTGTGTGTGTGTTGGGGGAGGAAGAGTTGGCACAGAGCTGGTTGCCAAGTGTTAATTCACATCTCTTTTCCTCTTTTTTTCCTCTCTCCTCAGTGGGCCTCTTGTGAAATGCCACATCAGAAGAGGAGGCAACGGAGGACAAGTTGATGCTCTAGCTTATTAACCCAACAAAAAAGCTAAAGATCAAAAAACAGAGCCTGCTCAAGAGACATCCATATTTAATAATAAGCCTTCGCTCCCCCCGGGTCTTCATAATGAAACAGATGGACAATTATTAAAACAATGCTTTTACTCCTGCATGACTGGTTTATGATTAGTATTTTTGAAAGAATAGTTTTGGTCTCAGAGAACTCATACAACACAGAAATAACAGCAGAAAGGAAGCACCCATTAATTCTTCTCCACTCTGGAGTGGTGGTGCTGCTTTAGAGGACTGCTATTTGGCCACTTGACCTAAGCTGGAGGGATTATACCTGATAACAGTGATCCAATGAGGAAATCTTTCAGATTTAAAAACAGTCAAGATAGAGATTCACCACTGGGACTGAACAACTCTACTGAGATTGGTGATACTAATGAAGCACACAGTGTGATGTTAGATTAGTTTTGCATCATATGACGTTATGAAATGGAATATTTTACGAGTAGGAGGTTAACTATTAAAAGTAGGTGTTTCAGGTTCAGTGTTCCCACCCCACTATAGATCCACTTCAACATAAAACACTCATGTTTACCTTGCTGTCCATTGTTACCTTGGCAACCGTGGTGTGGTTTCAAGAGTTTCTGCTTTGAAAATCCAACTGTAATCATTACATGGCTTTTTTGCCATCTGTATGTTTTCACAAGCAGTTGCCACCTCATATGACACCTCACTCTCAAAAAGTATATAGACTCTGACAGGATTCCAACATCCAGCTCCAGGGACATTTCCTATTCTTAGGTGTGAATACCAGGGATATTTTTGATGAGGCAAGTGTAGAGGGCAGGGCTATGTACTCTTTCATATGTAGGTTTTTGGATTTGGGTTGGGTTTTTTTTCACCTCTCTTGAACAGGAATGTTATAAGCCAACATTTGGCACCAATCATCTTGCACATCTAGTGAAATCAGATTTCAAAAGAATCTCAATTGAGTAAGTTCTATAAAAGCCACTAAAAGGTTCTGAGTTCATTATGTGCAGTAGCATCCACTTATAAATATTATTAATAGTAGGTTTTCAATTAATGATACTTCTGGTGGGTCTCTTTAAATACAGAAGGGCCAGTGATAAGTGATCTAATAAAATAAGTGATCACTCACAGGTCATTGCATTTAAATACATAGACTTTAATAAGGAGGAGTTGATCCTCCTTTGTAGCTACACTCTTCTTAGAAGTCTTTCTATATGATTTTTTTTTTTTTTTTTAAGGGGTGGGGGTGGGGGTGGGGGGGGTTGATTTGTGCCCATTCATTCTGTAGAACATTAATGAGGTCAGACACTGATCTTGGACGAGAATCTCCGTTCCAGTTCATCCCAAAGGTGTTGGATGGGGTTGAGGTCAGGGCTCTGTGTGGGCCAGTCAAGTTCTTCCACTCTGAACTCCTCCAGCCATGTCTTTATGGAGCTATTTATTAGGGATGCACCGAAATGATTTTTTTGGACTGAAACTGAAAACCGAAAGAAATTATTATTATTAAATTATTAAAAGAATACATCTGTTACAAAACTATGAAAATATTTATTTAGCATTCAAACAATGCACAATATAAAATAAAATTTGAAATAAAATACTTGCCCCCACTCATGAATAGCCTGAAAGCAAGATAGCTGAAATATTATACAATTAAATATCTTCCCTTATAAAACTAGTGAATTCGAGTGCATTTTAATATTCTGAACGAAGTGCATTTGGAACAAGTGCTTTAAAAAAGATATAACAACGTTCTCTGTAGGCCTATAACAAAATAGTGTATTAAAGGAAAGACTGGCATAGCCCATATATTAACTGTAATCACTGGAAACATTTCTTGCCTTTTCAAAAAACAGACGGAGTGGGTGTTGCCTCGTCTGTGCTTCATACTCTGCATGGCGATTGGGATGTTTTGATTTTATATGATAAATTAATCTTGATGCTGAGAAAGTCTTTGTGGATGCACCCTTTCTAGAAATTTCGGCATTGCGCACTTTACAAACAGCTTTCTGTGTCTCTTTCTTAGGGTGTTTTCACACTTGGTCCATGATTAGTGATTAGTCAGCATTTTTGGGTATATGTGAACATGCCAAACGAACTCAGACTCCTCTGAAACGAACCGAGCTGAGACCACCTCAGGAGGTGAGCTCAGTTCGGTTCACTTTGAGTCCGCAGCACTGTTCGGTTAACTTGCACGTTTTGAACACAAAGCACTTCGAGTTCACTTTGACTGTTTTCGCCCTCTAGGCTTACCGTAGGTAGATCATGTGGTAAACCATATGTGTCTATGTGGGAAACAATGGAAAACAAAGAAAAAACTAAAAAATACGAATAAACGAATAAATGATCATAACAAATAAATAAATAAATACATACATACATAATTAAAGGGACTTCTTGTCAAGATCAAGTTTCTCTACCAAGCTGCTCAGACTCAAAACATTCTTGCTCTCCATCTGCTGAAGAACGATGAAGAAGCTGAAGAACCATGGTAGCAGAGATCTTTGTGGAAAACATAGAAGTTTTACAGAGCTTTTAACCATCTACTCTTATGTGGAAAAAAATCTTAAGAATGGTGAATGTGAAGGAACAACGGCGGCAGGCTGGATGAGGAACTAAAGTGTGAACAGAAAAAGAACTGAGTCTCCATCTGAGCTGAAGAGGAGCAGAAAGAGAACCGAGTCCCTTTCAAATGAACTCACACTGTGAACAGAAAAAGAGCTGAGTTCCCTTTCTGTTGGTCCACTTTTTGGACCACTTCTAGAGGACTGAGCTCGGTTCCTTTAAAGAGTCTAATGCTGACTCTAATCCAGCCTGGCGCGGGCAGGCTGCGGTTGCATCATCATTGCGTCATCACTGTTTCGGTCGTGTAAAGAAAAAATTTTCGGTGGCCGAATATTCGGTGCATCCCTACTATTTATATTATATAAAATTAATTATATAGAAATAATTAATTTAAAAAATCACAAAACTTAGTTTTAGAGATCTGAGGGATTTTTACAGCAGCAATGATATATTGGCCCAAGATTGGGTAATATATCTTCTGTTTTAGGAGAAATAGTTAATACAATAAAGTTTCAACAAATATTGTACTCATCTAATGATATCATGACTAATAACTCAACAAATCATAGCTTTCTTATCAAGAAGGAAGGTGATAAAATCACAAACAGAATGCGTGCAATAAGCCAGAGTACAACATTTCAAAGATACACCATAACTCTAAATGATGTTTAGTTTGGGGATCTAAATTTCAATTTAGCCTCAGGCTTCAGAGACATTATGTCCCTAATGTAAATCCTGGTCAGTGCCTGCTCCCTGGAGCAGACCAGAGCTTTATTAGCATCTCTCTGCCCTCTACATAAAGGCAAAACAGTCACTCATTACAAGTCATTAGATTCACATTATGTGTATTTGGAATAGCAATACATCTTATAACAATAACTGGTCTGAAACCTTAATAATGTAGTGAAGACAGGAAAATACTCTGAGCAGAATGGCTTGTAATTGGAACATGGTGTAGAGGCTGGAATATGCTCATATGGACTACTAATGTGCTTCTTTTGGATAATAACTTACATAATCAGTGAGGGAATATGCACTGGAATAATCTTGCTTTTAAAGTGCATTTAGAGAATGAACAATGTACAGATTTACAAGCAATGCCTTAGGGCGAGAATGTGATAGCATTGCTGGCAATATTAGCTTAACAGTTCCAGTAAGAGCTTTTTTAGTGCTGTGAAGGAATATTTGTCTGAATGGAGTCAATGCAAGAGGACCCCTGAAACACAGCTTCATCCCTTTGCAGATTGTCAATACTGAAAAAAAAAACAGTTTCAAGGTGAACATTTTTCTTCTTGGTATCCTTCTTGCGATACCAAAATGCTCTGATCCAAGGAACGATGGACTCTGTACGACACCAAAAAATCAGCAATAAGTCATGGGTGGAGCCTTCATAGATTGGATTAATTTGTATAGCACATCCCACAAATACTCACTTTTTAGTCTGAAGACACTGGAAGTCAGGTTAACACCTGAACAGTTTTTGCAGTGTGGCGGGGCGCATTTTGCTGCTGAAAGAGAACATTACTTTTATGAAGGGGTTGGTACTTGGTCTGTAACAATATTTAGGTAGGTGGGAAGTGTCAAAGTAACATCCACATGAATGTAGGACCCAAGGAGAGCAGAACATTGTCCACAGCATCATTTACATTTACGGCATTTAGCAGACTTTTTTATCCAAAGCGACTTCCATTCCTTAACTACAGGGGATAGTCTCCCCGGAGCAACTTGGGGTTAAGGGTCTTGCTCAGGAACCCAGTGGTGGTATGCTGAGGGTAGGATTCAAACTCATGACCTCTTGGTCCAGAGGTACCCTACTCACTAGGCCACCACCACACTGCCTCTGCCAGCTTGCCTTCTTCCCATAGTGCAGCCTGCTGCCATCTTTTCCCCAGGTAAGAAATACATGATGTAAAATAAATTTCAAGATTCAGGATTTCAAGGTTCAAGATATTTATTTGTCACATTCACAGTTATACACATACAGTGTGCAGTGAAATGTAACCCTGATTCACTCCTGAGACGGTGCAATAACTAGAAAATAGAATAAAGAGCACCCATGACCTTGTCACTGGTTGTCCTTGCTTGGACCACTTTTAGTAGGAAATGCTATACGAAATGCTACATACTGGGAACACCACACATGACCTGCACTTTTGTGATGCTCTGATGCAGTCTTCTACCCATTTTTCACATCAGTTTAAGCACAGAGAAAATAAATGCCATCCATTTAGCCTTTTAGTGGTTTTAATTGTTTTGACTGATCTGTGAATATGGCTTTATGTACCTGACATGCAAAATATAAGGTGTGTAGAATCGAGAGAAGTGAGAGAGAGAGAGAGAGAGAGAGAGAGAGAGAGAGAGAGTGCTGGCTATGGGCTAGAGAGAGAGAGAGAGAGAGAGTGCTGGCTATGGGCTAGAGAGTGCAGAGTGAGCTGTCAAGACAGTTGTACCAGACCTCATCTGTCAACTCTAGATGGCCATGGTGAAAATAACAGCCTGCTCGCTTGCAATCCATATTGAATATGTATTACTGATGGACATAGCACATTAACAGACTCATTATCTGTTTCAGACCATATGGACCTGGGCTGGGGTGGGTCACTGCAATGCCACCCTGAGCTGTTCCCCCTAATTATGACAATTATGCCATCTCCATCACAAGGGGCATTTATGGAAAATGGTGGCATGGCCCCTCAAGATTGGTGTCATTGCTCTCTGGACTACTGGAGAGTCCCCATAACCCGTAAAGATGTGCCCCATAACCCGTAAAAAGCCCAAATGTGTTCATTTTTCAGGTATTCCATGCATGTGCATCTGATACCAGAGCCTTGCACTGGAAGAAACATCCTGTTTTCTAGAAAACCTACACTGTGCAATGGATTTATCGGAAACATGGTGAATTATGTATCACAATTTATTTGAACTGAAGGAATCTGTTGTTCTTCCAAAAAAAACTAGAAGAACCAATAAGAACTAAGAGGAACTAATACGATTATCATTATACACACACACACACACACACACACACAACTACACACAGAGACACAGACACATAAACACACATGTATATATTATATAAAATATCACCTTAACGCAAAGACCCAAACTGAGCCCGTCTACCTGTGACCCACTAACTAACTCCCTGACAAAATGGTCTCTGTTGCTGAGTTTGTTCTGAGATGCCTTGTATGCTGGATGCCGGAACAATTATATTAGGGGCTGAAAAGAAAACCGAAGGAAACTCTAAATTTAGACCAACCTCTTCGAGCAAAATCTGTAAATCTGATTGGTGTAAATATATGAATTGATTTACACTCAGCCAATGGTATTTCCTTTGCCAAAGGAAAGCCCCGCCTCTAGATTACAGTCATTGGTGGTTGAATGATAGAGCCTGCCTCTCCCTGAAAGCTATTGGTTGTAGTTTGTTTACAAACCACGCAGTGGGGACTTCAGACTTTAGGGAAGTTCAAATCTCTTCACATGTTGAGCTGCTGGACTCTTAGGACTTCGTCGGCTCCTTTGCATATGAGAGGCTTGCTGGGAAACCCGGTGTTCTCACACACTCTCAAGTTCAGGTTGTTTAACACAGTTGGGTAAAGAACTTTAGATAGCTCTGTGTCAAGAGGGACCTATTGCTAGCAAGCTTAGCTAGCTGTGTTCGCTGTCTGTGGCAAAAGTTGTTTTGGTTTTGCTTTCAAGTCAGTTTTTGATTTGTATGTCAAGTCAGAAATTAGTACATAACACATATATGTCACAGACGTTTTTAACATATTACAGTAAACATTACTTGTGCCTAGCTATCGTTATTTTCTTCATTAACATATTAATGTCCCTCTTTTTTCTCATAAACCTGTCCAGATAAGTGAGATGGCTCCTAAGAAAAAGGTGGTGGATTGTACACTACCCGACGGCACTGTTTTGACAGACACAGAAAAGAAGAGGTGGCGTCTTGGCCAAATCATTGGCAAAGGTGGATTTGGAGTGATTTATCTGGGTAATGTTTCTAATGTTAACATTTGTGAGAGTTTTTCAGAATAATCAGCTATTAACAGATGTTTCCGCAGTTCTGGGTACTGCATAACAACAGATTAGAGGACAACTTTAATCATTAGATGATGGTTTGATAATTTAATTCAGGGTTATTGATTGATACACACTATATGGACAGAAGTATTGGGACACACCTGTTTTTCAGGGTTTAGGCAAGGTCTCTTACTTCCAGTGAAGGGCAATCTTAATGTGTCCAGAGTTTTATCAAAGGGCAGCAAAGCCATATAATAGTAAGTGGCAGTACCTTTGCACATCTGTGCTACAAGCTGTGTTGCGTCTGTAATCCTGTTGTGTATTGGGTTACTCTGGCATTCCACATTTTAAGAAATATAGTACAGTTGCAGAGGATCCAGAAACCATGCAGAGTCACAGCGCTCATTGAATTGAAATGAAAGAAGGAAGAAATGCACTCTTGGGCGTGGTGTTAAGTGAAAGTGCTGCAGACCAAAAAAGTTCTACCGTGGTTTGTCTGTACTGAACAGCTGTAAATGCTATTAATGTAAAATGAAAGTGTTTATGAGAAAAAACAGCTTAGTCACAAAGCGGTATACAATGCAAAATCATAGAGTGGGGTTCCTGAATGTTGAAGTATGAAGTGCTTAAAATTCCCTGTGCTCTGTTGCATCACTTGTTACAAACTGTCTTTGGAAGCAACATCAGCACAAGAACTGGGTCATCACAGTGAAGGGCAATCTTACTGCTTCAGCATACCAAGACATTTTGGACAACGCTATGCTTTTAACTTTGTTTGTGGAAGAATCTTTTCTATTCCAGCATGACTGTCCCAGTGCATAAAGCAAGGTCCATAAAGACATGGTTGGGTGAGTTTGGTAAGGAAGAACTTGACTGGCATGCAAAGAGCCCTGACCTCAACCCCTGGAACAGAGATTGCGAGCTTCTTGTCCAACATTCGTGCCTGACCTCATAAATGCTGTACAGAATGAATGGACACAAATTCCCACAGAAACACTCCAAAATCTTGTGGAAAGTCTTCCAAGAAGAGTGGAAGCTGCTATATCTGCAAAAGGGGGACCAACTCCATATGAAAGTCTATGTATTTGAATGCAGTGTCATTAAAGCCCCTGTTGGTGTAATGGTCAGGTGTCCCAATACATTTGCCCATTTAGTGTACCTCTCTAATATGTAACAGGCTCATAGCCCATAGTGGACTAGGCTTGTTGATTATTCTACAAATCCCAGTCTCTGTGTGGTGCAGATTTTGGAGAAACCTTGCACAATCTTCATAATTTCCTAGTATGAGGCCAGCATCACATTAACCCTGAAGCTGCTGTGTGGGTTCCTGATTTTCTCTTTCATTCTCTCCTGGGCAACAGCTTCAGATTGTGTGGATGCACCAGTGCGGGAGGATACTGATTATGTGATTAAAGTCGTGAGTACAACATCGAGCCTTGTGCTCTTTCCTGAGAAATTGTATTAACAAGCATTATAAACTTTTAAGATCTGCAATAACTACATTGTTGGACTAATTTAGTAAACATTAGGGAAACATGTCCCTGTAGCCTTCAGCATTGTAGAAGGAGTCTTCATCCAGAATGTAGCCTGTAACCACTAGCATAGTGTTATTCATATCTGTTAAGATTTTACTGCTATTTCAGTCACTGTGTGGATCATTGCTTTTTTTCTTTTAATTATGTATGATACTTTAATTTGCTTATAATGACTTCTTTATCTTCAGGAATTTTATGAAAATGGACCTCTGTTCAGTGAACTGAAGTTTTATCAAAGGGCAGCAAAGCCATATAATAGTAAGTGGCAGTACCTTTGCACATCTGTGCCACTAGCTGTGTTGTGTCTGTAATCCTGTTGTGTATTGGGTTACTCTGGCATTCCACATTTTAAGAAATATAGTATAGTCGCAGAGGATCCAGAAACCATGCAGAGTCACAGCACTCGCTGAAGTGAAATGAAAGAAGGAAGAAATGCACTCTTGGGAGTGGTGTTAAATGAAAGTGCTGCAGACCACTTGTCTACATCTGAGCGTTCTCACACTTGGAGTACATGTCACTCATGAAGAGGCTGTGGATGTAAATTAGCCTGGCTGGATGAATTAATAAGCCAAAGCAAACATGCACCTCTGTGGTCGTTAGTGCAATCCCAGCTTGTTTTAGTTCTAATTCCAAGAGAGTGACCGAATTGCAGATAAAGATGCTGCTCTCTCCAAAGGGCCCCCTTGCCACCTGTCAGTCTGGTGCACCGCCAGTCAGGACAGATTTCCCTAATGGCTAGAAAGGAGTTTGTGTGTCGTGCACTTGTGTGTGTGTGTGTGTGTGTGTGTGTATCAGGCTGTCTGAATGAAACAGAATTATTTCATGTCAAATCTCTTGATGCTTGTTGATCATTCACTTCAATTTTTTAGTTGACAAATGGAAAAGGGATAAGAAGCTTGATTTTTTGGGCATCCCAACCTACTGGGCCTCTGGACATTCAGAATATAATGGAACAAGGTATGATTCAGTTTGGCTTCATTTTACTGATTGTGATGTCAATGTAATTTGCCCTGTGACTACTTATATTTACTCTTTAGCAAAGCAGGGTAACCAATACTAACACCTTTGTTATGTTTCGGAGCAGATACAGGTTCATGGTGATGGACCGTCTGGATACTGACCTGCAGAAGGTCATTATGGAAAATGGTGGACAATTGAAGAAGCAGACTGTATTGCAGCTGGGTTGCCTTGTGGTGAGTCATCTTCAGTACCAGGATTCAACAGGGCTGGATGCAAGACAGTAGGAATGTTACATGCTCTTTCAGAGCTTAGTTTATGTTTAGTATGCTTGCTTAAGAGTGTGGTGAATATAGTTAAAGTAAATGGTAATTAATTCCTCATTAATTAATTGTCTTGTTGACATACATTTGTTTTCAGACCGTATTACCTGCAAAATGGGAAATTGCTAAAACTCATGATCTTAAGACCTATGCAGTACGACAAAACATCTCTCTGAATATCTATTATTGCTCTATATCTTCTGCAATTAAAATATCTAATTGCATTTTTAAAAGCAGTGATGTGACTGCGTTGTAAATTGTGATCATTTTCTATAAATTATGGTTCAGGCCTGTTTTTTTTTTTTTTGGCCAAGAAGAACAGCATATCTGTTTTTTCCTGGCTTAAGGCTTGAAGGCTAATTGTAATGTGCCAGATGGCCAGGTTGTTGTGGTTACGCCTTATATGTGGGAGTTTAGTTGCGCCTGATTGGTCTAACTCATATACGGGCAGTACACAAGCTCTGTGCTATTAGGTTAAATTCTGTTACTTAAATCTTGCACGTTATAATTAAAATTGCACCTCTTGTGTTTTAAAAATTGCACTATTTTAAATGGCTATTTTGATATAAAAATGATTAATATTGCAGGCCTACATGATAGTATTAACATTTTCATTATAACATAAAATAATCTTGAAGATGATCTATTTAATAGCCCTTGAGTCTACCCTAAACACTGTTAGCATACCAGCCTTCTGTCAGCAGTCATTATGGAGGGTCATTATAAGCTGGTTAAATTATTCATCTGTTAACCTTACCCTCTGTTACTTTGCCCTCAACAGCTGGACGTGCTGGAATATATTCATGAAAACGAATACGTCCATGCTGACATTAAGGCTGCCAATCTCTTACTGGGCCACAGAGACCCAAGCAAGGTTAGTTCATTCTTGTTTATATTAGCTTGTCCAAATATCAACATGTATCACATAAAAGTGATCCAGCTTTCAGTACAGTGCTTATTTAGTGCTTAATTTTTGACATTTATTAAACATTTGACATCACATCTTTGTGATATGATCACATTTGACATCACATCTTTGTGATATATCACATTTTTGTGATATGATCATTTTTTGGTCATTTGGTTATTCTCCGTATTCAGCCCAATTGTACTATGCATCAGTATCTGACCATATAAAAAAGTGTAGGCTGAGGGACAGTTTGGCTTGTGAGATGATCTGTTGTTACATGATCTCCTACAGGTATATTTGGTTGACTACGGTCTGTCATACAGATACTGTCCTAATGGTGAGCATAAAGAGGACAAAAAGAACCCAAAGAAAGGACACAATGGCACTATAGAGTACACAAGTATTGATGCACATGAAGGCAGAGGTAAAGCTGAATTCATCCTTTCATTCATTCATTTATGCTAAGGCTGCACTGTGAGTGCTGAATGTGAATTACTCACAGTTATCTCCAAATAATTTTAACTACCTCAGCTGTCTTGGCTTTCTGTTAGATGATATCCTTTAAAAGAAAACTAAGATTTGTGTTCTTTTCTCCTGCCGTGTGAATGTGTGTGATGTGCAGTTCTGCTTATAGCAAGGCCAGTGTATATAGATTCCACCATCATGCTCTTAACTCTAGGTCGAGATATTGGAAACACATTACCTTGTAGATTGCATACAGTCTTTTTATTGGATATTGATCGCTTTGTCCATGTCTACCTGGCCAGACTTAATTCAACAATTCCCTAAATAGTTGAAGTCATAACCTGCATCTTGTATGCATTAACCATTAATTAAAGCTTTGATGTTTTGTTAGACTGGGACTCTAAGCCAATATCTCTGTCTGCAAAATAGTGCAGGCATTACAGAGGTTCAATACTAAATCTATGCTAGAGTAAAGCTTGCTAATAGCCATGTTTCTGTTGCTGTCAATTTTCCCAGTATATAAACAGCAAGTTAGGGTGCTTGGTCAGCAGTAAATAATTGTCCATTTTAATATCTTTAAAGGGTGGAAATACATTGTATGGCCAAAAGTATGTGTGATCACCCTACTTAATTACCACATTGAGGTGTTTCAGCCACAGATTTTGCTAACAGATACAACTTCAGGCTAATCTCTATAGACAAAAACAGGTAGTAGAATGTGTCAAGGTGAAGAGTTTAAGCATGTCACTGGCATAAGATGCCACCTTTTCCACGGGTCAGTTTGTGAAAATTCTACCCTGGGTTGTCTGTACTGACCAGCTGTGAATGCTATTAATCTAAAATGAAAGTGTCTATGAAAAACAACAGCTTAGTCACAAAGCGGTAGACCAGGCAAAATCGCAGAATGGGGTTCCTGAATGCTGAAGTATGAAGTGCTTAAAATCACCTGTCCTCTGTGGCATCACTTGTTACAAACTGTCTTTGGAAGCAACATCAGCACAAGAACTGGGTGTCTGGTGCTTAATGAAATGGGTGTGCTCCAGAATCCAAAGAAAATTCTGTGCTTTCTGCTTTGTTACAACAGTCCTGTTCCAGCATGACTGTGGCTTCATGTGCACAATGAGCAAGACACTGTTTGATGAGTTTGGTGTGGAGGGATTCCAGTGGCCTGCATAGAGCCCTGACCCCAACCCTACTAAACACGATTTGGGATGAATTGGAATGTTGATTGTGAGCCGGGCCTTCATGCAAAATAAGTGACTGACCTCACAAATGCTCTTTAGACTGAATGGGCACAAATTCCTGCCAAGGAGTGGAGGCTGGATGGGGGGAGGGTGATGTGCAGGAGGTGTAGGCATCAGATGTCAACATACATAAACACAGTCGTGTAACATCTGAGACCGCTGAGGCAGCTAGTGGAAAGGAAAAGTGAAAATATCTGATATAATCAGAAAAATCAATGTAATGATGTGGTTGATATGCTCTCATAATCGCTAGGTCAGGTGACTGTGGAGGGGAAATGACC
>JBBPCX010000154.1:19089425-19136976 GCA_037974365.1 Hydrocynus forskahlii
CCAAACAAGTGTCCATATTTCAAAAAATGTCTCCTGGATGATGCCCATGGAACATGGCTACATGAAATATTAAGTGCAAAGTATTCTTGTTCAGAAGCAAGACATTCTCAATCCCTTGTAGTTATGGTGTTGACTCAGAAAACATGACGTCTGATAACTATTAAAGTAAATCACATTGAAGTTCAGACAAAGGTCTGTTCTTATGTTCTTACTGCAGTTTGTTAACTCACTCATGTGCAGGGTTTTACATATGGTCTTCATTCTATCTCCCTGCTTCTTAGATGTATAGGCAGCTATGGTGCATATATCTTCCTGCACGAGGCAGTGTGCTATAGTCCTGGGTCATGATAACATAAGAGCATGTATTAGGTAATGAGAGCATGGTAAGAATGCCTACGCACTGACACAAGTTCACTTACTGTCCTCATCTCAAAGTCATACAGGAGTGGCAAACCTTGTTTTCCACTGTCAAGTCTATCTGCGAGCAGAACTGATGCCACAATGGTTGACATCTAGGAGTTAGGGCTGTGGAAGCTGACAGCTGTTGTGTAGGTCGTTAGCATCAAGTCGCCCCCGTAGATGAATGCAGATTGTGGAGTGTTCCTTTCCTTGTGGCCTCTGGCACCCCGTGTAGATGTTGATGTGTTACCATGGTGAGGAGCGCAGAGACAGGCACTCTGCTTCCCGCTGAACTCTGTGCTAAAGGCCTAATTATCACCTGTAGGGTTGAAGAGAAATGGCTGAAATTCAGAAGGAGAGGTTCAAGAGTTTGACACAGCACTTTAGGTAATTTGAATAACAATGGGCCATAATTATGAACAACAGCCTCACGTTGATGGAAGGTGTTGTGTCTGGCCTGGATTGTGTCGTTCTTGTGGATCCTCATTTTAAAACCGAATCGGTGTCAGACCTGCCCAGTCAGCCCCCTTCCCCTCTCACAAAGCCATATGAAGTGCTAATAGCGTAAGTGCCGTGTTTTATGCACTTAAGGCCAGTATCTCGGTGCTAAGGCCCATGTGGTTCAGAAAGAAGACCCACTATATTTATTACTAATAAGGTTTTTTGTCCAAGGTCAGTGCTTGTATCAAGACTTCTGGGATAATTCTAATTTTGTGTTTGTTAAATTACAGTGTTATAAGGGAGAAACCTAGAAACGCATGGCCTGTTGGACCTGGCTGTGAGATTGGCTAACGGGCAGGAGCGCCTAATGGGCATGGTGAGATCAATGACAACCATGGATTTAGGCTGAGATTTTCCCCTTTGATGAATGCAGTCAATAGGTAATTTCTCAGGAGATGGACTGCAGTTACAGTATTGAGTTGATAAACTCTCCAGGCACGAACAGTCTATGTGCTTTAATTTACCCTTATTGATGAAATCAAGTTGGTGGTTTTTTTTCATGAAGGCACCTGCTTAATGTGATATTTACTCTCACATTTGACCAACTCAGGTGAAACAGTCAACTATAACAAGTATAAAGAATGATAATTTACTAATAACATTTAGATAACATAACTCCAGGCGTGTATTTCATAATAGTGTCATTTTGAAACATCCCAAACATAAATGCCCTTCTCTGTTGAAAATATTTGTTAAGACAAAGTTGTGACCAGGAAGTCATAACAGCTAAGCACCTCTGAGGTACTCTGAGTAGAGTTTAGATTCTCTGCCCGAACCCGAACATGGGCCGAGCCGAGATCAAGCGCTCGGAGTCTCAGTTTACGAACGCACCCACAGCTGAGAACGTGTGTTATAATGGCCCACATATTAAAAAACTGTCGGGTTTAATCGGGCTCTGGGCGATAATTACAGTTAATGTGTCGGGCCGGGCTGGGCTCGGACACAAGGTGCACGGGCTCGGGTAGGGTCGGGTTTCATTTTTGGGCCCGATCTAAACTCTAACTCTGAGTAAGGTACCGTCCTCACACCCTGCTCCCCGGGCGCTGTGTTCCTGGCTGCCCGCTGCTTCACTTGGTGAATGGGTTAAACACAGAGAAGAATTTCATGCTGTTCACACTGTGTGCTGTGGTGTGTTCACGTATGATAGAATGGTCACGTATGAAAGAGACCCCTCTTTCAAAAACAGGGTTTGAAGTAA
Organism: Hydrocynus forskahlii; assembly: GCA_037974365.1. Taxonomy (NCBI): domain Eukaryota; kingdom Metazoa; phylum Chordata; class Actinopteri; order Characiformes; family Alestidae; genus Hydrocynus; species Hydrocynus forskahlii. The sequence continues at coordinate 19,091,524 of JBBPCX010000154.1, forward strand.
GACTGTGCAACATAGGTACTTGTTTAGTGGAGCTCTGAGCGGTCACAATGCTATTGTTACCACTGAAGCTGTGAATAGATTCACATATGGCTGTGAAAATGTGTGACCTGTTCCTAGGAAACCATGTTCTTTTAATGATCTTTTTGGTCTAGTTAAATTTTAGACTCCATGCCACTTCTACATTCTTTGTGTCTTCTCTCCGTGTTGTGAGGTATTGTATTGATGCTGCAGGTTATTTAGCATGGTCAAGCCAATAATGGTTTTGGAGATTAAATAAAAGAGGCTGCTGAAAAACAAAATGACAGTGTCTTCCCCACTTCCTCTCTTTGGGGACTTGAAGTGGGAGAGAAACGTCTGGTAAAATTCTTTTGTGTGCGTGTATGTGAAGAAGTGTGTTTACACTAGATGGCAGTTGTGTAATGTGCTACAGCTGAGGTTGGGGTGTAGGACGTCCTATGTGCACACGCATACACACTGATCTCTGGGTCTCCTTTTAGGCCAGCAAAGACCCCACGGAATCCAGTAACATGTGGGAACAATTTGGCCTCAGACATTTATTTCTTTGTTTTACTGCCTGGCTCTCTGGCGGAGAAAGTGTCGGGCCGGGCCATGGGCTGTCTGGATCATGTCAGAGGCCGTGAGTATCGAGTTCCTGAGACGAGCCGCCAGGCCAGACGAGTCAGTGAGGGGGTGGGGGGTGGTGTGCGGGTATGATGGGGAGAAAGAGAGAGAGAGAGAGAGAGAAAGAGGCGTTTGAGGTGTGCGTGGGGTAAATGGGCAGGGGGGAGGAAACTGACCCCCTCTTTCAACTGGCAGCCTCTCTCAGAAGGGCCCTGTTTGTCTATGAGACAGGCCAGAGCACCAGCTGAAAAAACAAAATACTCCTCTCCATCAGTATTCCCCTCTCTGTCTTTTTCATAAGGGCATATTTCAGTGGCCAATGGACAGGCCATTTAATCAAAAGATTCTTTTTTAACTCTCTTTCCTGCCAGGTATTCATCTCTTGCTTATTCTCCTTATCCCACTGACTCCCCCTCCCCTCTTTTATTTATCTCCTTACCCTCTCCCTCCGTGCTCTTCTCCACTCTATATCCCTCTGCAGCCCCGTCCAGACGAGGGGACCTGGAGGTGCTGGGCTACTGCTTGCTCCATTGGCAATGCGGAACTCTGCCCTGGCTCTCAATGCTCAGGAATCCAGTGCAGGTCCAGGAGGCCAAGGCCAAGTACGCAACCTTTCCCTCCCCCCCACCTCCTCTAGCCCACCACAGGCCCAGAAACAGCACTCTACTGTGTGTAATGGCTGCTGATCAGAGGCTTTTAGCTGTCTGTGGTTATTCAGCCTGAAGTATTCCCTAAACTGCTCTGTTAAAGTATCAAAGGTGTAGTTGGCAAATGATATGGAGGACTTTATTGCCTGGAAAATGGCAGTGCCTTTTGAGGCATAACTTTTTGAGAGAGACACTGTGTTTCAGTGAATAGACACAGAAAGATATGGAGTTGAATTTCCACTCATTGGCTAAATGTATTCCACAACAGACAGTACATGGTGACAGAGCAGCTCATTCTGTGACTAGTCATGATCTAAGTTAGGGGAAAAAGGACTGAACACTAGTGTCCCATATGGTCTGCTTTTCCCTTTTCTCTTTTGACCTTAGGCTAATTGCTGACCTGCCAGACTCAGTCATCCAAATATCTGCCCCTGGCTTCACTACAGGTAAGAAAGGAGAGAGAGAGAGAGCGCAAGGGAGCGAGTGAACAAGTGTGTGTGTGTGCACTATGATCAACAAGGGGTAGCTGAGAGACTGAGCCACCCTGCCTCTCCTCCATCAGCAGACCATAGCAGCCCTGCATTATCTTTACCCCTTGCACAGAGCGAGAGGGCACGCATGTCTCCTGAAAAGAGGCTTTGTGATCTATGATTATGATGAGGTCCTATTCCCCCCAACCTTGAGAGGCTGGCTGCAGCTGGACCAAAGAGATAAGGCTTCCAACATGCATCAATGCCGTGCATGTGATATACATTAGGTTAGACTGCCACAAAGATGCTGCATACTGGCCTAGTGCTGCAGGCAGCTTATTTATTTCAGTGAAGAATGGAAAGTAACCGTATTAGATTCACATTTGTGTGCCTGTTTGAATAGGGTGGCTCATTCACTGTTATGTTCTTGTCAGGGTCTGTGTGTTGGTATGATGCTTTTTTTTTTGTTGTTCCCCTGGAAAGAAAATGTAGTCCACTGATGCACTGGTGACACTTAACTCCAGCTGCGGCATATTAGGAAGCATAACTTCTACCGCATTGTGACCAGCCTCATGTCATATGCAACAAACTGCCACTTGCATAAATTTACAAATATTTATGTAAAAGTCTTGGTCCACAAGCTAAACATATAAATGGATATTCTCTTGCAATTGTTATTGTTGAAGTAGAAGAAGTAGACTTTCTTGGACCTGTTTGGGAAGGATCTATAGAAGTGGACCGAAGTTTGAAATCCTTAACATCCTCTCTAACCTCTTTTTCTCTTTTGAATTGTTTTTCAACAGAGGTAGCCAGGTTCCTTCTCCATGTAAGAGCCCTGGGATACAAAGAGAAGCCAGACTACCAGGCCCTGAGGAAGGTCCTGCTACAGGCTGGGCCGTGGGGCCCCCTGGACCTCTCCAGGCCGAGAGCAGTGGAGACAGCCAGGCCAGCCACGAGCAGGGTGAGTGTGAAATGCTTTGGCCTGCAAGTGCTCCTGCCTTAATGGGGACCATATGAGCAAGGGCTGGAGCATGTAAAGCAGTCTGTGGGCTGCGGCAGATTTATCTGTCTGGGAGACGGCAGGGGATGCTCAGGTTTGAGAACCCTCCACTGACCTCTTCCCATGCATGCTAACTCCCACTCCTGCACTGAGCAGCACAGAATCCAACAGGCAGCGCAGGTCTGCTAGCTGCCACGGAGGTAGAGTGGAGTGAAGATTTACAGAGTGGTAACAGTCTCAGAGCTGTCTAAAGCCTCAAGCCTGGAGCTACAGCTCACTGTAGCATCAAGAACGTACGAGAGCCGTTTAATTAAAGCCCCCTTATTTATAGTAATCATATACATGCTGGGGATTGTATTTCAACTGATGTATGTGTGTTGCACATTGAAGAGCTCAAAACATATCTTATCCAAATTGGTACACTCTACCCAATTCTTTGATATACAGAATTATGGTGGGAAGAAGCGATAATGGTTCTTTTTTTTCTGTATACGGGTAAATGAGGCAGTGAATCTTGACCGGATGTCATAGGTTAACCTCTGCTAACCCTGCCGAAGGGCTCATTGCCTGTCAAGAGGTCTGGAGTGGAGGCCTGCATTCTGTATGAATCACTTTACCACCGATCACAGCTAACTTGAACCACTGAACTCTATGAAAGCACAAGCAGGCCAATTTGAAGCTATTGAATACACACATTTTACTAAGGCCAAGAGATCACCTGTTAGAATTACAGTGGATTTTTTTCTTTGCCTCTCATTTCCATGTAGAACTGTCCAGCAGTTTGATCCATGGTTAAAAAGAGCTCAGGTTTCAGTGTTAAAGTTTGGTAAGTTTTAGTAAATAGGGACAGTATTTAGGTTGCCAATTCCTGGCTATTAGTGCACAGTTCTTGGGTGATGCCTGTAATCAGAGTTGCTTTGATGATCTGAATAGTATAATTATATTATCATTAAATAGAGTAATGTGTTATTTGCCATAAATGTGAGCATGTTAAAACACTGATTAAATTATAGCTTAGAGAATAACTGGTACAGTTTAAACAATACACAGAATTCCATGTTGTGCACATCAGCTGTAAATGTTGGACTTGGCCCTGATGCCCACACTTTTGTCCCACCTTTAGATGTGAAAACACTTAAATGTACTATATTGTCCACATACAGTACACACTGATTGTCCTTGCAGAGGGCTGTATGAAACCTGTAAAAGAGGTTCTCTCTTTTTCTGACCTTGGCCAAACCTCCTGCACAGATGGAAAAGATCAGTGTCAACACTACGGGCATTAAGATTTGAATCCCTCCTTTTCTTTGTAGTAATATTTTCTCAGTGGTTTCTGTTCATCTCCTTCTGGAGGGTCAAGCTCCAGTTCCTTTGAATAAAATTTAAAACAACACCATCAATGTCACCCCAGTGCCTCAACTCTCCTGTAATAGCGTCAGGGCGAAAGAGGTATGCTGTTCCTAACGCCACTCCAACGCTCATGGAGTTTATTTTGCCTACACCTGACCTCAGCAGTGATCTGTGGCCAAATTTAGTTTGGAGTGTTGCCACCTCAGGGAGAGCACTGAGTATCATTAATCAGGAGAGGTCCTCTACTCTCAGGATCCAGGTCAGGGTGAGAGCACAGAGGAGATAGAGCTTACACACGAGAGCAAGGGCTCATGCAGCGTTATCAGGGTTGCAATTTATACCCATTTCTCTGAAGTTGCATAGCTTTACCTGCAATGCTCTAAATCATGTTTTCATGCCATTCTCCCTAAAAGGACTCAAGTTCAGGGAGATCAAGCAGACCAAAGCTACTGTCTGAGGATGAAGATGAAAACAGGGCTAAAGTGAAGTCCATACCGGTCAAAGTTCGTTACAGAATTCCTGGAGAGTCAAAGACGGTTGAGCAGGTAACAGATAAAGTGACGTTTATGATTCACAGGTTATTTGTCCATGAAAAATAATCATCAGATGTGTCACACTCATTATTTCTTTATTTTTACACAGGAACCATGGAAAGCTATACAGTCAGCTAAACAACCTGCCACATCTAGGCCTATAGCCAACGACAGCGATGAAGATGATGATGATTGGCTGCCAAGAGTCAACCCCAAATCGCAAGACAAAAAGCAAAGACAAAAACACAAACAAGTAATGCATTCCACTGACAAACACCATCATGTCAAACACTTAATGGACAATCAGTGAGCAAATATGTTTTGATAAATAGTATACAACAATATCTATATGGTGCTTTGGCTGAATAAAGGTAAATAAGAGATACATTTTGAATTTGTTGTAGAATCACATGCACTATTATCTGTCTGTGAAAATACAATATACAGTTGACTGTCTTTATCTTGGTGAAGAAGCCAGTTCCAGTATCTAGAGCCATGAGAACTAATGAGTCCTGGCTGCTTACGAGAAAACAGAGTGACCCACAAGTTCGCCTCAGGTTCAGCTCTGATGTCAGTGACCACTGGAGAAGAAAGTGTTCCCCATGGGATGACAACTGCACAAGACCCAGTGGAGAGGAGGACTACTGGGAGAAATCTCACCAGAATCATAACCACTGGGATGAAGCTGATTGGGATGAAGTTGACTGGAATGGAACTAAATCGAGTACAAATGCCTATAAGTACAGAGATGATCAATACAGACACAATGCCAGGAACATGCATCATGCACACTGGAGGCTCAAAATATATGTGTCAGTTGCCATTGTTGCACTCCTCATTGTGGTGTTTGTTGTCACTGCTGTTTAGCAGTTATTGCAGTATCAACAGCTTAAGTTCAACCTATGATTCTGGTTAAAAAACAACAAAAAACTATAGCTTTTGCACAGAAATTGATGCACTCATGATTTCTGAATGGCCATCTTCACTGTGATAGGCTGAAAGAAAATAATATGTATTATTGTTTTTACTTAATCACAGATTGTGGCAAACATTTGAAATAAAAGAATTTTACAAACAACTATTGTCAAATTTATTGAGAGTTTTAATGAGATAACCCATTACCTTGCTGCAATAGGGACATTCACCAAACATGAGGTTAAAGCTCTGTCGACTGGTGGGCAAACCTCTCAGCCACTGTGATAAGATAAGCTCAGTAAATGATGTGATATGTAGTCAAACAAGTTGCAATGAGATGGTTTTGACTCTATTGACAAATCCATGTTTGTATGTAAGGGGCAATCAGAAGTTATGATATTTATCACCTCATAGAGACAGGCCTGATGAAATGGCTGTCCACAGCGTGGGTCATTGCAGACCTGATCTGGGATAGCTGAATCCAGCCTATATGCATAGCAGATGCCACACTCCACACTGAAGCTCTGTTACACAAAATGAGATGCATCATATTTATAAGAACAATAGACAGGAAACAAGCTTGATATTTTTCCCTCCAAATTTTGACTGGTAATGTTCTGGTTTCTCAAAACAGCATATTCTGAGCATAAAAAAGACAAAGAAAAACCTTCCATCTGAAATCTGCATCTATTTTTCACCCTTTCCCCTCTAGCTCTCATCCCTCTTTTCCTGCTAACTGAGGGGCTGTAATGCATAGGGGTTCATATTTGTTTCCACAAGGCGAGAAGACTCAGGTGGGCTTATCAACCCTGTGTGTACTTGACCCCCTCTTCACAGAATCCTCCTCCTTAGCAAGATGCCAAACTGAGACTGGAGAGCCTTCATACATCTTTCCCCCCATTCCCCCCTTTTCTGCTCTCTTCTTCTCTACTCCCCTCCACTCCACACTCTGTTTGCATATTGCTTTTCAGATAATTAGAGGCTTTTTTTCAAGCAATCCATTAAAAGGATGGCAGGTAAAATTTAAACATCTGGTCAAGTAAACTTTTCGCTCTTCAGAATGTTAATGACGGCCAAGCATTAATCAGTGGTGCAGACTGCAAATAAACACAGCGCCCTTTCAACCCACCAGCCGTCACACACGCGCGCACACAGAAAAAAGATAAATTGTGGATCTATGATTAAACAGCTCTTGATAGTGCTGAGGATTCTGCCACCTTTGTTATTGTAATGATCTTATCTGTAAACAACCCAATTAAAAGAAATCTGTATCCACCTCTACCGATGATAAAAAAAGGAAGAAAAGGAAGAAAAAAATCTTGCAAACCTCAAATGTGATCGCGCTGTGCAACTAATTATAAGTGGCGGTGTGTGACATGAAAATATGCAACGTACAGATTTTTCGTGGGTGGCAGGCGACGGGAATTCTATCTCCATAACATCCTTCATATTCTGTAGGACACTGCAGTCAGGGTTCCTGAGAGAAGAAGAGAAATCAGACCTACATGCACTAATTAAACACATGCAGACAAAGATTCGGTAGTGTAATGAATACAATTCAACGATTAGCACTCAAAAAGGGCCCACATGTCACTGTGCAAACCAATGTTATGGTCAAGGCATGGTTTATAGCTGATGATTTATGTATTACAGACATCTGTACACAGAAATAGGTTTGGGTGTTTAACCATGTGCCAAATGTCAAGAATTGATTTTTGTAGATTTTGTCCTTTTTCTGTGCAGCAAGCTGAAATCAGAACAAAGGAGCCAGTAATTAGTCTCCTTACCATAAATGCATGTTAGCGTTCAGCTTATTCCTCAGGGGGGTGACCACTGCAAAGCACATGCAAAATAACAATAAATGCACCGTGTGGCTTGTTCACCATTAGATACTACTAATACTTCAAGCTGTTGTGTTGCAGTAAATATACTTAGTTGTGTATCATATAAACAACAACAATCAAGCAAAATAAATCACATCAATCAAGCAGAGAGTAGCCAAACAAGCCTGAGGGATGGTTCTATATGAAGGCAAGACCTGAGCTCGCCTTCTAATGTACCAAAGCAGTTTCAATTAACTGCACCTCATCTCTCATTCAGCACCCATCACCTGATTGTAGTGCACTGACAGACAATGCACAGCCATGTCATTTCTTACCACTAATCTTTACTCGCGCTTAGAAATGCCACGGCGGAGCAGCAGCACAGCCGGGAATTTCCTACTGTGACAAACAGTCTGATGGAGAGGGAAATATTCAAATAATTCACATAAAACGTGCTCATCATGGCTGTTCCACCCTGAGAGATCAATCTGGGAGGAATGTGATAGCCGCTCCCTCTGTTTGTCATTTGTAAATGCAAAAAGCAATATTTCTGTCTGACCCCTCGCTCGGAGGGTCCACGTCTGCCACTGTCTTGACTATTGAAGTGTGGATTTAATATCAATGAATAACATTGCTAGGCAACCAACAATATGTTCTGTGTGCCATTGTTAGCCAAGCATGACCTTGGATTTAAAGAAACAATCACAGAGGCTTAAATAGTGCCAACTGACCTCAATTCCAGCAAAATCTCTCTTAGAATCTAGAAGGACATTATACTGCAGTGCACATACTCCTGTGTTAAACGTAATAAAACCTTTATGGGATGTACTCTTATGAAGCGAGGTAATTGAAAAACAAGGGGATAAATGGGGTTGACGGACATGGATTTTTCATATGTGGAATGTAGTAGAACAGGTAATGTAAACTATGGATATAAATTCACGTCTAGTAAATTTGCAGATAGGAAAATACTCACCATGCTCAGCTCCGAGCAAACAGCACTCCGGCAGCATCTTGGGGTGCCTGGGGTCGATCTCAAGCTTTATGGAGACATTGTTTCCTGGGGACACAGAGTCAGAGCTCAGTAGCTGTAATATTATGCAGCAGTAGGAAACCACAGATGGTTGAAGATGGCAGAGCTTACCAATGGCAATCCTCCTCATGGAGTCTGCTCTGGTGGGTTTTTCAGGTTCCAGGACCCAGGTGTGCTTGTCTATCTCATCTAGCACTGCCCAGAACTCAGCCAAGGCCTCCACAACCAGCAGAAACTGGCTGTGGATATGAGCTAGAGTGCTCTAAGGAACAGAATAGTCTTTACTATTAAAGTTTACTATTAAACTTTAACACACAGCTTTAGTGCTCACACATGGATGCATTACAAAACAAGACTATGCACGTCTGGAATACCCAGACCACTTTACTGTCCTTATTAGCTTGAAACGATCCCACTAATCACAGATAGCATAAGATATATCTCAAAGCTAACTAGCATTGTCAAAAAAAAAAAGCAGTCCTGGATATCATCTAGCTATGTGCGATTAAATGATTAGTTAAAGGACAGTGGTCCTCCTGCACAGTCCGTGCAGCAGCCAGTGTCTGAAATATTAATTCACTCAATAACACTAGCTGAGATCAGGCACCTGAATTTACTCTGCGTGCTTCCTGCGGGTGTTTAACATTTAAGTTAAGAAAACATTCAGTTTCTATGAGTACCATGAAAGCATATTAATGGTTAATGGAGTATTTAAGATGAAGTGTGCTGAAGCGTCAATCTGAAGCACAAAACAACCATCAGAAAAGCTTTGCAGAAACACTAGTGTGAAAACAATGTAATCTTGACAATAAATTAATAAACAGTTTTAATTTATTGTCAGTAAACAGTGTTTTGGGCACAGTTTCTGCAGATCATCCAAGCATACGTAGATGTGAATCAAAATTTTACATCAAACTGAAAAGTACAAAGACATTTTCCCCAAATGCCAATAGATACTATTGGAGAAAGTAGAGACAAAGGAACACTTCTGTCCATCTGTCTTCAGTTGTATTTTATCAAGATTCCCTGACTGCTTTCCATAGCCATTGTTCCTTAATGAGCATCTCATCTTATTCCACTTGCACTGTTTGACTAACACATTCAACTCACTACTGTCGTTATTACTGCATTTTGAAAAATGGAAATGTAAGTACTTGACTAACACTGGGCATTTTTTTTAGATGTAAGATAACAATGTAGTGAAGGAGCTAAAGTACATCCTTGGTTGGGACGGGAGCACATTTTATGATAAGATGCTATGACAAGATATTTAAAGCTTGTGTTTGTGATTTCATCATAAATAACAGATGTATGGTTTTACCATAAAACTGTATACTGTAGGAAGTGTTTATGTGATGGAGCTGAGACAGAAGCAGTATGGATCGCTTGTGATTCAGACGCTTTGTGACGCACACGGGTCCCATCTGGTGTGAATTTGGCGTAATGTTGGTTTATGCTTACGGTACTGGCAGTTTTAGAAGTCTTGTGGAGAACGTGGTTGTTGCCAATAGTGTGTTTTTAGTAGTAGTGGAAATATTTACATCTTTTTATCGGACATCTACAGTAGGACTACTGTAGTTTCATGCATGCGGTAGATAGAGATATAATCCAAGAGTCCTGGCTTCTTGTAAAAGCTTTCCAAAAACACTCCAGTCAAGAACAGCTATCAACATTAGAAGGGCAGAATCTCTCTGAAGTCTCTCCAGCTTTCCATCACTCCATCACCAAACCACTGATTAGAACGTGAAACGAGAACCCTACTTATAATAATTCTGATTGAAATGGGAAGAACATATCCCATACATCAGAAAACAAGTGAATCCAAGCAAAAGCTTTTGATCACTGCATACCACAGACAGCTCATTTATGGCTGTGCATTACAGCTTCCTATAATTCTAACATACACAAACACACTGGGGGCTCTCCTTCCTGTGGAGCTTGCTCAGCAGTGAGGCAGAGCTAATGGTTTGAGTACGGCAGCTCATAAATCATGGCTGCTGATTGACAGGTGATGGTGGCTGGCCCTGCTTCACTCTGTGCTGTCAGAGTGAGTGGGCGCAGGTTGACCATGACGATCTGCTCCGAGAGCCACGCTCCCAGCCCCGTCTTTAATCTCAGCCCGCAGAGAGCTTTGGTCTGGACACCAGATCCTCTCCATTCAAGATGAAGACCACTGGTTTATTTTTAGTACTGCTCAAATGGAGTGTGACCTGTTCTAAAATGAGGTTAAAGGCAAACAGAGATGTATAAGTGGACTCAACACAATAAAAGAGAAAATATCTGCCAGCTTACAACTCTAAATTAGTATAAATTAAATTAGTATAAATTAAAAGTAACTGCAATAAAACATGTTCCTATTGGATGTCAGTCTTTTTTCAGGGCAGCAATGACAATGTTTGAGGCATAATTCTTGCAATGAAATATCCACAAACTTTTATGAACAAACAACATTTTATCGCACAGGACAAAAGCATACTGACTTAAGTGTAAAGCTAAGTGGAAGGGTAAATGTTAAATCACCCTCGTCATCAGTTGCCTCATTTCGCTCCATTGTAATACATCTGACCACATAATGCAGGCAATCTAGGAAGATTTCCAGGGAGAAGTATGGCCATATTTAGGGATGTAATTTCATGCATTTTCCTTTTGTCCCATAATTTGAGAATGCTGCTGTTGATTATGTCCTTGATTCTTTGATACATTTCCACACAAGTTAGGTTGTAGGGAGAAGTGAAATACAGCCCAGAAGCTTGTAATTGACCACAACAAAACAAATAGTTTTTTTTCAAAGACTGGTGGATTCATGTTTCCTACGAGATAAAAAGCCTCTCACCCCGCTATGACCACAGATAAAAGGGAAAGGATTATATAACATATATATAATGACATTAAATAAGGAGGAGAAAGCAATGTGGAGACTCGGGAGCCTAAAAGAAAAGAAAAACATTTGCTGTGTGCTCAAGTGAGGAAGAAACACGCGGGTGGAACACATTAACGTGAGTGAGCTGCCTCAGTGCAACAGCCACCTAAGAAAAGAAAGACATCCTGACACAAGAGGGGGAAAATGAACCAAAAATGATGGGTCACTGTGCCAGTACAGTGCACACAATTTAGCATTGCACAGGTGCAAAAACTCTGCAATTACTTTCCAATTAATGCCAGTTGTGTGATTATGGTTATGCTTTTATGTGAATATATGGTCCAAGTAAAATGTCCTTGTAATTGGATTTCTATTGGAAAGAAGACTAAAAAGCAGACTGGCACAATGGATTCATGTTTAGTGAGGTGTCAGTCTGCTCACCACACTGTTAACTATTCCAATTAAGTCTCTCTTCATAATGGTCAACAATGCATATTCATAGAGTCACTTAGAGAATGAGTATGAGGTAAATAAATCAATAAAAGCTGGGGAAGAAGTGAGGACTACTCTTAAACCCTTAATGGGTCCTCTAAAATAGCCTTGGTTAATGAGAGAGGCATAATGTATGGTGCAAAAGGCAAGGCTACACAAAATATGTTAAAGGTGCACTCAATATTTTATGAAGACAATTTTCCTAATCTTTTGCCACAGACATTTCTCACTTCTCTCTACTAAAAACAGAAAAAATAAGTAGCAGAGGAAACAATGCATTGCTTTATTTGTCTTGAACAGATCTGTGGCAAAGTTTAGCATCATCATTAAATATACATTCAGGAGTGATTTGCGTATTCATGCAGTGACACACTCAAATATATAAGATGCAATGCTAGACTTAAAAAAGCTTACATTATGACGAGGCAAAACTAGTCATGAGGCCGCTCCTTAGAGCTGTATGTAAAGTATAATGGGGTGCAATTACTAATGCTTTTACTCAATCATATTAGCACTTGAGAAATCAAAGAAATATATATATTTTTTTTAGTACTGATAGTGATAATACTGACAGTTAGAATCAAATCATTACCTTAACAAGAGAATCAGAAAATCTTTTAAATACCAGAACATGTTTCATATATTACAAATAACATTATGTAACATTCATTATTCTTCTTATCTTCTGTTCAGTGCTTCTAATTAGGAGATGTGATTTGAATCTATGTTCTCCACATTGACATGAATTTTGAGCCTTTGTCCTAATATGTTAAATCAGGCAAGGCATACACTTAAAAAAAAAAAAAAAAAAAAAAAGTGAAAAAAAAAGTAAAAATTCCACTTGCCAAAAAACTTTACTAATACTTTAATATTTCTAATGAAAGCTACTAGTATTTTTACTTATATCCAGCTGTTTCACAAGGCCTCATGTACAAAACAAATGACAATAATAAAAAAAATGCACTTGCATGGAGAACAGTGTGGTCTCAGGCAGAATCAGGCAGCAAACTCTGACAGACAGGCAGGGAGCAGAACCTGTGAGGCTTTGACACTGGTAAGTAGAAATTTGTACTGAACCAAGCAGAGCAGTAGCGAGGGTAATTGACAGAGAACAACACTGATGTGTGCTGATTGCTTAGAGCGTGTGTGCGCTATGAAAAGACTCTTAAAAATACTGTGGCAATATTCATATAAAATCACAGTGATGTAAAATTAACAGCTGCACATGTATTGTTCTACGTACATAACTGGTCACAGGATTATGAACTTATCACAATACAGAACTATAACATAAACCTAATCAAAAAATGGATCTGAACTATGCAAGGTTCAAATTGCAAAATGCTGAATGAAATTTGGTATTTATTGCAAATCTAAGATTTAAAATAAAGGCAGCTTATGTGAATCCAAGAACACTTAAATAGCCTTGTTAAAAACCTGATAATATCAATCAATCAATAAAAAAGCTAAAGAATCCCAATACCACATCCATCGCACAATAACAAATTGAAATACATTTGTCAGTAATCAATAGTAACATCAGCCAAAGAGGAGAGTATTTAAAACTGTGAAAAGCACAAAACATTGACTTAAAATGTAGGAAATAGAGAACAATACAACTGAAAATCTGTTTAACTGCGTTCAACCACTGCAATGCTTAGTCTATAATGTGTTTATGTCTACTTTTATAATAATGATGAGCAATACACTTGGTTGTCTCTGGACCAAGAGGTCATGGGTTTGAATCCTACCTTCAGCAGAACATCACTGGGTCCCTGAGCAAGACCCTTAACCCCAAGTTGCTCCAGGGAGACTGTTCCCTGTAGTTAGGGAATGGAAGTGGCTTTGGATAAAAGCGTCTGCTAAATGCCGTAAAGGTAAATGTGTCCTCACAGTTTAAGCAAGCACGGAAATGGCTTGATTTTTACATGACACAAATTATTGAAATTTGTGCTATGTAAAGAAATTTAGAATGGTATCTTCACAAAGAGGAAATCTCTCTTCACATATATAAAAAAAAAACCATACTTCATGGCCACATACTTCAAAGTAGATTTATTTTTACATATTGTAATGATCTGAGACATCGACACACTTGTATTGAATACAGGCATTTACCAAAGAGAGAAAAACAACGCCATAAAGGTAATGCTTCATTATGATTGGTTTTCTCACAGCTCTTGTCAGACAGGCTTCCATTCTCAATCACAAGAACATCATGTGCTAGGTGCACCTGTAGTTGCCATTTAAAATAGGAAATTCTAATTTAGACATCTTGTCAAACAGATGTCATGTGAAAAAGAGGAACGTTTTCAGACACTGCGGAATGCTCCAAGGTGATATTTACTATTTTTTATTTTATTTTGTTTTATTTTTTTTAAATAAAAAGGAAGGAGGAGAAATTAATGACTCAATGATGCAAAAAGTTGAATATGCCATAGTATTTCTAAATGCTAACCAGATCCACAAAGATCTGTTTACAGTCTTTGACGCTTTAGCTTTCTGATTACTACAAACCTGCATACTAATTATATTACAGTGTTAATCTGGACAATATCAGTAATGCCCAATGAAGTTCTTCCCTTTCTACAAAAGAAAATGTACAGTGGCGCTTGAAAGTTTTAGAACACTATAGAATTTTCCATATCTTTGCATAAACATGACCTAAAATATTTCCAGATATTCATACAAATCCTAAAAGTAAATGAAGAGAACCCAATTAAACATATAAGACTGTTATACTTGGTCATGTATTTATTGAGGAGAATAATCCAATACTACCTGTGTGAGTTCTTCACCATCTGTGAGTCACAAAGGTATGTGAACCTTTAGGATTAGCAGTGTTTTCAGTTAATAGGATGACAATCAGGTGTAAGTGGGTGCCCTATTTTATTTAAAGAATCTTTATCTTAATTTTCACAACACATGTTTGTGGTAATGACTCATGGCACGAACAAGAGATTTCTGAGGACTCCTGAAAAAGAACTGTTGATGTTCATCAGACTGGAGAAAGTTACAAAACCAGCTCTAGAAACCTGCTGTCCAGTAGTCGACAGTCAGAGTGTTTGTGTACAAATGGATGAAACATGGTGGTGATAGTATCATGGTTTGGGCCCATTTTGCTGCATTTGAGCCCAGATTAACGGGCTAAAACATTCAAATCAAGGGTTAAAAAATACTGTTTCACAAACATGGAAATGTCATTAATACAGAAATGTTGAAAATCCTAAAGAGCATGCACACTTTCAAACACCACTGTATCTTGCTTTGCAGAATCAAATTCACTATTCAATAAGCACTAAGTTCAATGTCACCACAGTAATGGTTTCCTGGAAACACTTTCACTTACAACTGTATTCACCACGTAGACCTATGCACTGAGCAATTATCTCTTATAAGCTCTCTAAAAATAGATATAATCACAAACACACTATTATATGCTACCACTTAATATACTATCATAAAACATTTAGTAGTGAATCAAATATGCATGTAACATAACTGGGTTGGCCACCAACATGTCTTGGTTTCACCTGAAGGTAAATGCGTGTACACCTGACCAGAGGTTTTTGAGGATATTGCAAGGTTCACTTAATATCTGTCTCTATTACCAGAACTGGCATATGCATGATTAAGGCACATTCTGTGTGCACTCAAGTTTGATGAACGAGGCCCCAGGACGCTGGCTATGAGACTGACTGAGCTGTGTTCCTGTGGAGTCACACCTGCACTGCTGCGTCTGCCACCATACAGAGAGCCCGACCAGCCAAAAGCTCTGATCACTACTGTATACTACATCACACACACGCACAGTCGCACTGTGGCCCGACAATGCCACTGTATAATTATTCATTTAAATCGGCTTGAGAGACAGGCAGACAGACCTTTCTTTTCTCAGAACAAAGGAGATGCATCAAGACATCAGTAGCCCAGCAGGGCAGCAGCCAGCAGAAGGCTGCTCTGTGCTGAGCTGGTCTTCTCTGTCAGAGAGCCGTGTACAGACACCACGCTACAGACGCAACAGTACTCAGCCAGCAAAACCCGTCTCACCTTCAACACTAGTGTTACACAATATATCAAAAGTTTTCCTTTTCATTTTTTGTAATGATGGTTAGGCTATAATTTATGTATTTATCTCATTGTTATTGTTTCCTTCAGAATGCGCTGAATAATGTTAAATTTTTTAAGTTATAACGTTTTTTCCATAATTCCCTTTGTCCATTCCACTACGCTTGAGTGGATAGCATATGTTTTTCATTTCTGTGTCATTTTGGTATTAAACATTGTCATGCTAAATTTGCTATCCTAGTAACATTCTGATATACGACTGAGGAGAACAATGCATCATTCTCTGCTTCTGTTTTATTCATAGAAATATGAAACACAAAATACATTGGGCTTCGGGACTCGGAGTTTAATTAGTTGTGTCTTATTAGAGGTTTCTTTCACACCTCTTCCAATCTCCTTACTGTCCTCTCAGTTCATCTGGCATGCTTTAAGCCTCTGAGAACTGTAAA
The DNA here is from genome assembly GCA_037974365.1 of Hydrocynus forskahlii. Classification (NCBI taxonomy): domain Eukaryota; kingdom Metazoa; phylum Chordata; class Actinopteri; order Characiformes; family Alestidae; genus Hydrocynus; species Hydrocynus forskahlii. Next base: position 19,107,785 of record JBBPCX010000154.1, read on the forward strand.
TTATTTTAAGGAATGTAACATCAAAGCAATCCTGCTGTACAGAACACCTTTCATCATCCACATAAACATGTCTTCAAATGCCAACCTTGAAGTAATTAGCACCATTGTGTTGAGTAAAAGGAGGCCAATTACAACAATGCAGTAAAAGTCAAAGAAACTAAGTTAAGGCAGCATACCTGTGGGGTCCATGTAATAGCCAACGGGACGGGGAGGTCTGCAGAGCATTCTGGAGCTTCAGCTGGATACTGTGAGGAACAGAAAATAGGCCAAAAAAAGATTGTTTTTTTTCCCCCCATCTTTGTAACAAATTAAAATGCTAAACTGCACACAGCTAAGGAAGGAAATCGGAATCTCCAGAGAGGAATGTCCTGAAATGTTTGAGGGAGACATAACTGACAATAAGATAGTAAAATGGCCTATAGATAACAAATATTGTACATACCTGGACTATCTCTCAGTGTCTGCTTTCTTAGTAACTACACCCCAAATATGAAAAGTATTAGCATGCTTTAGAATTTCATGCTTTAAGCTCAATCACTACCATCTATAATGGTAAATAAAAATGGTAACCACATCAAACTAAAATACTTTTATAGCACAATTTCTATGCATAATAATGCCAGCGTTAGGTTACCTATTTGTATCCTAGGCCTACATCAGCTTCCACACCTACCCAGCATGACCGAATGGGGGGGATGCTGGCTGCTGGAGGTCTGGAGAGAAATGCCCTGCTCTGCAAGGATGAGCAGATGTGAGGCAGGGGGATCACTGCTATTTTTACCCCTTAGCGGGCAGGTGGGCACAGAGGGTTCCTCACGCCCTGCTGAATCTCATCAGGACCCTGCGCAGCGCCAGCAACCTGCCGCTGGCAGCTCTGCCCCACCACCCCTCCAAACCTGGAGTTGCCTTGGCCTTGCACTGACTCCCTTACACGCATGCATACAAATAGTGTGGGAGCCACTGCACCTCTCACACATCTCAATTTTCTGCTTTTCCCAGGCCCCTGTAATCACTTTATGGAGATCACTCATGCTCTTATCTCTTCCTCTGCACATCTCACCTTCTCTCCTCTCTCCTTTAGGGGAAGTTAAAATCTCACCTAAAATCTCTGTACACAATATTCCAGTCACAGCACATGAGCCCCACTTAAAGTAACCTAAACTTAGCTAAACACTAAGTTTATTATTGTTATTACTGCATTTTTAAGGCTTAGTATTTGGTTCCAAGGTTGAATTAGCATATACTGGAACTTTACCTGTTTCCTAACGATTTCAAACACTTCATGCAAGTAATGCAGTAAAGATGTTATTCAAGTAATTTTCAACCAATCACTGTGTAGCTCAATGTCAGTTACAGTGGGTATAGAAATAGATCAACCCCTTCAAAATATTCACATTTTATTGCTTTGTAGCATGAAAGGACACACACATGCACACGACCAAATTTCCCAGCTATATTTCCTCAGTGCTACTTATGACATCCAAGTGAGGCAGCAAAATGTGGATATTTTGAACTTTTTTTATTCTTTTCTATACTCACCGTACCTAAAAATATTATAAAATATACCAAAACATATTTTAATATATGCATAAAGGCAGTTAAAACTTGTGGACTCAAAACTCAAGAATACACTATAAAACCACAGTGGAATTAGTGATTTCTGAAAATTTTTTTAGAAATATGTAATCAGACACTACAATCCATTACAAAGCATTGATAACGGGTTTCATTTAAGATTCTTTGGTAAAGAAACTTTAAATGGTTCTTTACAATGGTTAATCGCCATAATCAAAAATGGACTATATACATTTCTTTAAAAGAAAAGAACTGAGTCAAAAATGATTCTTTAAAGCACTAAAAAGAGTTCCACTCAGCAACAGTCCAAATGCCCAAAAATACAGCTCAGAATTCAGCAACAGCCCACATAGATTCTGTTGTAAATTTGTTTTGTGTCTCAACAGGTTCTTCTCTAAGACCAGGGAAACGTGTCAAAATTGACTGTGGTAACTGAATATATAATATAAATGTGGCAGACAAAAAGCAAATGGTGAGGCATATAATGTTTAAGAGGACAGTCCTTAACCACACCTTAGGCTTTAGCTTGACTGTAATGGCATGTTGGCGGTTAGAGGAGTCCTCTGCCCTCAGCTGAAGAGTGTGGAAGTCTGTATTGATGGAGAGTAGCCTGCCAAGCAGATCAATAACAGCACACATTAGTGAACAGCACAGGTCAACTGGGAGTGTGTATATTCATATGGCCACATTTATTAAGCATTCTCACCAGTAAGAACAAAACCCTTCAGGAAAAACATGTCTCCAGGGCTGTTAAACCCTCTTCACGTTTAGTCAACCTGAAATCAGATCTGACCTTTTTAACTTTTGCTCAGGTGCTTGACTGTTTTATGCATGATTAATGTCATACCTCCAAGGCAGAATTCTTGTTTTCTCATTTTCTTATAACAAAACACAATGATTTAAAATGTCTTCAGAGTTTTTAGCAACGTCACTGTGCACCAGCGGGCTGGGAAAATATAAATAAAATCGTCCCCGTCCTCCCTAACACCGCTCCCACTCATCGTCAAGGCAAAATGCTCAGCAAGCTCAGAGACGTTCCCTAATACCATGTTTCACAAGGAAATATCTCTCATTATTGAAGAAAAACGTGTTTTCTCATTTGGGCTGACTTTGAAGGAATGCTAATGTGCACCCTATTATGCAAATTACATAGCACCCAGATGATATAAAAAGTTATCTGCTGTGAAGTAGGATTGAAACTGTTAGCAGGAATGAGAGACCAGTGGATGTTTTTGTCGACTATCTAGTGGTTTAATTTAATTCTGAAAGTAAGGTTTTGCTTGTAAATGAACCTGGTAGTCTCCATTTCCACAGTGCTGCTCTGCTGGTACCAGTTCATTGCAGATTTATGCCAGCTAATGCCCCACTGTTCCACCTGACATGGTCCTATTTCCTCCGCTTATTTACGAGCTGTGTCTGGATATAACTTGGGAATGGCTCTCTCTTACACACACACACTGAGCTGGACGTTGCCATCAGCAAAGACCGTAAGAACACACATTCAACTCTGTCACACTGCACTTAGCTCCACATAAAACACACAGAGACAAGCAACACCATACAGTCCACCTCACTCTCCTCTACTTTTTACTACTAGAATATACTCCCTTCCTTCCCCTAACATATTTTCTCTCCCACCTCACATTATGAAATTATCCCATCACCGTACTGTGCAGTAGCAGCAGTCCTTTGACCATTCACCCACTCTGTATTCTTGGTCAGAATCAGTCTCTTTCTCATTACCTTGCTCGCTAACTGAAAGTATAATTAACATACCCACCAACATTCTCATCTTTCTTAGGATCTCCCAATATGCACTCAGCATTCCTTCACTTTCTGAATAGTTTTTTTCCTCCCCTCATAGTAGGTCCTCGCTTTTACACTCCATAAAGCAATGGGATGAGTATTGCATTCAGTTACATGAATCTGCGCCTCAGGACCGTACGATTCATTCATTTCCACTAAACAGAAACCTTTTTCCAAGCAAGAATACCTTTCTGCTACTCTGCATTCTACAGAGATCACCAACTGAAGTATCAAGCCTTGCTGGCATTCAGTTCAGATGATTGAAACAGCTTGACAGCTTGATGTCTTGCTGTGAGGATTGATGAGAGCGTTACATTTGCAACTACAAAATCAGCGGCGCTCATAAACGTTGGAGGGAATATTTGGTGTATGTGCATACAAACAGGCCACGGATGAATATACAACAGTATAAAATTTGTCTGAAAGAGTAATTCAAAAATATAAGCTGTGATATTGTCAAGCTGCTTTTGGTGCTTCCACACCATGGCTTCCGGGAGCATTGTGCTGAAAATAGTAAATGTTATTCCATTCTCACAGGTGCCACCAGAGATCATGTGTTTTAAAATATAAGTGCTAGCTAGACTGAGATGGCGAGAGGGACAGCCAATAGGAAACATTTTCAGGTGTCATTATCCTGGTGGGGTGTTAAAAGACTATGGCGAAAGCCTCAGTTTCTATCCCTCATATATGTGCAGGCTGTGACAACCTCCCACCATGGCCCCAGTGCAACTGGCCAAAAAAAAAAAGCAGAACAGTTCAAATATGCATATCAGAGCAGAGGCAAAAAATAGCAAAGTAATATACATTGCCTTTGGTCTGATTTATGAAAATGTACAATATATTTTATATAACGTACTCACATGATTCCAACTGAGTGGTCATAGTATGATGGTCTCTAATTTTTCTTAATGTCTAACACTTTTGAGCTATATTCAGGATAAGAGGAGAGTGAAGAACTGACCCCATCTTTACAGTAATTAACACTAAACGTGCCTTCTTCAAGGCAACTAAAACTCATTAAAATGACCAGGTTCTGCAGCACTTCCCCCTTGCCTAAACCAATCAGAGTCCATAACTATGGCAGACTTGAGGCTATTACCACTGATACGAATTAAGGATCTTAATTAATCTCAAGTGCATTTACAGATAGAGCTGGTGTATAATGCTTCTGACCGCAATTCAGGGCTGAAATGTGCACCTTGTCTCGTCTCTCTCATATAAGTTCGACATTTCCCCATTAAACTTGAGAGTGGGCTCCCAATTAGAACAATTTGCATTTGCTAATATCATAATTATATCTCTGACCGTTAATAGAAAGAGGAAACTGTGAAGCCTACCAAAATCACAGCATGATGTGGCTTACAAACCACATTAACCCTTTCTGCTGCAAACAACTCCTGAATTAATATTTTCATCTGTCTGTCACCACTACATTGAAACTGAAGCTGTAAAAGATTCAAAATTTTAAAGCAATAAGCGTAGATCTGTCAACTGTTATAACGAAGTTGCTTTTTCAAAAGTTACTTGAGATGATCCTGTTATCTAAGTTAATTTTGCACAGTTGTTAGCTTTCTCACTCCAATGGTTATATTATGGTTGCAATGAATATTCAATAAAATGGTATTTGTTATTTTTTCCGGTTTCCAAGTACTTCTGTGCATGGTTTATATCAGCCTGGAAACAAATGTGACCAGCTGTGTTGGAATGAAAACTTTGCCCTTGGCAGATAAGAACAGACATCATAATATAGAATGTTCAAATATTCTGGATATTAATCAATAGGATTTTCAAAAATAAAAACATTCAATTGGAGCCCTAGTTTAAATCACAACAAATAGAATATGTTTCACATGTAAATAAAACAAAATAGAACCTAAAAGGCAAAAATTGGTGAGCAGTGCTTATTTGGGTGCAAATCAATATCAGCAGCTAGGAAGCAGGATAGCTAATCTGTGAATTTGGCTAACATAATCTGTACATTTATAGTTGAATAAAATTAACATGTCAATTAAATTGCTGATTATTTATATGGCCATTAATTGTCAGTCAGAATGTCATGACTGTCACAAGACTAACTGATAAAAGAAAAACAGCAGGAAAGGAAAAAGTATCAGGTCAATTTAACATATCATACTTATCCCATCCTAAATCTTCTATCTCTGTGATGAGCTGTGAATAGTACTGAGGTGGAGGGATGGACTCCCACCCTGGCTGGCTCTTCAGTGCCAATTCCTGACCAGATATTATGCAAAGATGAGAAAATGATTAAGTACATGTTAAAGAGGGCAGGGTGCCCTTTGTATATACCACAAAGTGTACAAAGAAACCTCACAACACAAAAAATACAAATCGCAGAATTACCAGTATTGTCCTCAGCTCCAAAATAAAATTGATCAAATCTGAAGAGTGATGTAACCTCTGTATAAAGAGGGGGGAAAGGAACCATCATTATTATTAGCCTACATCAGCACTACTTAACATTCTTCCTGTCATTTGATTAATAGAGGTGGTCATCAGGGTTAATAATTATTTAATGCTTAAAAAAATAATGAACTTTGCCGCCCAAAGTAAAATAAGCTAGACAGTAATCCTCGAGCCCTGAAGTCACAGGAATAACATTATCAAATACTTGCTGTTAATTAAACAATGGGCCAATCTAACTAAGAAGGAAGACGGTAAATTTGTCAAGCACTTTCATTCAGCGTAACATTACCTGTTTTACGATGTCCTGATAATTTTTCAGCAACTGCTTCAGTCGCCAGCAACAGTGCAATCTGCAAATGAGAAGCCAGGACAGAATAGACACATAGATCCAGGACAGAACAGACTACTATAAAAATCAAGACCTTTATAGCGGACTACTGGAAAAGAATAAAGTTCAGTTATATAGCACATTATCATACACACAAGTTTATTCAATGTGCTTTACAGAAATAGAAAAAAAATCCAGAATAAAACAATGGATGAAGTAAAAAAATGAAAGAACACATAAAACATTTCATAAAAGTACAAACGTTTAAAAGAAGGCAGAAGAGAATAGCGCACTTTTTATCAGCCTTTGAAAGCTACACTTGGTACAGTTCTGATACCGATGGGCAGTTTATTCCAGCAGCAAGCTGCATAGTGACTAAATACCATTACACCAGGTTTAGTTTCATGTTTAGGTTCACTACTAGCTGACCAGCTCCTGCAGATCTATGAGACCTACCAGGATTATACACGTCAAACATATCAGAGATGTATTTAGTACCCAAACCATTACTTGTATATGATGAGAAATGTTTTTAAATCAGTTCTGTACTGGACTGGGAGCCAGTGCTTGTATCAGGAAAAGAGACTTAAAGGAAACATAATCTTACTTTGCCTTTTTCAGTTGATGATCTGGAGGCAGAGATATTCTTAATCTGAAGTCTTTTTCCTGTTAAAAGACACGGAAGTTCTTACTTTAAAAAAAGTATAACATATTGGTTGTTTCAGCATTAACTGTGTATGCATGAATCCACTATAAACTATATACTTTGTTTGGTGTTACCATGGTAACAGGACAACACCACACCTGCACAAGTTTGTTTTTAGCACTAGCTAAGGCTTGTGCACCCACCTGTACTGAGATAAATCCGTCATAAACTGTCTTCTCCTTATTCAGCGCAACTAATAACGGACTCTCTTTAAGTAAGCTATCCGTCATTGTGAAAAAAGAGCCAAATAAAAAAAAAGTTATATACTGGCTCTCCTATTTACAGAAATTTCAGATAAAGTGAGCTAATCCAGCTGCCGGTTCATTTAGCCACCTAGCTAACTCGCTCTCTTCCGGAACTTTAGACAGTTTTACAAACTTTTACAGCAACTATGACCTTCTACAAGTTAAACGTAAAGAGTTTTAAGTTAAAACATGTTAATATGAACGACTGGAAGTTTTTGGCTGCTCCCTAAACCTGTTTCCCGCTCTGGACTCAAACCACGGCTGCGTCAAACTTTCAACAACAAAACTTTATGTGAATCCTGGAGAGAGAAGAGATTCCGGACCATCCTCACAGGTTTAGTTTGTTTCAAACAGGAAAATGTAGACAAATAAACATGTATTTTGGGTAAAAAAATGGAAGTGACACATCAGAAACAAACTATTTGGCTACCACAGACACTTCTGTGCCTTGGCCCCCGTTTATTCACATAAATAGTCCAGTTTTCTAACACAAATTGTAATTTCTACTTGGTTAAAGCAGACGGCCAGGCAGGTAAACTCCTTTACTTCCTTTAAAACAGATCAGTATGATTAAAGAGATATGTATTATTAACATAAGATATGATAAGATAAGATAACCCTTTATTAGTCCCACAAGTGGCAAATTTGCATTGTTGCGGCAGCAAGAGGAAAGAAGGTAAGAACAGCATAACCAATAGAATAAAATTTTTTAGGCTTTTTAATTTTTTTCTTACTCTATTTTGTATGTCTGTATGCATTTTAAATGTGTCACACTGTACACTGTTGCATTTGCACTGGTTAGGTTCAACATGAATATATTCACATTATATGTAGGTATAAAGAGACATTTCATTTCAGGCTCAATTTTCATTTTTACAGCTGCTTTCTAAACACAAATGCCTTTGTTCTATATTTTCAAATGCTGAGTGCAGCAATGCCTTGATATTGCATAGGCGGTTAAACAAAAGAAAAAAAAAATACTCAGATATTCAGCTTTGTATCACTGCCTTTAAGCAATTGCTCATATTACCAGCCCAGAGTACAGCGTTGGAGTATATTATTATATAGGCGATTGCTTGTGAGGAGTGTGTCAGCCGTGCATGCTACACATTGTGCCTAGAGAGATTGATGTTTTGTCATCCACCTGCTTCAAAGCTGTAAAACCAGCCGCAGCAAAGGCAAACCTACCCAGCTTCAAAATCCAAACAAAGAAATCTTAGTGGGCTGTTTACATATCAGTGGAGGGATATATGGGCTTGTGCTGATGTGGTGCCAGAATGGTTGAAAGATTTCAGTCCCTGCACAACGGGTGAGTGTTAAATGCCTTTTTTGTTTGCTACAGCGAGGGACAATTTAAGGCGATTTTGGCTCGGGCTTTGGTTTTTAGAGGGTAAGCCTGGCAGTCCTGCACACACACGCACAGACACACACACACACACACCCTCGCATGCATATTGCTTCAGCCGTGCACCGCACAAGTCTAATGACATTTTGAGTTAAAAGATTTAAGCAATTATGCTTTTCTGAATTGCAGAACGAATGCATCGGCTGTTCCTTTTCTCCCTACTGTTCCTCCGTTCCGACGTCTAGCGTTCATTTATACCTTTTGAGCAGAGTGATCTATTGTGCCTTGTTTATCGCCAGCCATGGTCAGTTCTCTGGAATGCAATTGGCTAGAACTACATCGTGTGGGTCTTGCTCCCTGCTTTTTTTTTCCCTCTCTCTCTCTTACGCTCTCTCTCTCTCCCTCTCTCTCTCTCTCTTTCACTCTCTAACACATTCCTTTGAAGCAAGACAAGAGCAGGGGTGCCCAGTTTATCGCGCCTCTTTTTTTCACTCTCCCTCTCCATGCATGCATGTGAATGAGAATAGGGAGCTATTGTTCTGTAGGGATGTCACTGTAAGGAGTGGACCGAATCTATAGAGGCAACTGGGACATTTGGAGACGGATCGTTGTTGCAAACATATATTTGATGATTTCAGGACAGGAGGGGGCTGAATCTTACATTTCTCTTCAGTACAGAGGTTCAATAGATGTGTCACTCAGAAGGATTGATCTCTTTTTTGTCTTATTTATGAGGAAATATATTATATGTTAATGTTATATTTTTATTATATCAAATTGCATATAATATGACATTACATTGCTGCGTTTAGTCTATTTATATTTTTTTGCGAACTCCTGTGTGACCCATATTGAACCATGAGTTATGCTGTGTGGACACCGGTGTGTGCATTATTTTCAGCTTTAGCAGAGCTCCCTTTGCTGCCCATTATTTGAATGACTAGCGTAATGAGACGGATCAAACCCTGGTGTGGGGCTGACCAGGGACGCCATGCGTGTCAGCTATTTGGCCGGTGTCCTGGACTGTCATTAGGCTCTCTTTATGGGGCCATTCAGAATGTACATGAGGCACAATATGTCAGAGGAAGTTAAAGCGTCCCAGCCCACTCTCCTGGTTCCCCTTCATTTACGGTGTGTGCAGTGACACCGCTGGCCAGCAGCCTGTGCCGTGTGCGTGACAGGACAATGTGCAATATTTCGTCAGCAGCCAAACAAGGCACTGTTAAAAACCATTGGGGCACTGATAGCCAAAGTCATGAATTCTGAAAGTGCCAGACGTACTATGTGGGGCGGGTATTTGCCCATGCTTGTGAAGAAGTTATCATAGTCTGAGTGTGTGTCATAGGAGACGAGTAGCTGCATTTGATCCTGTTATCCTCAGCTGTTACTGCACTGGCAACCATCCACACCAGTGTGTCTGAATGAGCAACATGGCTAATTTGCTGTGTCATGCGCTGGACCGAACCCTTTCCTCCTGCAAGTGAGGCAGACAGTGTGAAGACTTAGCCTGGATTACAGGACTTCAGAGATAGCACTGAATCCAGCCTCCTGTCCGACATGAATTGATCGGATTAGAAAGTGTGGATTCTATCCCTGAGGGGAAACCAAGCAAGTTGTATATAATTGACTTTTTTCCCTCCATGTCTTGTGGGCAGGGTGTTCTGGCAATGGGGGGATCCCTCGTATAGAGCAAATATCAGAAAGGGCAGAGGTATGATCATTGGTGAAGGCTTAGGGATCAATACCATGGTGTCGAGTTACAGCTGCAGATCAAGGATACAGAGCGATGTGATGTGTGTGCATATGCGTTTCATTGTGAGTTTGTGTGTCTGTGCTTTTTCGTGGTATGGCCTGACACGTATTTTTTTCAGTTTCAAAGAATTAAAAATTCTGATGACTGATGTTATTGTCAGTAATGAACTGACTTTTCAGATGTGTCTCAGCTCTCTGCTGTCACATTTTTACTAGAGGTGGGCAATATGGTGGTGTTTTAATGTTATTGCAGTAACATTAGTTCTTCTATGGTGGAACACAATTCGATTTTCTGGAGCATGTTGTCTGGGCTTAAAGAACACTAAAATATGTTTCAACAAAAAAAGTCTTGTTTAATTTATTGTAGCACAAAATCATTATACAGTTTTCTCTGCAGTTTTTTAAATGAGGCTCTAGTTGCACTTTTTGTCTATCATGATATACATCATGTATCATAAAAATAATTCCATATTGTTTGTGCCCAGGAATAAGATAACATCTTAAATATTACAGACAATATAAATATAGTATTCTTGTCAGTCTCATTGGATAAATCCTGATAAGTCCTGTTTTTCTTATTTTTCATAAAAAATCGCTTTCTGTTAATTGTCATGTTAAATGTTAGGTTCAAAAATTTTTTTTTTTTACCATAATAATATTTGTATTTAGCATTTAATACTGCAATAATCAGTTTTGTAATAAAAGTAAATGATTATCTTCATACATGTTTGTTTATTAGTATATAAGACAAGTCAGTAAATATCACAGCTTTATTGACTTGGTTTTTGCTGATAAAGGTAAAGCCACAGAACCTCAGCTGATGCAATCGGCCAACCAGTTTATTAACCCGTGTATGTAGGATTGTCATGAGACGACATGAGACCAAAGTTTTACTTTGATACCTAAAGCATATTTCTTGAAACCAGAATGATACTATAATAATAATAACAATAATAATAATAATAATAAATAACTATAGTAATAAAATGATAGCAAACTCATCATTGTTGGAATGGTTTAATGGTTAATGGTTTAATAGTAAAATTTTATTTTGTTACTTTTGCATCACTGCAATACTATTTAAATGTTAAATAATCCCTAAAAGTAACAATTCCTCAACCCAGTTCTCATTCAGAATGTTCTGAAGGGGAGAAGAAATACAGTAAAGCCTAGAATTCATCACACTGTGTTTAACACAGATAGCTTAGCTGATTGTTTCTATGAGCAAGAGATCACATATATTACTGAGTAAAACTCTTCACCTGTATGTTTTAGATATGCTAATAGTCTCTGCCCATGCGCTCAAATTAGCATGCCCAGTGTTATTCGCTTGTAGGCAGAATACAGTGTCAGCATAGTGTTAGCCTATTTAAATAAAGTCTTGCGAGTATTGAGTGTATCAGCTTGTTTACCATGTTGTAGTATTGAAAAGCATTGAACTTCCACTGTATCGTGTAACACACTGTGTGTGTGTGTGTGTCTTTGTGTGTGTATGTGTGTGTGTGTCTGTCTGTGTGTGTGGATGTTTTTGCAAAAAAAAATGCCTAACTGTCCAAACTGCGTTGGATGTTTTTCAAATGAAGCATTCAGCAAGTGAACAGTCAGTTTTGAAGTTAAACTGTTGGGATCAGGAAAAAACTGGATGAGTGTAAGGATGTGAGAGTCTTGACAAGGGACAAATTATGCTGGCTAGAAGACTTCGACAGTGCGTCTCCAAAATGGCTGGTCTTGTGGGGTGTTTCCAGTATGCAGTGGTCAGTGACTACCAAAAGTGGTCCAAGGAAGAACAATCCAGTGCAAATGCAACAGGTTCACGGGCACCCAAGACTCATTGTTGTGGGGAGCAATGGCTGGCCCCTTCTGGTCTCATCTTACAGTAGAGCTACTGTAGCACAAAAGTTAAGGCTGACTGTGATAGAATGATGTAAAGACACAAACTTTATCACAGCTTGTGGCGTATGGGTGTGCATAGCTGCAGAATGGTCAGAGTGCCCATGCTGATCCCTGCCCATCCGAACTGGGCCATGAAGCAATGAAAGAAGGTGGCTTGGTCTGGATCATGTGGATGTGGATAGCCGTTTGTTTGTGTGTGTGTGTGTGTGTGTCTTACCTGGTGAAGAAATGGCACCAGGATACATTATGGGAAGAAGGCAAGCTGACAGAGACAGTGTGATGCTCTGGACAATGTTCTGCTGGGGATCCTGACATTCGTTTTAGATATTACTTTGACCACCCACCTAAATATTGCTGCAGACCAAGTGCACCTCTTCATGGCAACAATATATCCTAGATCTCAGTCTGGGATTTACGTGGAATCCATGCCTTGATGGCTCAGAGCTATTTTGGCAGGACCAAAATTAGGCAGGTGATTTTTTATCAATATTTCTGTTCCTCACAGAGTTATTTCTGGTCTGTGAAGTGTAAATATAGTAAAAAGATTCGGTTTAACTGGGATGAACAAGCTAACAAAGTGCAAATATATTCAGCGCTATGTTTTACGAAAGGATTCACTGCAAAACAGCAACTTACAAAGTAAAGAATAAATTACCTTCTACAAGGTTCAGTTCTTCACTGGCCTAATTAGTATTAAACCCTGTGTGGTTTGTATATGTGCACTATAGCCAGCTTGGCACCAGCATAACATTAAAACTGCCAAAGAAGCTCTAGCGGACTTTAGCATGATCATAGTGGTTGTGTAGGATGGTGTTTTGTATAGATCTTATTTTAACAGAGAAGAACACTGTTTTGTTGTGCTTAAAGGTGCAAGCACATAGCACGCCCACATCAGAGTTAACTGGGGGTGTGGAAGGTGAGTATGGATACAGTTTCATTTGTTGACTAGAGGGAGGAAAAGTCACTTGTTGGCAGAGTTGCTCAGCCAGGTGTCACCAAGTGTCTCACTCTTCCTGTACCTGTCGTTTGAAATGTAAAGCCCTCTGCAGAGTCGTGTAATAGTGACCTCATGATGTTCCATAAAATTCTGAAGCAGGGCTCGCGGTCATTGTAAAAAGTACATAAGGGATAAGTAATGTAAAATGTACGTAAGAAAAACGCTCTGATCATTTTTCAGTAAATTACTGAGTGGCATGTATGAAAAGCTCTGCACAGAATGTTACTGTTCACTTAAACCCACATTTTTCCACACTGATTACTCAATCAGCAGAAATAATCAGTGCATTACTAAACTACTAATATAATTGATAGTGTCGACTTTAGTTTAATCAAGTAATTGTGATGGCATTAGTTATCAGTGTATGCCATGTTTTTTTTTTATATGGGATTTAGGGATGCTGAATCACTACAAGAACAAGGTCTGAAAATGTTGCAGTGGTATTTGCCATGTAGCTGAAACTCTACACTGTTGCCGTCTCTGCATTACAGCCAAAATGTGTTGCAACAGTGTATATTTGCTAACTGCATATCATACAAGATCATCATGCAACTCAAGTGCAGATGCCTGCAGCAGTGCCTTTGCGTGTGTCAGAAACAAAGATCAGTGCTGTTGATTTTATCAATTATATTAAGCATATTGTCTAATTAATATGTTAGCTGTAAATGAAAAAGAGAGCCGATTAAAGATTGTGTGGGGCAGCCACAAAGTGTACTTGATGTAATTATATTGTGAAGAGTGAGTTCTTCTTATGTTATCGGCCTTTTGATTATGCGATCTGCGTTTGATTATGAATTTTTAGCTTCAGTGTCTGCATGCGCGGGCAAGCAACCTGGTCCTGGTGTGTGTGTGTGTGTGTGTGTGTGTGTGTGTGTGTGTGTGTGTTTGTGTGTGTGTGTGTGTGTGTGGATTCGCTGTGTATATGTGTTGTGTGTGGGTGTGTGTGTGTGTGTGTGTCTGTGCGCGTATGTGAGAGAGACTAAGTGATTAACACGGTCAGCATAAAAGTCACAAAGGCTTTCATGGCAACAGCTCTATAAGCCCTGTATTAATTACAGACAAACTACACTTTCATCTCTTTTATTCAGTTTCATAAATTGGGAAATGGAGTGGGTGAAGCAGCTTGTTGTTTTAGCTACGTGCTTCATAAAATATATTTATGACAGTGGAAATGTATTTATTGCAATTACATTTAACAGTTTTTTTTGTACACATACATGCCGGAGGGCTTTCTTGCGCCTTGAGAGGAAAAAGTTCATTTGCAAATTGAAAAATATAAATATTATGATCTATATGAGGACACCTCAGTAGTTAGCGTGGAGCACAAAGTGCAAAGTGAAGCCCAGATAAATAAAAGCCATATCTTTGTTGATTTTAATTTCATCTTCAGCATTGTCATTATGCGAGTGGCTGTGTGAAATATTGCGATTCTCCACATAACCACATGTAGAAACACAGCACCTCTGTCATTTTGCCAAGGAATTAGGTCCACCTTAATGGATCAATTTTTTGATTATTAAAGCTGAGTCTCTGCGGTGTGGCGTAATGCGTTCTGCATTGATCTCCCTCCAACCTTTTATTGCCATTACTCCAGTGGCACTCACATTTAAAAGATATGTTCGTGGGAATAAAGATTTTACAAAGTGACAGAGAGATAAATAACCTTATAAAGTACAGTGCTCACATTTTCAGCAAGAGAGACGCGCTGGAGAGAAGTCAGCAGAGCACTCAGGCTGAAGAGACGGCACGCATTTCCAAGCTGTGACCGTTAAGATTTGTTATCCTGCTGCTGTTAGTTGAGCGTTCTGTCTTTCTGTCTGTCTGTTTTTCTGCCTGTCCGTCTGTCGGCCTGTCTGTCTGTCCGTCTGCTGGTCTGTCTGTCTGTCTGTCTGTTGAAACTGTTCCATGTTTGGTGTGGTGTCGCTGGTTTGAAGCTGAGTCAACTGTGCCCGTGCTGCATTAAGTCACACACACTTTTGATCTGACTTCAGCTTCAGTGTTAGTAAAAGGAGGATGTTTTTCGAGAATTGTTAATGGTTTTTTTGCATGGTTTGATTTGGGGACTGGTGAAAAGCAAACAAACAAACAAACAAACAAATGAAAAAGATGGTGCACTGGTGCAGTAAAAAGGCCAGGAGCATATAGAGCAGGTATTGACCAAATCTGTGAAAATGAACCTAAGAGTTTGGGACATAATGATCGCACAGCACTGGGTCCATGAGCTGTGCCTGTGGGCTGCCCAATCAATAGCCCATCAATAGCTTTTTATTAAAATTGTTTGCATGGAAATAAAAATCCATATTAGAAAAAAAAGTGTGAAGTGCCATTTATATATTTATATGTTGGTCAGAGTGTGGAGAAATATTGGATGGTATGCATGATTTTGAATTAGAGCTTCAAACATTTTTGCATGATATTGGAAGCCCCCTCCCCCCTCCCTTTAAAATGGATTTTCCTGAGAGATGCATTTGCGATGATCTTATTTTCACTTATTTCAACTAAGCTGAATTAACTATCACATTACTGCTGCGTTAAGATGAAATTAAGAACCAGAATAATTATTAGACTTCGGAGAGTAGCCACATGCTGCATGGGCGCTATTGATTCAGCTCAGGGGGGCTCTGCTTATGACTGATCGTGCCTTATTAGAGGATATTATTTGCTGTACTGTATTGTTGTCCGTTACATCGTGAAGGCCTTTTATGGGAGTCTTTTTCCAACAACTTGAAATACGAGGCAGTAAAATTCTCACCAGTGAAACCTGTCACCCAACAAGCTTCATTTTTTTCCCCTTTTTTCCCTCCCCTCCTTTCCTTTCTGCATTGTTCCAAGCTTAAATCAGATCTGTAGTTCTCCCTCAGTGATAGACCATTAGACATATAATGGAATTTGAAGAGCATCTTTATTTAGAACAGCCATTCCGGAGATTACTGAATAAACTACCCACCTCTTCTCTTCGCCGAGCTTGGAGAGGAGAAAGAGGGATGAAAAAAGAGAAGACAAAGCAGTTAGGTGTGGAGGCTGAAAGGGATGTACAGTGCGAGTTACATTTGCCAGGGTTTTGTGTCTTATCTTTGCAGAAGAGGGCGAAAATCAAAGCGCGGAGGGCTCGCACAAACGGCCGGGGGAAGAAGAAAAAAAAAACAACTGATGGAGAGGTGAGGAGCGCTGCAATGGAGGACGGCTACTTCCTGTTCCTGCTGGAGTGACCTGCAGGTCTGAGGAGGAGCGAGAGGCAGAGCGAGGGAGAGGGAGAGAGAGTGAGTATGAAACAAGTGGGGGGTTAACAGAGGGAAAGAGTGCGTACAGAGTGTGAAGGAGAGGGAAAAATCTAGAGGAATGCAATTGCAGAGCTGAGGCCAGCCGGGCAACTCTGAGGTGGTTTGGAGGTTTGGGTCACCTCCGTGACACCGATTAATTTCCGCTCCGTTTAATTTGTTGTTTTTCATCATTAACTTGGGCTCATGCCAGTGCTATTTCTCCCTCTCCTTAAATGTGGATATCAGAGGTGCTTGGATTTGTATGGATTTCTCTTGACTGATGTGTTTGGCATATTTTTAAGCCATCCTTGCTAAATTTTATCGGGTCCACGCTACAAGATTAAGCGCCGCACCATATATCTGCTGTTTATTTTGTTTTTCTAAAGCCGTATATCTTGTACATTTTTATCTCGAGAAATGATTACACCTTATACCACATCCTTTTAAGCCTTTAAAATTATCACCCAACAAATGATTACCCACTAAAGCCACTGCAGTCACACATACCAGCCAAAAGAGGGCAACATGATTTCAGAATTCCTCAGCTTAGCTTGGACGCTGTTGTGGATGGTGGGTTAAATGTGTAAGTAACAATAATTTACATTTGTGCTTAGAACGGCTTTCCCTGCGCCGTCAGTCAGTGGTTCAAAGCAGGTCCGCACACTTGGCAACAAAAGAGGGTGTTGTCACATCTGTGAGATTTTCCACATCGGAATGAAGTTCTCTGCAGTCATGGTGTCTTCATGAAAGGACCTTGCCACAGTGGCAGCGAAATAAAAACAAAGGAGTCATTAAATGTGCTCGTCTCCCGAGAAACGAACGCCTCCACTCGCCATGCTACTGCCAAAGATTACTAGGATAAGATTCTTTTATATTTTGACACTTTTTGTTTTAGAGGGATTTAATTGAATTTGAATTTCTTTGGCGAGCGGCACAAAAAAAGAGAGAAAATGTAGATTTAGCATTTATTAAAAATCCCACTGATATTGTGCTAATGATAACAGACCATGGGTGTTTCTTAAGAATTTTTAAACCAACTCATTTGCATGAGTCAAAAAGTAAAAAGCACATTTATAGCAAGACTGCATAAGAATATCTGTTATAATAGCACATTTCTGCCTAGCTGATAGTATTGCATATGGGATGTAGGGGCTCGTGGACATCTGTGAAGAGGGTTGTCTGACTTTTCATTTTAAAAGTGTGTGCAGGTAGTCGGAGTTTTTTTTCTCTAATGTTATGTTGGGTGTGTACATGCATATGGCTGTGTGTGTATGTGCAGGAAGGGTGTACAGTAGGCTTACAAAAGACCCCTCTATTTTACATTCAAAAACCAGGCTGATTTGGCACAGCATGCAGCCTTTGTTCTGGGCAGAGGCCACCTCAAGCAGCTACAGGGTCAGTTGCACTTCATCTTCTAACCAGCAGAGGGAGGCCTCTTCAGCAAGAGAGTCTCAATGCTGGACAGAAGCAAGGGCAGTTCTTATGAGCTTCATTTTAGATATTTTATGTGTGTTTGTGTGTGTGTGTGTGTGTGTGTGTGTGTGTGTGTGTGTGTGTGAGTTTTGCAATATGTAAATAATTTAGAAACCTGTATTCACTGTATAATAATGTTATAATTTCTTTCCATAAATTACACAGAGGAAAATGAACACACTTTATGGTACAGGTTTAAAATATGATGCTGAATTGTACATATTTCAGTGTCCAGTATTTTACTGCCAATTTAATTGTCATTAACGTGAACAGTATTCTTGAGTGCACGTCTGTCCGTCACTGATATGTTTTGTTTTATTATGATCTTATTATTGCATTTGTTTCTTTTTGCTTTAGTTTGTCATCTTGTGCTATTTCCTTCTCAATCTCCTGTCACTCCTCTCACTTTTATTTCCATAACAGCAATGCACATGTAGCACAATTCAATTATGCTGGACATGCTGTACAATTAGGCTTTCCTGTTACGGAATTTAACGGTAAATTACTTGCATATTTGCCAGTCATTTGCGAGTGTGCTCTGATTCATTTGACTCTCAGTTCACAGGCTAGAGCTGGAGAGTGGGTCACGTGGACGTGCTTTCATTTCATATCCATCTTAAATAAAAACTGATGTACGTCGCTCTGGATAAGGGCGTCTGCTAAATGCCGTAAACGTAAACGTAAAAAACAAAACAAAATAAATGGAAAAAAAATGTTATATTGTATAGTGGTATAGTTATATATATAGTTATGAAAATGTTAGATGCTGATTAGTTATTCGTTAGTTTTGTGTTATTTTTGTGTGTGTGTGTTTGTGTGTGTGTGTCTGTGTGTGTCTGCTTGGCTGTTGTGAGTTTTGTGGGTATTTATCTTATTCACCTGGATGCTGCATTAAGCAGGATGACTCTCAGAGCTACTTCTGAAAGCTACTTCTCTGGAGTAACTAATTAGAGATTTGTTTTGCAGTATCTGGGTTACTGAATGAAAATTTGTTGCTGAGATTTGCTGATGTGGACATTTCGTGTTGTTCTAAATAGTAACAACAAAGAACTGCTTGTCTCTTGTGTTCCTCTAAGCCAGTTGATTAGCGAATGCTGTGGTCTGATACGCAGCAAAATGTAAAGCATTTATTTGGTGGTAAATACAAGTAGATCGGATCACGGTGCCTTTCTAATTGTCTTATGTTTACTTGCACCTAAAATTGTCAATTGTTATTTATAGCTCGACGTGTGTTGCACTTGTTCAGTCAGGGGAAAAAAGTGCTAGGCATCTGTTCCCACGTTCGCACAAAGCAGTCTGGGAGCTTTTTTGCACGGTGACTCATTCGCAGTTTCTAATGGCTGCCGGTTATTTGTTCGCTGCCACATCAAAATGTTTTCTTGCTACGAGTTTCCGCATGGCGTTGGTAGCGAGTGGAAGGGAAGAGGAGAGCGAGACGGTGAGACGGCATGGCACAGATGTGCTCGGCATTTTTCCCCCCCTCAGCCTGCCTGCCTGCCTGCCTGCCTGCCTGCCTGCCTGCGCTGCTAGTGGAGGAGCGTGGTCTTCGCTCGGCGCTGAAACTGACACAACACCCTCTGCTGAGCTCAGAGCCAGGGACGGGTCTAATCGACGCTGGCAGAACATTCTCTGCTTAATTTTAGCCATAATGACTGAGAGGGGTGAAATGATACTTTAAAGGGGAGTGAGGGGCGAGAGGCACTGCGTGAGAGAGGGAGAGGGAGAAGGGAGGAGAAAAAAAAAGAAAAAAAAGGAGAAGGAGAGAACTTGAAGGTGATTAGTTGTTCTGGAGAATCTTGGCCGTGGAGGCAGGAACACTAATCCTTGCTTTGGTTGGAGCCATTTTGCGCAGTAGGTCCCTGATTCCGCCCCCTCTCAATTTTAAGACCCGTGTCAAGCTCAGGCTCCTCTCCCGCGCCTCGCTGCTCTCATTTCCTATGCCTTCTGGCGAACTCTGCTATTTATAAGAAATCATTTTTCTTCCTCGCTTTTATTTAATTCTTTCCTACTTGTTTGATTTTCTGCCCTGGTTAGGAAGGTGGCCAGATGAGTGGCAGAGATCCAGAGGGTTCCACCACTCAAAATCCCTTGCTGTGTGTGTGTGTGTGTGTGTGTGTATGTGTGTGTGTCACCACCACCACCCTCCACCCACCCAACACACAGTTTTCTCAGTCACACATTCACCAATAATCTCAGCCATATAGCCTTCAGCTGGAGTCTTCATGTCTTTCTCTTCATCCACTTTTATCAAAAGCACCCATCTCATTCCTGCACATGCCATGGGCTAAGCCTGGCACAGTTGACTGATTGTGAGATGGCTAACTATGTTTCAGATCCAGATCACATTATTTGTTTCATTGATAGGTGCATGCAGATCAAAGTAGAGCTGAAGGCCCTTGCATTGATGTTTGTAGTCTTTTATTGTGTACATGGGTTTTTGGATGCAGTCATATTTTATGTCAGGCTCAATAATCCTTTGTGCTTCGGTTGCACACAGCAGCATTGACCATTTTAAATGCAGAAAAAAACACGTTTGCCCAAAAACCAAAAGATTGAGTTTAATCCTCATTGGTGTCTTTAGAGAACCTCCTATGGTAAATTCACTGTAGTGAAATTTATGAATCGCAGAACAGCTGTACCCTTGTCTGAGGTTTCAGAGTTAAGGTGATGCTCGTGTTACAGGAAAGAAAGAAAGACAGAAAGAAAGAAAGCACTAGTGAAAAAAAAAGATTCATAGCATAAGCCTTTTGCCCATGGATTATTTCAGATGCCTCTGCTCTGAATGATGTTCATGTCCTAAACTATGTTTGGCGAATAGTCAACCTGGTGTGTACAGAGGGGAGAAAGTGAAGACTGTATGGAACAGATTGAATGGTGAAGTACCTGCTGTTGAAATATTTCATATTACATGAGTTTTATTGTGGTTTCTCTCCTTTTTTCCCCCCTCCTTCCCTCATTCCCCCACTACAGTCAGTAAAATTAATTTCCCTGACCTTTTGAGCATCCAGAGCAGCAGGGCTCAAATTCCACACTTTATTATTGTGCCGTTTTATTTTACTATAAAATACGTACAACAGGATAACGAGGGACCGGGGAATCCACTTATTGATTTTTATTTCATGGCTAGAAATAATAATTAAAAAAGAAGGAACCAGCACCTGGTCTGTGGGTGAGCGAGTTTGAACGCAAATAAAAGTTTTAAGTTTGATCTTAGTTGCTCTTTTGGAATGAATGCGCTCTGGGTGTGTGGATTTACAGCACTTTATGTGGAAGGGGTTTCACAGACGTGCGAATATGATGCCTCTCAAGTCAAATTTATATGGGGAAGTAATCTGAAACATTTAGCGGCTTAATGACTTGTCACACAGTATTTTTTTCTGTCTTACGTGACCCTATAATTTGCACTTGGTGATGGGAGAAAAAAAAACGGAAGAAAGGATTCCTAAAGGTCATAAATAAATGCTTCATAAGAGACAGCCACCTTCGTATTTTTAGTCTGGATTATTTCAAACGCACAATGACAAATGAGTTACCGCTTTGTGTGAAGGGACACTGCTGTGGTCTGGCTAGTCAGCATTTGGCTCTTAAACATTGCAGTCGAAACATTATCTGTTCTACTACAGTGGAGAGTTAAAAGGCAAAAGTAGAATATCTTCACCTCTAGACGGTCTCTAATGGCACAAACTGACTAATGCCCTGCAATCCTCTGTGGTAATGCATTTCAGAGTGTTGTCTTTAAGCTCTGGCATGGCTGTCCTTGCCCGTCTCATCCCATCCGTCGCCCAGAGATGGGCAGACGTGGCAGGACAAAATTAATGAACTGAAACTTTTACAGGCCACAGTCACCTGCTGGCAGGAAACTTTATCAGAAGGCCCTTAATGCGCATTTGAGGAAAGTGTCCGTTGATAGATATTGATATAGATTTTAATAAATGTGTGAGGGATGGCACCTAAAATGCTGCTCCCATAATGCAGCTTGACAGTGTATTTGTACTAATAACCCCTAAGAGTGGTGATAAAATAGTGGGTGCTCCACTGTAGGCATGATTAATGTGGCTGGAGTAATTAAATTCCATTAGGCCCCGGGATCACCTGCCTGTGGAAGCGCGTGGCAGGCCACGGTGAGCCAGCCAGCCAGGACTGCACAGACTAATGCTTTTTAAAGCGCCGCTCCCAGCCCCAGAGAAGAATGCGCTAACGTAGGACATCTGCTCCCCGTTGATGGCTGATGGTATTGATGCATTGGATCATTAAGGGAGGGGCGGGTGGAGGAGGGTGGGCAGGATGACGGGCTAAGATGCAACTGCAGACCTGCGTCTTTAGCGCTGAGCGCCATGCAGGAGAAAGCATCCAGACCGGCTGTGTCGGCGCGGCGCTGGAGTCTCCGTGTGTCGCTGGTAGCAGGAGTCTGGCTGCGGGCTCCGCTGTAGCGGGGCTCTGTGGGAGTAGCTTTGCCCCGGGTGCAGTGTTGTGCTGTAGGTTTCTTTTTTTTTCCACTCTGCAGCTTGTTTTTCACCCTCTACTCTGTCCTCCCAGTAGATGAGCAGCCGCACAGCCCCCACTGTCCCCTGCTGTTTTGCAGCAGATTCCTGAAGACTGGCATCATTGCGGGCAGAGAGAGGCCTGCGCCCTTTGCAAATGGCTACAGTAATGACCCACTTGGGAGGCAACAGTTCACCGTAACTGCGGATGTGTCCAGGTGCCGCAACATAAGCATTTCATTAAATATTGAAGCAACCGCTTTCAGTTACAGTGGTGGAAAAAAAGGCATTTGGCAACATTCCAAAAGTGACTAAATGTATGGGAGTATGTAAGAGCTCTTTCTCTCGCTCTCTCTCCTCTCCTCTCCTCCACTCTCTCTTCCTTCTTTCACTCTCTCCTCATCCCTCTTTCTTTCTTCTCTCACTCACCAACTCTCTCTCTATCTTTTATTGCTTTCTTGTTCTCTCTCTCCCTTTCTGTCTTCTCTTTCTTTTTCTCTCTCTCTCTCTCTCTTGCTCTCTCCTTTTTCTCCCCCTCTGTCTTTTTCTCCCTCTCTTGCCTTTTTCTGTCTTCTCTCTCTCTAATCACTTTCTGGTTTTACTTGACCTTTCTTCTGCTAATTAGTTGCCTTCTTGAAATGCATTATGGGTAATCTATCTTGGGTGATCCAGCTTCCCACTTCCCGCTCCGGTAATCACTCTAAATGTATGAATGATTTATTCAGTGGAGTCATTTCTCACAATCTTAAAATACACAAACCATAAAATACAGCCCAATTATTACCTGGCTCCAGGAGGCCCAGGGCCGGCCCGCGTGCGTGCTGTGGAATTGTGGTGACATTGAGCAAGAGGAGTGCTGTCTTTGACGAGCAAAAAAAAAATAACAAAAAAAACAAGCGGGGGTAAAAAAACTTGGGGAGGAAGTTGCAGCTGTCTCGCCACACTGATCGCGCGGATGAGTGCGGTAATGGAAGGTGTTGAGGCTCGCGTGCGAGCGCCCATGCTGCGTTAAATACCGTCTGTACAGCGGCGTGAACGCGGCTCGCGCGAGCTTCTCTGACTCTCTGCTCACTTAACTGCCGCGGGCCCGGCTTTTCAGGTGCCAAGGAAATTTCAGAGCCGCAATCCAAGCGAACGCTCACTACACACACATTAACGTGGAACTTTAACAAATCACTGAACATCTACTGAGCTCACAACTGTGTAACATACAATGAGTATAACTTCAGACTTCTGTCTGACATGTAGTTAATGAGAAAGCCATTAGTGAGCGCTATTTGTGTAACAGATTGTGTGTGAGTGTGTGTGCATTTATGTGTGCTGGTGGGGGGGCTGCGTTAGTGGGGGAGTGTGTTGGGGTGTGCGCATGTGCAGGTTGCCCACTGGAAATGGGCAGAGCAGATGTGTAGAGCTGAGGCCCTTGAATGCTGCCAGCTCTTGGGATCCCGTGTTGACATGTGCCTTCAGGTGCACAACACCACCCCATTACACGCATAACAGAGTTACTCTTTTACAACCAGCCAGAGCCAGGGAGCAGTCTACAAGTCTGTCTCTCTCTCTGTCTCTCTCTGTCTGTCTGTCTGTCTGTCTGTCTGTCTCTCTCTCTGTCTCTCTGTCTCTCTCTCTCTCTCTGTTGGTTTCTGTTTGTGTGTGTGCAGTCTCTCATTGTTTTCTTTCTCTCTCTTTCTCTATTTCTATCTCTTTCTCCACTCTTGCTGTGTGTGTGTGCTGTTTGTGTGTGCGTACAGTCTCTCATTTCTCTCTCTCTCTCTCTCTCTCTTTCTCTCTGTCTTTCTCCCAACCTGTTACTGAAAAAAAGCCTGTTGCCAAAAAAAACCCAAATGTACCTACGCTGTAATGAATGATAAGTAATTTAAAGTAATGACATTTCTTGCTTATGAATTTGGGAACACATTTGAATATATTTACGTTTCATTTGTGACAATTTCCTTCAACTTCTTGTATAGCCACATTTTGAGGAGATGAGTGAATACATTTGCAAATGAGTTTTCCTTTCTTTTCTCATTCTTTTCTTTCTCTCGGATTTTTTTCACACACTTTTATCAGAGCAGCCATAAAACAGGCAGTACGAAGTGCTAAATGGCAAAAACACAAGTATCTTTTTCTATATGCAGTTATCAAATGCATGCTTTCCTTTCTATGCAGGGTTGCACCCTTTCATTAAAATGGAAAGTTATAATCATTAAATCAAATGTAATAATGTGCAGAATATATGCCTAGAAATGCACTTAAACATAATGAAAATAAAGTGTATGTGTACTCAAGTTTTAAGCAAAGTCTGAGTGCTGGAGGTATACTAGTGCAGTACTGTACTTTATGTGCTTAATGAGGCCAAAATCTTCACCATGCTGTTAAAAAACAAACAAATAAAAAATTGAATTAATGTTGCTGTTCCCTGAGAACAGCATACACAGGTCTATGTAAGAATGTGCATCAATTAGGCCTGATGTAAAAAGAAAGGACAATTTATTGCTCTAAGGATTTATTCAATTTAACTCTGTAATTGCCTGCAATTCACATGCTCATTATATTACAATTTAGTGCATTTAACACCAGCTGTTATAGAGTTAATGACAGGAGCTATAGGGAGTCGCTCACATGATCCCAAATGACTCCACACAAGGTGTAATTCCACATATTAACAGTGAGGCCTAATTCAAGAAATGTCAAAGGAATCAGTTCCTATCATAAAATCAGAAGAAGGTCATACAAGATGGAAGAAAAAAAACCCTAGCCTTTTATTGTTCAGGCTGATGACCAGTCTTAATTCTGATCATTGGTTTTAACGGTATTTTGTGTTAAATTGTTTATTTGCAATGAACAGGCTAGAAAGTAGAGCTGTTCTACAGGCATTTGCTGATCTGGAGAATCTCTCTGTATGGACAGTACACTAACGAGTTTTTGCATGCTTTGCCAGAAACAGCTTCTTTTCTTGCAACTGTACTGTTAATACTTTGATTTCTCCCATTTGCATAATTATAATACAGTAACCAAGTAGTCCGTAATTTTTTATTTATTTATTTTAAGCAGTTGGTCAGCAGTTTGTGTGTGTGTTTGTGTATTTGTGTGCATGTATGTGTGTGTGTGTGTGTGTATGTGTATGCATGTGTATATGTGTGTGTATGTGTGTGCGTGTGCGTGTGCGTGCGTGTGTGTGCGTGTGCGTGTGTGCGTGTGCGCGTGTGTGTGTGTGTGCGTGCGTGTGTGTGCGTGTGTGTTTGCTCTAGAGGCGTACAGGCCGAGCGGTCTAATTGTAAAGATGGCTCTGAGCAGTGGCTGTGTTTGTGTGCTGATTGTTTACTGCTGCTCGCTCCACCTCTCTCTCTCTCTCTCTCTCTCTCTCTGTTTCTCTCTCTCTCTCTCTCTCTCTCTCTCTGTTTCTCTCTCTTGCTGTAAGTCTAAAATTTTAATTACGCTGCCTGACAGGCGCGGTGTGTGATGCACGGCCCTGCATCCATCACGGCGAGAGAGGGCCGGTGGCGCCGGCCGCCCGTGTCTCGTTCCCCAACGCCAGAGCAAGGGCTGAGCAGCAGGTGCCATATTACTGTGTACAGAAAAGCAATTAGGAAGCATATTGGATGAATGAGGAGTGCATTAATATTAGCAAGTACATTTGTCAGTGGGTTTGATGCGAGCCTTTTTCTTTTCTTTATGCAACATTAAGATTGTGGCGCTCATAAATTCTCCGCTTAAATTGCCATCTGTTCCCCTGTCAGGCCATTCTGAGACAGAGAGAAAGAGGTTGGGGGGGAAACTTTTTTGCCTCTCTTTCTCTGCCTCTCTCTCTTTTTTTTGCTTCTGATCATACTGTTCTTCTTTTTCAGGGCAAGAAGGGCTTGTTTATTATTATTATTATTATTGTTATCATTATTTCATGAGGAACTTGGACACAGATGAGCTAGCTCTCCTGTGCACCTAAATCTTGCTGGCTTGTCCAAACCCATTCCGTGTCTTGGTGCGAGTTAAAAAAAAAAAGCTTTTTTTTTTAATGCATTCTTTCTGAAAAGAGATAAATTTAACTCAGTTTTATATTTAATTAAATCCAACGTGCAGACGGTAGAATATCCCTTGGCAACGGTGCATTTAAAGGCATGGATTAGAGCAGTTTGAGTATGGTATAGCTTGCAGGGAAAGGGGTGCGCTGTCACTCTGTCTCATTGTCTTTCAGCCGCAGAGGAAGAGCTCACAGCTCACTCTCTTTGGCACGGTGGCCACATTCTCAGGGCTATCATCTCAATAACATGGACGGCTTAATGACGGCACGTCCAAGCACTGTCACAGGGAGATTACTGTCAGCGTGTCCCATGCCCGCAGGGGATGTGGGGGGGTGCTGAGCTCGGGCGGGTGGGGGGGGAGGAGGGGGGTGTTTTGGAGGGGGGTGTTTTGGGGGGGGTGGGGGGTGCAGAGAGAGCCCCATGGTAATTAGTCAGCCTGCAGTGTGCGTTAAGTGGACTGAGCAGCCAGCAGAGTGGCAGAGGGGGCACCGCGCTCCATGTTTTTCTGCATTTCTCCTGCTCTTCAGGCATGATAAACCCAGCTTTGCCAGCCTTGCTGCTGGCCATGGACGACTACTCACTGCTACCACTGGTAATACAGTCCAGTCTCATTGTTTGGGCAGGGCTGATAAAAGCTAGTCTCACTGTACGGTAGCCCAAAAGCCACTTTAACTCATCACTGTTGAAACTGAGTGATTAACTAGGAGAGTTCCAGCCCTGGTATGAGTAGCAGTCATGAGTAAATCTGTGTGTGAAGTCCTAAAGCTCACCTTCGGGTAGATTGGTGGTAGTCCCATGTTAATGAGTCTCTGCTGAAACTGAATAAACACATATAACACACACATGTGCATTAAAAGCTAATATTTGAATTTATGCAAATAATATGAATATAGTATTTTGTGATTTGATGTCTTTGTGTTTGCCTTACCATTCACACACCTTTTCTCAGGGAAGCCCAGAATTACATTGTCATCAAATACCTCAAATACCTGGTTCAGCTCAATCGATACTTCTATAGATTTAACCAGGTGATGTTTTAATGGAGTTTCTCAAATCTGTGTTCTTCTAACCAGTTCACAAAACATCAAGTTTTGTTTACAAACAAAACTTGATATTATTTAATGATTTCCTGTTTTTTTGCACTGATAATGTTTGTTAGCTTGTGTATTTACTAATAAGTCCCTTATTGTCATTGCTCAGATGCTCAGATGTTCTATTTAAATACATAGACTTTAACATGGTGTTGGTCCCCCTTTGCAGCTATAACAGCTTCCACTCTTCTTGGAGGGCTTCCACTCTTCTTAGAAGGCTTAGAGGAAATTTGTGTCCATTCGTTCTGTAGAGCATTTATGAGCTCAGGCACTGATGTTGGATGAGAAGGCCTGGCTCGCAATTCCAGTTCATCCCAAAAGTGTTGGATGGGGTTGAGGTCAGGACACTGTGTGGGCCAGTCAAGTTCTTCCACACCAAACCCATCCAACCATGTCTTTATGGACCTTGCTTTGTGCACTGGGGCACAGTCATGCTGGAATAGAAAAGGTTCTTAACCACACTGGGTCTACAAAGCTGGAAGCATGGCATTGACCAAAATGTCTTGGTATGCTGAAGCAATAAGATTACCCTTCACTGGAAATAAGGGGCCTAGCCCAAACCCTGCAAAACAGGTATGTCCCAATACTTTTGTTCATATACTGTAAATCCTGATTGGTGTCCAACCAGTTGCAAATGAAAAAGAAAGCATAAATAAATAAAAACTACATGGAACATTTGAAAATATTTTACTAAATTCTGTTATACCAATTAGTTAGGAATGTCTATGGTGGTAAAAATGTTAGTAATAATGCTATGCTGCTACCAAAGCTAAACAAAAAAAAAATCAGAAATCACTGTCACAGTTATTAAATCAAAATAAACATATTCTGAACAGTGATCCACTCATTTACTGGGGTCTTATGCTCATAAGAAATATGTCAGCAGTTTGAGATATTAGTAGAAGCCTCCTTTGTCTTTCCATATCATCTCATTGTTATGTAGGAGAAACTGCAGACATTCAGGATGCCTCTTTTTTCCTATGGGAACTTACAAGTAGCTGCAACTGGGACCTGATCTAGGAGTATTCCTGTCGTGCACATTTTGTTGTTTTTTTTTCAGCCCTGTTAAGTTGGGAGGCACTGAACTAAGACCAAATTCGAACTCACTGTCAAGACTGAACGTGTTTTTACAAAGCAGACGCTAGTAGACTATTTGTGAGTAGGCTTGGTTCACTGATCGCCAAAAAGAGTTCCTACAGAATGTTTCTGTTTCCCACGCAACAGCTCTAGCATGAGAAACGGCTGTAAAACGGCCAGTCTCTCAGTGCGAGTGGAAGGTTTCATGGGGGTTAGCATAAGCCCTTAGTGGTAATAACTTAGTATCTCTGCGCTACTGTAAAATCAGCGTTACTATTAGCCTGTCATCCGTGGGGATCATACAGCATTCACACTCAGCCCCCCCCATCAAACTGTCCTGGATAAGAAACAGTTTCAGCTGCTTTCTTTCACTCATATGCACACCATTAAATAAGCTGCAGGCCTCCACAGTGTAGCCGCACAGCGGCTTGGCTGTGCTCTCCAGGTTGGTCCTGGCCGGTCGTCATGAAAGAAGAAAGTGACTGTCAGGCCAGGCTGCCTGATGAGGTTTTCTTCACAGCGGGCGGCCCTTACTAAAATATTTTGCCTTTCGCGAGTAATTCTCAACTATTTCTGTTACCAGATTTGACAGTGAGCTAAGATTTAGGAGACTTGTCAGTAGCTGCTGCCATAATCTGTGTAGCAGACATTGGCCCAGAGATTAAAGATCAGGAGGAGGGGAGAGAATGGGGGGTTGGGGAGGGGGGGGTGGTAAGGGGGGAG
>JBBPCX010000154.1:19137076-19157956 GCA_037974365.1 Hydrocynus forskahlii
GGTGGTAAGGGGGGAGGGGGGGGCGGGGGGTAGCCACCATGTGCCAGAATTCCTCTATGAGTAAGGATGTTTAATGTGGCTTGCTTTTAACAGACCTCCCTGACTGTTCTTTATGACTGGAAAGCTACAACGTCCTCCCTGAAAACAAAAAACGAAGGCCAACTTTTCCCCACCTAGTGTTCTGAATTAGGGCAAGTTCCACTCCCTGACTTTTCTTTCATTACATATTTCTCTTATTCTGTTTTAACAGCTCGCATCATGGCTTACATCAGACTAGTTTATGAAGGCTTTCGTGTGTTTGGTATCTTTGTGTGTTTGAGAGAAAGAGATTTAAAAAAAGCAGATTTAGCAGGAGATCCTCTATGCAAAGTCTTTTGTGTGAGCACATCTAAACTATCTGTGTGTGTGTGTGTGCACGCACGCGCAGGTACACCATTGTGTGTACCCGTGGGTCGCATTGCTCTAATCGGTAACAAGACAGAGGTTTATCTTAGCACTATTGTAGCAGGAGCTCTCAACAGGTCTCTGCATGATCCTGTGCTATTATGCTGTCTAATACCTTCTCATTGTTATTCATGGACTATAACATGGCTGAGTGTTTTTTTTCCCGCTTCTTCTTCCTCTTCCTCTTCTCCTTTTTCTTCCTTTCCCTTCCTCCCCCTTCCCTCATAGCTCCATTTATGAATTGCTCCGTAACCTCTTTTAAGAGTGCTGTCTAATTGATCTAATTCAGTGCTAACGTATGTTCTCTGTTATTACAGATGATCTTGAAGGCAAAGTTGGTAAAAGCATTAATAATCTGCACTTGTCACGTGCCGCGCTGGCATGGGTGAACGCTCAGGGGAACGAAATAACACAGTCCATAGGGGGCGCATGAAGCCATTATTAATATTAAAGATGATTGTTCCGCACGCAGTCACTTACCTAGCCTAAATGAGAGGCAGTGGGTGGGCATCCCATTACTGCTTTATCATGCCGCTTCACCTCCACTGACTAGGCTGTGAGGAGAGAGGGAGAGAGAGAGAGAGAGAGAGAGAGAGAGGGAGAGACTGTGCAGGTAGATATATTCAGAACCTCCATTCTGTATTTTTCCCTATCTGGACATGATATCCAGTTACTAAGCTATAGCTCTTCTCTGTGGACACCAGAATGACACACATAGACTTTGGAGCTCCATCCCAAGCCTCTTATCAAGCCTCTCGGTAGTTATTTGCCACCATGGTGAAGGTTGTTTGATATTTTGTTCTCCTCTTCTTCTCTCCAGCCACCCCCCCCAACTCTCACCTCCTAATTCGTAGTATGATGACAATAACATGCACGACAGCCTCAGTGAGACCTTTCCAAATGCTGCCGGCCGCCCACCCCCCTGCCAAGGTCGGCACTAAAAGGCGTCTCACTCCTCTCCCAGCGTTCTTCTCCCCCTGCTCCGGCGCACTGCCTAGCTCCGAAAGATATAATTTTCTTCAAATGCACCTCTCGGACTAGTTTGTCTATTTCTGTGGTGCCCTTTTCCAATGAGGCAGAGACTCTCTGTGTCACGCTGTCTCGCGCAAATCACACAGCGGGGCCAGGATCTGAGGGGGACAATTTGCCAGTGGTATGCATGAGTAAGCAGGGAATTTCTCCATCCATTTAGAGTGACCAGACTGCACCCTGACAAGCAGATGAGAAGCCAGAGAGAGACAGGGAGAGGGAGAGAAACAATATAGAATCACTTCTCCTTGTCGTTGACGTTCGCCAGTGTCTAACGTTGCACTGTGGCTGAGGTTTTGAATAGAGGGGACAACCTTCAGATGGCTTTTGCCACTTTTGATCATTCTCTCAGACTGACTCTGGCCATTGCTAGTGTTGCTGCTTGGCGATGGGGATGTGTGTCATTTGTGTTCATGCACTACGACTTGAGCGTCAGGAAAATGTATTCTCTGATACTAAGCCGTCCCCAGTTGTTGTAATGAAACAGTGCTCGTCTTACTTTTTGTAAATACAAAAATCCACAAGCAATGAATTTTGTGATTTAGCCACAAAACAATATTTGTGACTCAGCCACAAAACAATATATGGTGGTTGTTCAAAATAGCATCACATTCCTAAATGGGGCTTTTAAAAATAATATTTATATAGACATAAATGTTTCATTGGCAGGATTTCAATTAATGGCAACTCATTTATAACACCTTTTGAGAGGCACTTCAGCCAAACTGAAAATTTAACCTTAACTGGTGTGAAAACATGAGGCCAGTTAGTGTGAAATGCTTTTTTTCCTGGCTACCTGGTTAACGCAGAAGGAAGTCTGATAACTACTGTTACTGCTAGGAAGCCAAATGTCACGTCTGTATTTATTAGCCTCTACATCTGTGGCCATACTGGCTGTCAGGATTTCCTTTTCGCCATGGGTGGTGTACGCAAATGACTGTATGACGTGTTTATGAAGTGCATGTTATTTTAATTTTGTGTTGTAGTGAGAAAACACAAAAAGGACACAAAATTGTAAATTCTGTCTGAGGGATGCAATGATACAGAATCCTGCATAATGTGACATAAAACATTAAATTCTAAATTTAGGCCATAATGCCCCATTAAAGTCAAACTATTTTATCAGCAAGCTATATATTTGTCAGACCCTGGCATACATACGTGTGTACAAGTGTGATTTCTTTGTGCCATGAACAATTTCAGGGAGCCACATATGCAATACTGTGCATTAACTGCAGTTTAGTCCTGTCGTGTGGAGAAACCACAATAAAACAAAGAAAGGCTTTTTAATGAGGTTGTATAAATTCCATTTATGTCATTATTTTAAGTTGGCCTTCTGCCTAAAAAGAAAACAAGGTACTTCTCTCAGTCCTTTCATCAGTGAGAGATCCCCATAGGGGCGGGCGTGGTTTCCTCCAATGATCCTGCTCTGCTTTGGCCTAGGTCTGTCCGGGCTGAGTAGAACAACAGACGTGTTTGGCAGGTTGCGCTTTTCAAAGTGCAGCACATGAAAACCCGAGTAGTCCCGCGCCGTCTATGAAAGAGTGTGTAAATCCTCCCCGTCTCCTTTTAAACATCACACCGACTTAAGAGTTCGCTTCTTACTTCTCTTCTGTGCTGGCGCAGGTTTCGCCACCGAGATGTTTAATGGAGTGGTTATCACAGCTAGCATTCCTGCATAAAGCAGCAGCTTTGAGAGAGAAAATAAGAATTCTCCGACGTGCCTGAAGGTGTTTGTAATTTGCGCTGGTTTGAGAGACTGCTGGTTCAGGGATGTGTTGAGCATGTGCTGAGTTGTTCACTTGTATTCTTTCGCTGTTTGAGCAGAGTTAGTTTTTGAAAAACGCTACAAAACGCTACACTCTCTCTTCCTCGGAGCCCTGGAGAGCCCATGAGATTTCCTTGTTAGCTCAGATGTGGAATCCCGCTTTTTTTTTTTTTTTGGGCCAGGCACCTACTTGTAGTGTGTGTGTGTGTGTGTGTGTGTGTGTGTGTGTGTGTGTGTGATGCCATCCAGCCAGCGGCACGGTCAGGATGATGCGCTCTCTTGCAAAGCGCTAACCTTGATCAATACCTTGCTATGGATCGCTCCAAACCCCGACGCTCCTGCACACTTTTTATTTCAATATCATGGCTGTTTGAACACTCTAGCCAGGGGCCCTTGCAGAAATGGGCTCTAACTGGGCATCATGAACACACACACACACACACACACACACACACACACCCTTTCACTCCCATCCTTTCTCGCCCTCTCTTTTTATCTGTCTGTGTCTTTCTCTCTTTATCTATCTGTGTGTCTCTCTCTCTTTATCTATCTGTGTCTCTCTCCGTGAGGGGTCATAGCGGAAGACCTGTGGTGGAGGACTAAGTGGCAGAGGAGCAAAGGACAGCCACGTCATTTACCTATGTACTACTGTCTCGCTCACTCACTCAAAAAAAAATTAATAAATAAAATTGCTGGTCTTGCCTAAAACACAAACACACATCAAAGGTAACTTATTTTTGGAAGCGGCAAAAGGTTTTTAATCATTTCCCCTGTGCCCTGCTAAGCTTTCTCGGAGTGCTGAGGGCTGAGCTTAAGTCTAGAGCTCTGGCATTATGGATCCAAAAGGACTCCTCAGCGCAGCACAACACCTTTTGTTTTTTTTGCACTTTCTGTGATGTTCCTCTAATCTCTGCTTTGATAGCATTTAAAGCCCTCTTGGACAAATGAAGACCTCAGAGGAGTTCTAAAAACAAAAAGAAAAAAAAAACAACATGCAAAAAATAGGCAGTCGAATGTCTGCAATGACAGAGGAGCTATTGTGCAGTGTGCCATGTTGTTCTTTATAGAACTGTACAGTAGTGTGTGTGTGTGTGTGTGTGTGTGTGTGCGCGTGTGTGTGTGCGCGTGTGTGTGTGGTGCGAGATTGAAGTTCAGAAGCTGACCCAGATGTGTGTAAGTGGGTCGGGAGAGTGGTGGGCCCTGTGCAGGAGGCAGGAGAGAAGCTGCTGGATTCTGAGAGTCAGGAATGGAGAACTACTCTAAGAGCCAAGCTGGAGATGGAGACTTAGAGTACCTCATTCAGAGTGACCCATCTGCCCTGTAGTGACCACACCCTTATAACATGCGTCAACCTAAAGAAGCAAACCTTGCAAGACAATACTACATATACACACATGCATGCCTGTACACCCTCACACACATACACTACCATTCAAAAGTTTGGACACACCTTCTCATTCAGTGTTTTTTCTTTGTTTTTATTATTTTCTACATTGTAAATTGAAACAAACAAAATGATGAAGGAACACATGGAAACACATGGAAAACAAAATCAAGTTAAACAAACCAGAATATGTTTTGTAATAAGATAATGATGGACTGTTGTTTCTTTTTACTTAGTTAAGTGGTGCTTGCCATAATGTGGAGTAGAACCGTAGTGGAAGTGGTTCTTGCCATAATGTGGAGTAGAACCATAGTGGAACAGGATTACTGTGTACCAACCCTACCATCACAACTGATGATCCCAAACACATTAAGAAGGCAAGAAAATCCACTATGAACTCTTGAAGAAGTGCACCGGTTATTTAAATACCATTCCAGGTCGAGACCCCATGAATCTGATTGAAAGAATGCCAAGAATGTGCAAAGCTGTCATCAGAGCAATAGGCGATGTTTTCATTTTAATCTACAATGTAGCCAATAATAAAAACAAATCGTTGAATGAGAAGGTGTGTCCAGACTTTTGACTGGTAGTGTACATGCTATTCCTACACACCAGTTGTCTGCAAATATGTACAGTGCCATGCAAAAATCTGAGGCACCTGTGAAAATATTTTTTAAAAGCTGTTTAGATTAGCAGTGTGTTTTTTTCACATTAATATGTCTGAAAATACTAAATAAAACTAAAAAGAATCAATACAAATATCATTATACAGCAAGTAGTGATTATGTACAGTATATCAATGTGTTCCTTGTAGAAGCACAGTATTACTTATAGTTCCCAACAGAAACCTGTTTTGACTCGGTCAGTCCTTAATTAAATTAAATCAGGAGCTACTGATAGGATTTCACAAATCCAAGCAATGGCTGGAGGAACCGAGGAGAAATCTGGAACTGAACCTGCGTTCTCCTCACCAGCTCAAAAATATCAATTACATTTACAAACAAAACTAATCTTGATATTTTTGACTGCTTTCTTGTTTATTTGCATTTATTCTAATGGAAACTTTGCTAGCAGAAAGACACATTATCACACACAAATGGTTTTGAACAATTTGCATAAGTGCTTTTGCACAGTACTGTACATGATGAATGCTCTATAATTATTAATGAACTGCTTTTAGTGCTTATAAAACTGATCAAATATACAATTAATATTAAAAAAGAACACAGAAATGTTATGGAACCCACAACATTGCCATGACTATGTAACATGTCCCTTCATATACAGACTTCCTGAGAACCTCAAGGCTGAAACTTTAGAGTAGCTAAAAAACAGACACTAAGTTAGTCTAGTTCCATATTGTGGCCTTGAAGTTAAGTGCTAAAAGCAACATGGAAAGCCATGTTTGCCTCTGTAGCGAATGCAAACATTTAAACATTATCAAGGTTTGTAAAACTGTTGTGTTTAAAGATTACATCTGGAAACGCTTGGCAAGTGTTTACAAACCACTACAAATGTTGCAATAGATTATAGGCTGTTAATGGCAAAAAAAGGCCTTTGTCTACCAGACATCATGTTCATGCCCAGTGCGCTTGTGCAGACTGCTGCACAGCTTATTTAATAATAATAATATTTCACTTTTACTTAAAAAAAAGCTGACAACCCAAGACAGGTTTTAAGTACATACCCCACCAATTAGCATCTTACAAACTGCATGCCAAGTCATCACACATTTACCTTAAACCATATCGGCTTTCAAATAATTTCTGATAGACTTGCTTATGTGGTTTCTACCGTATGACATACTGTACAAAAGAAGAAAAAATGGACACTTCGAGAAGACTTCAGAAAGTCATTTTACTATTCGGTGTATTTTGGCTGTACCTTTTATCATGTCATACAGTGTCAGGAACCACAGATATAAGTCTTTTGGAAATAATGCAATGGTTTATACGTGTAGTTTGCATGATGCTAATTGGTGCAGTATATTTTCATTATTTGTCAGTCACATCAGGTTTGTAACTAATGCAAACATTGGACATCCTTTTTCATATTACCTGCATTTAGAGGTTGGGGAAAATTACATGAATTTTATTTTTCACCAATCAGTTCCTTTAATGCATGGACGTAGACGTCAAGCATCTTTATTCTCGACACCTCAAGGCTCTGGATCTCTTGTTCTTACACCTGCCCTCATAATTGCTCATAAACAGAGTCCTATAAAATCCACTTTACGAGGTGATTTCCATCCAAACTTTACTGCCACCGCTGTGTTTATCATTTGGATTCATTTGTATTTAGTAATGTGTGAGCTTCTCCTCCTCAACTTTGTTTTGCATGCTTGTTTTTGACTGTGTGGAGCAAGATGGTGTAGAGGGGGCTTCTATTAAATCAATCCCACTCTGCCATCTCTCAGTGACCTCATGGCCCGTGTCAGCTCATATCCCATCATGCACCACTCTGCGAGAGCGTGTGCTGCGCAGCAGCTGGCTCCTGGCACTGTCATCCTTCCCTCCTGTCTTTCCTCATCCACCGCTTTCCTCTCTCTTCCCTCTGTCTCTCATCACTCTTCTCCTTGCTTTTCCCTCCTCTCTCCTCTTCCCCTTTTCTCTCTCCAGGCTGATCTCACTGGTGGGATACAGTACATCTGACAGTGCCTGTGAGTGTTGCCTCTGCTCATTATAAAATAACCCTGCCCCGGTGCAGCCCTGCCCAAGCCTTCTCTCCCTGCCAGAAAACAGGTGCGACAGGATCCTCTCCTGCCATGTTGCAGGGGAGAGGAATCAAATTCCGCAACAAAGCAACAAAACAAGGAACAAAAGGAAAACTGCTTATAAAAATAATTTGCTCCTTTTCCCCCCAGCCCTGTTCTCTTGAGCCACAATTGCTTATCATGAGCCTTGAATGCATTCAAAGCATTGAGTCTTATCCATTTGAGTTTGATTCTGTACTCTCTTGTTGACTGGCTTCGACATGAAGTTCTAGGAAAAAAAAAACTTTCATCAGTAAATACACTTTCTGTTATGTAGAGGTGCTTTAAAATGTTCTTCAAGCTCAAGCATCTCACTCCTTCAAGAACCATCTGTTAAGAGGGTTTTAAGGGAACCAAAAGTGGTTCTTCTGTGGTCTCCTTCCAATGAACTCTTTTGACACTTGTTTATAAACGTGTAGGATTTGGACATCTGTACGTACCCAGCTCAACTTGTGTTTTCTTTCTCTCTCGCTCTTCTGTGTGTCCCCAGAAGCAGAAGCAACAGCAGCAGCAGTGGCCAGACGGTCACTGGGACAGTGCTGCGCAGCCGGCTGATGGAGAGTTAACTGGTTGGAAGGGATCCAGCAGGGCTCAGACAGGTAGGAGCTGTGCCAAACCCATCCCGTTCCATCCATCCTGCCTGCTGACATCCAGTGCCTGTTAGCTCCTATTAGAGCTCTTTCTTCTCCTAGCCCAAATTGAGCAAATTCGATTTGGCCTCTGCGATGCAGGCTTCGCCACATAGAAACTAATTACTCTGATGGAAAAGTGGCATTCAAGGTACAGCTGGTTGGGTGAAGGCAGGACAGCGTAGTTACTGGTGGAAGGAGAGTGATCACGCCAGTGCTCCAGAAGGCATAAGGGTGTTCTCCAGAGGTGCACTCTGTTTCTCTCTCCTTGTCCACAAATGTTTTTATCCAGCTAGTTACAGATATGTAGTACAGTAATGGATTCTTAATTTTGTTTTCAAGATTATATTAGTTTTCGTGCTCCACATTGAAGACCCTAGTGTGTCTTTGTCACTGATCGCTGATTATAGAGTGGTGGTGGCCTAGTGGGTAGGATACTTGCCTATGGTTCGAATCCTACCTTCAGCAAATCACCTCTGACCACTGGGTTCCTGAGACCCCTTAAGTTGCTCCAGGGAGACCGCCCCCTGTAATTAGGGAATGAAAGTCGCTTTGGATAAAAGTGTCTGCTAAATGCCATAAATGTAAATATAACATAAATGATCAAAGTCTTGGTCAGTGCTGCATATTTAAACTGTATTAATAGATGACAAAATGGCTAGTCTCTACTCTGTTGTTTGAAAGGGATATTTCAAGGTAAATCCAACAATCTTCACATAGGCCCATGATTGTGTAGATGCTGGTGTCTGCTCTTTAAAAGACGGTCTTTAACCATGCTCTCTCATGACCTTAATTCACTTAAATAGTTTGACCACTGATTTCCACAATGTCCTCATTGTGAAGTGTGTTTGAGATGCTGATGGGTAGCCTTTGTCCTTCAAACACAGCTTAACGGCAGTTTCTTTCAGCTCTTATGCAGATTCATTGTTAACTCTGGCTGCATGTCATGTTCATGGTCCTCAGGACTGAAATGCTGACACTCTTACTTAAATACCTGTATTACAGTACATCGTATAGAAACCTGAAATCTTTAAAGTGTTATGTAGCTTTGGCTCTTGTGTTATGTAGTGTTATGTAGCTTTGGCGCGACAAAAATGAACAAGAATTTATTTTCCTGAACAGTGTATAATTATCAAGGCCCTATAAAACAAATGTGTACAGTTCTTTTTTTAGTGTTTCATTTTGTGCGCACACAGGTTAACACAGCCACCGTGTGTGCTGGGCTGTTACCAGGTAGTTTCTGGATACTGAGTTGCTTTCTGAAAATAATGTGCAAGGTGGTAATAAGCAGTTTAAGTTAACCTTGAATGCAACGGTACAAAGCAAAATTTAAGTTCAGATGAACATAATCACTGCTCCGCATCAATTTAAACCTCAAAAACACTTATGCCCAGATCCATTTCACGGTGTTTTCATTTAAATGATGGTGTGATTATAACATTTAGAGATTGTGTTGCTTGATATCAAGAGTTAGTTATAATGCCGAATGAACCATTTTCTCCTCTGTGGAAAAGGTGGTAATATGTGCTTAAAGCAGTCTTTATTCCCGTTCTGCTTTGCCGCTGTATAAACATTTTCGGACACCGTCCGGAGACTTTTTTATGTTTGCATATGTTTTTCTGTCTGACTGGACCTTTTCCCTCAGCTATGGCCACCTGTGGGGTTGCGGAGCCATAATTGCTATGGTATTATTAGAGTAAATATGGTATTTTAGTAAATGGCTTGTGTCCGGCCCAGTGCCCAGAAGGGTCCGGTGAGACTGGCTCTAACAGATTGAGCAGGCCAGGTAGCCCATGTCATCCTGTTAAAAACGCTCAGCGTGTCCAAGTGGCCCCGCGGACAAGCGGACAGCCTCGCCAAGCTGTTCCCATGGCCTGCTAGCTGCCCGCTCGTCAAGCCGTGCCAGGCCAGCTCGGGCCAAGTCCAACACAAGCATGTGTGTACGTGTGTGTGTGTGTGTGTGTGTGTGAGAGGCAGAGTGGGCCTGCATTACCACAGGCTTCCATGGAGAAACTGCGAGGAGGAGGTCAAGCCTCCTGTGTGGTCCACTTCTGTGGGACTGGGGTTAGTGGGTGAGTGAGCGGGGGACTGGACTTGGCTGGTCTGGTGTATGAACAGTCCCAGGTGAGAGAGAGAGAGAGAGAGAGAGAGAGAGAGATACATATGCTGGAGCTGGCCCTGGCTGGACAGACTGGTTAAATATCCCCAGGCTAGAAGGGTGTTGTGAGGGCAACTGGACTGTGGCGAAAGAGAAAAGGGGCCCAGCACACATGTGACTTTCACATCACTGCTCTCTCTCTCTCTCTGTCTTCTGCTTTCTCGCTCACTTTCTCTCTGCTGTGGAGGCCGTTTTCTGTTCTGTGAACTCCCCTGACCCTGTGGATTGAACCCCCTGCCACCCGTACTGGCATGCTGCTCCACTTTGATTTGCTTCCAGGCCCATGAGTGGAATGGCAGTGGGCAGCTTGTTGGTGCCCATGTCCCTGACAGCGATAATTCGGCCCCACATGAAATTTGCAGTTTTTCTCTTACCCCAAATGGAGTCAATCAGCCAAGAAGTGTTTGGTGTCCAAGATGTGTTTCTTTAGTTCCTTTAAACCAACTCACATAATGACTATAGACAATTAGACATTAGTCATGATCAGCCCAGCTTGTCACTTGTTGCTGAACCAAACTAAATTGCTAGACTTTCACCAAACCAAACATATGCTGCTCTAGTAGGAGATGCTGACAGCAGAAGAAACTTTTTCAGGGCCTGATGCACCACGCCTACGCCAGCAGAAATGAAAGTATTCTGCAAGTGTATTATCTATGAGCTTAAACAGTTTATGGGCCATGTTAAAGGTATTACTTAAAATGAACTTCTCCTTGTACATTGATTCGAGAGAGGACTCCACAAAATGTATGAAGATTATATAAAAAAACTGTATGGAGATATAGATATGAGGATGATTTACTTTTTCCACTTGACAAACTAAGAGTAAATTTGCATTAGAGTGTCAAAAACATTTTGTGGAATTTCCTTTAACAATGGCAGCAAACCCAATGGGTAGACAGAGGCACAAGTTCCAAACATGTGCTGAAACAATGTTTACCATCAGAATAACAGTGTTCAAACTCTCAAAACCGTGCGTACATGTGAGGCATTATTGTTGTACACAGATTTTTTTTTTCATGGAATAGAATCACATCTCTTGAATATTTTGGTGGGAAAAAGTATTCATTAACATTGCTGTCTCTTCACTACTGAAGTTTGCTTTTGGATGCTCATGGGCTTGTTGATACCTCTATAATATTACAATGTCTTTGAAACACTATGCTAAATGTAAAAAAGTTAATGAGCACTGTGTGAAGGTGTAATGTTTGTAAATTGGGCATTAAATTCAAGTACTATGTGAATGTACATTGTCCATTGCAAACAGAACTTTTATGCCCATCCCTCACAGTTTGTTGGCTACAAGGGGCAGCTGGTAGCTTTTGAACAATTCTAAAATTTAAATGTAGATAAAAACGTATTTCTTTTTAAAACCTTAACTTATTTTATTTTTATAATCATCCTTGACTCTATTTAAAGACCCGAATGCTGAATGCCAGCTTGAGCTCACGTTAGGTCAAGTGCCTCCAATTAGAACTCACTAAGACAGTGTAGCATAAAATTGGATAAAATTGCTGGATAAAAATGTAGGATAAAATTGCTGGTCGAGCGTTTTTAAAAATTGCACTTTTATCAATTGTGAATAAAAACACTACCATCATTCCTTGATTGGGGTAAACATGGGTAATGTAACCCTGATTTTAGATACTAAATTCAGGTCTGTGCAGAATGTCTGTCTTTTAATGAATGCAAAAGCTGTGAGGTACTCATTTGGGCAGCAGTGGAATTCACTTTTCTGTGGGTCTCCAGTGTTTTGCCACAATATACACTCCCCTACTGTAGCTTACTGAATGCTGAGAAAAATAACATGAGAGCTTCAAGGGAAGAATCCACCTCCACCTCTTAATTACTATCGTCACGATGAATGTAAATAACAATTAACACAGCTGACCATTCTAAGGTAATCTGGTAGACTCTCATTGTGAAATGAGATGTAGGTTATGAAATACTAGGCCAAACTGGAGCGTTGCGTGGAAGTAGCTTATTAAATAACACCCAGCTAATTGCTTTGTCTTCCTTTTGTCCTGCTGTTGTACATGTTATTAAGCGTGTTTCATATATCTTAGAGTAATGAGGAAGACAAGCCTGGCACCTGCACAGTGTAATTAAACATATAAATTCTCTCCTCGCAGAATTATTTGTGGTCATGAGCTGATTTATACAGCTTGGTAAATTGCAATGTTGAGCTTATTTTCTTTCCCTGAAAGGAAGGAACCTCATTCATCAGGCACCTTTGCCAGAATAAGCTTCTCTACAAGTTGACTATATATAAGAAGTACATGCTTTTTTGTCTTCTCTCCTCCCTCCAAGCTGTGCTAAACCACCCAGACATTCATCTTTGGGGAAAGCAGGTAAATATTTATCTCTGGAGCATAAATTAGTTTTATGTTCAGCTAATCATATGGATGCTGCTGTCATTTCTTCATTGATTATTTGCATAAATTAACGTTTGGAGGCTGTGTGTTACAGATTATGGTTTCTGGTTTAAGACACTGCAGGCAAAGAAGAAAAACTTTGCATAATTGACCACATGCCTGATTTGCTATTTGTCTTATTTATGTCAGCTGAACACAGGATGGACTAACAGGCAAGTCCATGTTAAGATCTCAGATTCATGTTCGATAAGGGTATAAGGAAAGTTACTATGGATGCCACAGCTACCGGTACTGATAACCATTCTCTAAAGTCAGGGTAGAAGTGAAAAGCCTACTGAATAACAGCTCAGTGCATATACCATTTGCGTGTTTTGTAACTTGCTAGTTTGAGGCAGCCATAGCATAGAAAGACATTTTTGTGGTTGCTGTTTTACTTTTACCCATTTCAAACATTTTCATTATATTTTACCAATGCTATAATATACAGCAACAGTCAAAAGTTTTTGAAAACACTGATTTTTTCTACATTTGCATGTTACTCGCTTAATATTTACCAAAAATACACTCAATTGTCTTTGATATCAAATACATTTTTGACATGTTCAACATTTGTGTACCTTTATTAGCCAGAAAATGTCACATTTTCATTCATCACTACTGACCTACAAAAAGCCACCTAATATAATTATAATGTGGATCTCCAGACGAGTGCTAGATATTTAATAAGCTATTAAGTGACAGCCAAAGGAATGAAACAGCTAACTAGTGCCTTTAAAGTTAAAGGACAGTCTAGAATTTGACTGTTAATAAGATGTCAGACACGCACGGTTACATATTCGTTTCATCTTATTTTCATTTTCAGCTGTTCGCTCAACATTTCAATGCCTAAGAGGAATACAAATCTGCAGTTTATGAAGTAAATGCATAAGGGGTTACAAACAAAACTGTGGCTTTGGATTGGTAGTGTTTATGCATTTTTTTTTTTTGGTATTTAGTGTGCCTGCCCAATGTCTTTATTACAGTTTCCATTATTTTTGGGACACTTGCTTTTATTTTTTAAATAAATCTGCAAGGATATTTTAATCTCTTTTTGCTTTCCGTCATACAAGCATTCTACAAGTGTAGATTCATCATTTCTTAAAACCTGACTCCAAATGTTCTTTTTTTTCTCACTAACAAATTCTTGTCAGTGACAATGGACAGAAACACGGTGGATTTTAGATATTAGATCTAAAACAAGACTGAAAACTTTCTCCCATTTCTCAAATGTTTAAATTTAAGAACTGATGGTGAGAGTTTTAGTGGTCTTCTATGGTTGTTAGGAATCCCATTCTTTTCCCTTATTTCACTTTTTCTTTTTTTTGTTCTTATGTGAGTGCACTATCTTCTATCTAATTTTCTCAGAATGATCCCTTTTAGATGCACATAAGAAAGGAAATGTGTAAGGCATGTAAGGTTAGCTGCTTGTGTGAATGTTGGTGCCTGTTTGAAGGATAACATAATGTGAAAATGTTGGGAATGGCTATTGTTGGGAGGACTATGGTCTTGGAGTACTGTATGTCATTTGTCTATTTTGAAGGTAGACACTGTCCAGAAACACTGGCAACAGAATGCCACGCTACATCCAGTGAGCCCCTGTCTGTTTTTGTGCAGCACTGGCCGTCTGGTCACTGGTTAGCATCGTGTCTCTGGATCAGATAGAGCTGCAAGTAGAAAAGAACTGGAGTGGATAACTGGTGGCTTGGTCACTTTGAGAGTGCTTCCATTTTTTAATTACATAAAACTCCCAGCAGTCAGTAATTAAGTGGCTTTCATAATTCCCTAAAAAATCCTCCTCACCTGGGAGGGGCTGTGTGTCTTTTGAAGATTACTTTCTCTGCTGTTTATTATTTATTACGGCAGCCAAATTATTAATTGATAAAATCTTAATGATATGGAGGAGCTGTAGGGGGTGGAGAGTGTGCTGCTGAGGGCCCTGTGTGTGTGTTTCTGTGAGGTAGCACATCATCATGGAGAGGCTCATTTTGTTGCAGCTTGTTTTCTGGTCGTCTGAAGATTCACTCATTACAACCGGCTTTCTCTGTGTGAGTTTATTAGCTGTGCATCTGCAGCTCTGGACTGGGCTCATAACTTTTCTCATTTTATCTGCTGCCTTGTTTTCTTTTTCTCAATTTTTTTTCAGCCTCTTTTGTGAAGGAAAAGCTCTCTTCTAAGTTCCCTCAGTAATTTCTGCTCTCGTGGAGAATTCAGCTTTGTACATATTCGGCCAGGAAGTTTAATAAGTTGTAATGATGAAAATCTCATTGAGCGTGAGCAATCTCCGATAACTGAAGAGGGGAATAATGTGCAGATGATGACTTTCTGTTGCTTTCCACATATTCTGATAGAACTGTGGTGGTGTGCTTCTGAAAAGAATAAAAAAATCAAAGGCAGATATGCATATCACAGCATTGGAGAAAGAATTATTTTGGGGAGGCCAATATGAGGCTATTTTATTTTTATTGTGAAAAATTATGTGATGGTACACTTTCGCAAGTATATTATGGAAATGGTCAGTAACCGCCGGTTTCATTAAAGAGTGCATCTTTAGTCCTGTTGAATGTGTTTAGTGCAGCCAAGTATTGTAGCAGTTTTTACCTGTGGCACTATTGCTGCATTGGGCAGGTTCCAGCATATTAAACCCCAAACCAAAATTATGAAAATGACTTAAAGCATTATGATCACAGTGTGCTTTTGCTATATGGCCCACCCAAAGTTAATAACCTCATTCTTCCTGGGAGCTACTCCATGCTAAAAGAGCATCTTAAAATTAAAAAATGGAGTTTCTTTTAATTGGACTGTTTTGCTTGTTTCCTTCTCTTAAAATGACGGTAAAGGGAACCTTACAGAATATTGCAAAGCGTACAGATGTTGCAAACATTGCAGTTAAGTTTTAGTTATCTCTCAATACTGTCATATGTTAGTATGGTATGCTAGCAATAAATAGACAGTCTTAAGTGGAAGTAAGTGTCAGCCCGTATGTTCCTCTGATCTTTTCTCTGAATGCATGTGATTATATGTTGAAACTGACTGCGGTTCGTGTATGTCAGC
Organism: Hydrocynus forskahlii; assembly: GCA_037974365.1. Taxonomy (NCBI): domain Eukaryota; kingdom Metazoa; phylum Chordata; class Actinopteri; order Characiformes; family Alestidae; genus Hydrocynus; species Hydrocynus forskahlii. The sequence goes on from JBBPCX010000154.1 coordinate 19,152,703, forward strand.
ATGCATGTGTTTATGCCACGGCTTGTACAGGCCTGGTTGACACGAGCATGGAGCTGCTCTGCCTGTGTGTGCTCTAAGCTCAGCGTAATTACACCGGAGTGAGACATTAGCATGTTCTTTGCTTTCTGTGTTAATTGCATAGTTCAGTCACCATGATGTCAGTGATGGAATCAGGAAACCTTATTGACCTGATGCTTCAAGACATTTTCTCACTCACTTTCTCTTGCACTCTCTCTCTCTTCCTGTCTTTGCCCTCCCTCCCTCGCTTTTATTTCCTTTTCTCCTTGATTTAGATTGCATTTCTTTATTTATTTGATTTTTCTTTAATTCTTTCTATTTTTTATTTTAGCGTTTTGCAAAGTCCTGCTGCTTTTATTACATTCCTGACACTTTTGTTAATAAATCATTGCAAAGTTAATGAAAATTGCATTCAGGCATATCCAAAATGATTGTGTCCTTTGTCATGCTAATAAATTGAAAGATGTTGGTCCAATGGGTGAATGCCTGCCCATTACGGAGAAGTTTTTGATGTGTGTCTGTTGAACCTCTCATTTTCTCTTCTTTCTCTACTCTCTTGTTGTTCATTGGTCAGAGAGATTTTTCTCTTTTTTTCTCCTTTTTTTTTACATCTATCTTCCAGTTTTATCAACGTAAAACTAATAGGTTCAGAGGCAGACCCTTGCCCTGCTGTGAACTGCATAGCAAAATAAAAAGGAAAAATACATCTTAAGCACAAGTCAAGTAGTACTGACTGCACTGCACACACACACACACACACACACACACACACACACACACACGCACACACGCATGTTCATCTTGCAATATGGCGAAACCAACTGAGTAAAAGAATCTATCCTGATACTGATCCTGACATTAGATTTCATCTTACATTACTTTGGAAATGTGTGTATTTTAAATATATGTGACTTTCTGCATATGTGCAACACATATAACTGGATATATCCCTCACAGTCAAGCTGCTACTACAGGATATCCTTATTCCATTCCTCTCCTTCTTTCTGCTCTTTATTGTTCATGCTAGACACGACATGTTGTTTTGGTATTTGTGTATTTAATATGCTGACCTTTAGCTTGGCACCAAACTCAAAGTCTCTGTCATGGTAAGACATACATTTTGCGCATTTCATTTTGATAAGCATTTCCTTATTTCTTTATTGCAGCCTCTGTTGGTTCCAGGCTGTCTTATCTTCTGCTATGTTGTGCTGATACTGAGCAGTGGCAGCCTCTCTGTGGATGTTTTACAAATCTGAATGTGAAAAAAAAAAGGAATGGAATATTTGATAGCCTTCCATAATGGCCCTGAAATCTCTGTCATTATCTACTATCAGATGTGGCTTTTAAAAGCATTGGGAGTTCCTGCCGTTTTACATGAATTTCAACTCAGAGCGGTTATTGAGAGCAGAATACATTTAGCAGGTCAGTCTAGCAGGCTCCACTGTGCTTGCATTACCCCTTGCACCGACCGCGCTACAACAGCAGCGATCGCCAAATGCACCTGTCATCATGGCACTTGTGACCACAGTACTGCACATGCATGTGTAATAGGGGTGTAACGATGTGCACGTTTTCAGGTCTGATCCGATTTTCAGTTATGAGGTTGATTTTGGCCTTTGTTCTTTGTTAAATGTCTTGATTTTACTGAGCCAATGAAATTCTACAATGATTGATTTGGCACAGAGAAATAAATGGTGTCAAATAGAACTTTCTCAATGCTTGCAGTGCACCTCTCTAGTAAAATATGCCTCAAAAATCACCACTCCTAATTTACTAGCAACTTTGGGGAAAAAAGCTCAGTTGTTCTGAATGTGGGTGCATGCATTTGCAAATGCAAGTCCTGCCCCCTACACACCTACTTTACTCAAATCTCAAATAAGATGAATACAGATGGGTAGTTTCGGTTATCAATTGTGGTATCCATTAGAGATCAGAGGACAGGCCCTCAGATATATGTACATTGTTTTGTCCTTTTTATGCAAACCCTTAATGTGTAATAGGTAGGAATGAAACTCAGAATTAAATTTCCTTTAATAATAAATAAAATGATCACTTTATTCTTATGACAGAACTCTCTGATAAGTCTGAGATTTGGGTTTTGAGTATTTGTGTGACTGATAGAAGCAGAGGCCATAAAAAGCCCATCGAGTAGAGCCAGATGGTTTATATTTAAAGTGACGGATGGTTTTAATCTAGTCTCTGCTCATGTCTGCAAATGAGGTGTTTGTTGATTGTTGCCCCTAATTCATTTGATGACTGACATGGTAAGGCTGTTTGGACAATGGGCAAGTGATTGTGCGTGTGTGTGTGTGTGCACGTGTGTGTGCGCGTGTTTTGTTACGATTCGATATGTCCTCATGTGGAGAGAGGACTGTGCTGGAAGTATCAGTCAGCTGCATCAGATTCGATTAGCAAGCTTAATGTTTTATTAGGGAAGAGAGAGAGGGGAAAGGGAGAGAGAGGGATAATTAAAGAGCCCTTATGGGGGCCTGTCTTGCCTGCTTGGGCTGAGGGGACATCTGTTTGCCCGGGAGCCTGAGGGTCAGGCACCGAGGCCCTGGGGTAGCGGAGAGTTTGGGCAGAATGGAGGCTTCCCTCGCTGCACCACGCTGAAGCAGAACACAGCAGGGCCCGCTCGCACACAGAAACACAGCAAATTAAACAACTATCTCAACTTCATTAGCGGAATAATAATGGGCTCAGCCTGAGCCCCTGCTTTATTGCCCATCCACAAACGCATTCTCATCAAATGGTGATAGACCACCATGCGGCCCCATAAGAGCACGCCAGCACTCTGGAAATGTTCTCCATCCATACAGCACAGATAACAGAGAGAAGACAATGTAGTTTTCAAGTAAACCCAGAATAGGACACACACACACACACACACACACACACACACACACACACTAGTCTGTTATCTCCCTGGGCAAGTTTGTCCTGTGTGCACCTTGGATCACACATGGAGAAACAGAGCCAAGTTTTCTGCCTGTGTATCTGGCGTGGCGTAACCCGCGGGGCGTGTGGGTTAGCCGGGTTGGGGCGCGCTTTGGTCTGTGGGGTGGCCCTTCCCACAGATCACACCTCCATACTCCAACCCCACAGCCTAAAATAACTTTAAAGCACAGTGCCTTGTGGGAATTGGCTCCGAAGCAAAGCCTAGTCCTATTAAAACTTCCCTAATACTGAGCATGGGGATGAAAAGGAATGAACTATTGGGCCGTTGTATTGATGTGGAGAAAATGAGCAGCTTTTGCCGTGGAAGAGGCCTCAGTCCCCTATCGATTTGAAAGGGAAAATGTAGAAATAGACTCAGTAAATCTGGCACTGCCTAACAGGTTAACAGCAACCATCTTTTTTTACGTAAAGTCATCCAATATTCCTGCATTGATGTTGTGAAGAGGAGCAGTAAACCAAACCCGGGCTATTGGCTGCTTCTGCCTCTGCCTTAGCGGGTGAATTATAGTGTTTTTATAGATCAATACACAAAGGCAATAATCCTTATTATTATCTCATAATAAATGGTAATTGTAGTGCCACTAGTATTTGTAATCTCGGAGGAAATGGTGGATAATATTGCTTGAGTAATGGCACCAGCCCATGCAGAGGAATGTTGTGAGTGACTTGCTGTGGTTCTCCCTGCTGTAGTTTGTTGTGGCAGTATTAAAGGTACTGAGAGTCATCGGCGAGGCGCGTTCTTCTGAACGGTGAGTCGGCAGTACCTCGCTGGTGTAATACGCAGATGTGAGGGTTAGGGAGCACAGCAGCAGAAGCGTGTGTCGCCCACCTCAGCATGCTAAACAACCTCTCACAGCTCCCTCATTCTCTCTCCTTTCCAAAGTGCATACTGGGTGCACTGGCTGCATTATCATAACAAAAAGAATGAGTGGGCTTTGTTCCACTCGCCTTCCTCCTCTATGAAGTGTGGACACCAAACCTGCTGCACAGTGCAATATTAGCATTAGCATCTCAAGCCATCCCCCCCTCCCCTCAACCCCACCGTCTCCACCATTTTAATTCTGATCTTGAAAGTATGGACGGCATCACAACCTGGCCGAGAGAATCTGCATTCCAAGGAGAGAGAAAAAGAGAGAGAGAATGACAATAACCAAAAGACCGGTCCAACTACTCCTCTGAGACTAGCTTAGGGACAGGAGCAGAAATATTAAAGACTGTAATAACCCCACCGATGGTGAGAAGGAAAGGTGGGGAAAAAACAGGCCAAGTGAAGCATAAACAACAGGCGCAGCTTAATGGACATCGCTATTTTACAAGGAACCTCTCGTCAAATGGGCGTTCAAATCTGGTGCCTGTTCCTGTGGTAGTCTGTTCCATTCCTTGTGCCTGGCCGGCAGGAGCACTGTACATGAGGGACAGATGGAGGGGTGGAGAGAGGAGGAATGTGCTGGGGATGACTGGAGTGCTAGAGGTTGGATTGATGGACCCTCAGTCTGTACTGAGAGACTGTGTAGGAGGAAGAAAAGCGTGGGGGTTTGTGTTGATTGACAGGGCAATGTGACAATTGATACCAGAGGGCAGTGCATGGAGAGAGCATGAAGGTTCTAGCCATGCCTGCAAAGACTGATTCCAATGGGCAATAAGCAGATAACACATCAGCCCTGGCGTTGAATAGGGCACGATTGAGATGAACATTTATTGTGCCCAATACCAATATTAAGAAGTTGAAAATTTAGATATACAGTAGTTTGCATCATTACTTTTCTAATACTTGCAATGTTTGCCACAGATTTGAAATGGTCATCAACTCAAAAAATTAGATTACATACTTTATAACCAACACAGTTATTTATGATTGCAAAACTGCAGACAAATAGGGTCTATCTTATATATAGATATAATATATATATGGTATAATAGTTTATCTACTATTAATATACAGCTTTTTTTTGTAAAAGATGTGTGACAGTTACGATTTCATTTACTGTTTATTGGATTTTCCTAAAGAATCACTCAACATCTGTTTGTAGGGAAAGTGCTGGCTCATTTTTAACATATGTAGTCAAACTGTTAAGTGATCCTTTTTCAGTCTATCTCTCTTTTTAGTTTTTGACCTTAAACACTTGGCTTTCACTTTACAAAAATTAGATTACAAGGCATCGCTGCTCACTCTGCCTTTACATGAATAGCTCAGGTTTTTCTGCCATCTTTGTTATAATTGTTTCTTACCTGTTTCTGTCTTCTTTTTTAGAAGTGTGAAGCTGGTTTTATATATATA
>JBBPCX010000154.1:19185015-19198353 GCA_037974365.1 Hydrocynus forskahlii
AGAGAGAGAAGAAGGAGAAAGAGAGAGAGAAAAAAGAAGGAGAGAGAGAAAAACGAGAATGAGGGAGAGAGAGAGAGACAGAGAGAGAGAGAGAGAGAGAGAGAGAGAGAGAGAGAGAGAGAGGTCTGTAAGAGAATGACAAGAGAGACAAAGAGCAGCACAAACTGAACCAGGCTTCTTGTGGCCGCTAACTTACACATCAGGCAAAAAGAGGCCTAATTAATTAAGAACAGTATTAGAAGTAATGGGATATTATAATATAAATTGCTACATTCTGGAACCAATTTAATCCAATTACTGAAACCCCACATGAATATAATACCTCAAAAATCACTCTGTAATGGTCTTTGGGGAGAGAGCTGTCAGACAGTTTAGCAAAAAAAAAAAGAAGAAGAAGAAAGAAAAAAAAGATCCCATTCTCTTTAAAGGCAATGATAATTTGCTAATTGACATTTTGGGTCATTTCCACCTGAATACCTCCCTCCTTAGTTCATCTGTTCTGCTCAGCGAACGCTGGCCTCATTTAGACTCCAGATGAATGTGCATTGTTTTTACTGGACAATAGACAATATCTTGGGTCATACTTAAGTACACTCTGCTCTGCCCCAACTTTCAAGGAGAAAGTTTTTTCTCTCTTTTTTTTTTTTTGCTTCATTTGTCAAGTTATTGTCCTTTTGCAGGATTGAAAAAAACTTTTCTATGCACAAAAACCACATGAAGTGGATTCTTTTGAAATTCAGAGGTTTTGATTTTCTGATACAGAAACTAATGATTTTAGGATGATGACTTCTCGACATCTTGCACTTACATGCACTTACATGCACTTACATTTGGTTGCTCAGTGAGGGAAGGAGATGTTGATTGCTACGCAGAAGTTGATCTAAATTACTATAAGAGATCACTTAATCAGACAGAAGTGTCTTTCAGTGGGTAAAAAATGGGTTGTTCTGCTAATTAAGGCCCAATTTATGAACATACTATCACTCAGTTAATTAGAGTCAATTAGGAAAGCGAGAGCTCTTAAAATATAGTGTGTAAACGCCAAACATGAGGCCACCAACGAGAGCTGGAAAAGAAAGCAACGTGGTCCGGGATGAAAGTGGATCCTGCGGCGGATGATGTATGAAGGCTGTGTGTCTAGGCTTTGGAAGGAGTTCTGAAAGGCTGAAAAGCTTATTAAAGAATTGTTTGAGTTGGTATTCAGCAGCTTCTTTTGGCCATCACCCATCATCAAGGCTAAGTGTATAAACTATACAGTATGAATATTCTGCTTCTATAAAGAATGGCCCTTAATCAAAGTGAACATAGGCTGGGGTCAAGGGGTCAGGGACATTCACTAACTGGTCTTATTTTTTTCTCCCTCTACTTCTTCTTCTACCATTTTTTTTAAGTGTTAAAGCTTTAACACGGGTCCATGTAATCTGAAACATGGTTTTGAACAAAACATTTATGTAAAACTTGCTTTAAATACTTGTGGAGATGTGACCCACTCATTGTGTGTATCTAGCTGAGTCATGTGGAGTTTCTAGTGGGGATGCATGAAGAATGAATAAATAATTAATGTCTGCATTTTATTCATTTTGCAGAAATTAGTATTATATTTTCAATATTGCTAATCCCAATGCAGTCCCAATTCCTATATTCTGTAGAAGTTTATGTATCGGCATTGATTGGAATTGGAAGCTGGCATCATCACATTTTATGCTGGGGACATCACATCATCACATCCCCGGCTGGATCTATTCTGTTCATAATGGACACCAGACTATTTCACCTTAAAAGTCAATAATGATGGCCCCAGCATAAAATGTAAAGCTAAGTGTAGTTTGTGGAAAAGGGGGCCCATTATTTTCAATGTGAAAATCTGCAAAGGTAATGCCCTCCTATTTATGGCGGTCATTAACTTTCAGATAATGGCCTCTTCTCGACCTCTAGCTCTCCCTTGCACTGCCACCTCTACTGCCAATTTGAGCCTGGTGTGCCAGAGCAGGAAGGAAGTGGCACTGAATTCATTGGAAGGAGGGGCTACTTAATCAGCAGTCAGGATCCAGTTAGCTTTCGAATGAGCAGGTTTGTTAGTGAGGAGTGCGCATGTGTTTGCGTCTGAATAGAGCAGGGTAGAAATCTGCAGGCATCATTAGCTCCCTTGTTTTAATTTCTTTCGTTATTTATTCATCTTTTTGCGCTTGAACATTTAAGAGGCAGATGTTGCGAGGTGAGCTGATCAGAATGCAGAGTCCCTGAGGGTTGGTTACCATAGCAGTTAACATCCCTGCTTCTCCCCGCCTGTCTCACTTGCCCAGTAGCGAGGTGCAAATGCCTCTGATGAAGCATTTTACAGCTTTACGTGTGTGTGTGTGTGTGTGTGTGTGTGTGTGTGTGTGTGTGTGTGTGTGTGTGTGTGTGTGTGTGTGTGTGTGTGTGAACCTTTTCTATCTACACACTTAATGTTTCAGGAAAGCAAGCTTTGTTCTGAAATATGGCTTTATATGTAAAGTTCAGAGAAATATGTCCCTGTGTATTATTCTTCTTCTTATTCTTATTATTTAATAATAATAATAATAATAATAATAATTGGATCTTCATATATTCCTGTGTTTTTGAGTGATCCTTATGAAATTGGATTTGTGATACATAATATGGAAATTATTAATGAATATACAAAATTTATGCATGTGCAAAAATAAACAGCATTAGTGTTTCCTTTCTCAGAATGATTATGACCTTTTAGGCTTATGTTATGAAAATAAGATGTGAACTAAGCAGGCCTGCGCGTGCATGCGTGTGTGTGTGTGTGTGTGTGTGTTCGTTTGTGTACGTGTGTGTGTTTGTGTGTGTATGTGTGCGTTTGTGTGTGCGTTTGTCCATTTGTGTATGTGTGCATGTGTGTGTGTGTGTGTGTGTGTGTGTGTGTGTGTGTGTGTGTGTGTGTGTGTATGTGTGTGTAACAGAAACAGGGTGAGAGAGAGAGAGAGAGAGGCCACATGTAGAATAATCCAGTAGCACCATGCACCCTGGGTACTTACACACCGCTGAGTGCAGTGGCAGGCCTGGCGCCGCAGCTGCCTGCTAAAGGTTAAGTAGTAAACAAAATCGTCATTTCACATTGTTCAAAATAATCATGATAAAGAGCATCATTGGAGGGTCAGGCTACGTTTCCCGTTGAAATTATGCTAAAAAGACAGATCTCCATCAGGGTTATTAATTTCTGTTAGCTTAGCCCCCTGGCTTATCTGGCTCTCCACTACCCCCCCAGCAGCAGCCATACCACAGATTTCAGATTAGACTAATATTTAGAAAACAGAGTGTGTTGAGTAGGCTGTCTGATCACGTAGTGTTGTACTTTCTGTAGTAAAGACATGCTCATACAGACATAATCGAGGTAATCACAACTTCTGCTTCCTGTCACCGTGGGTGATGATTTGTCTGTTGTAAGATGTCTTCTTTTCCCTGACCCCTGGCTGCTGTATTGTTTGGGTCGGTGTTGGCAGTGGGGTGTGTGTGTGTGTGTGGTTGTTTTTGTACATCTTCAGGAGAACACAGTCCTACAGATTCAACCAATTAACTCGCCTTTACAGGACCAATAGTCCTTTTTATGCAGTGCCCAAACTGAAAAAAAAACTTACTATAAATTACAAAAAAACCTACCTCAAAAAATTACATGCTATGCCATGAAATCCAGGATCTGCAACAACAGAGAAAGGTTAGACATCCAAGGCAAGGAATCCCATTAATGTTTAATTATAATTTGGTCTTTGCCTCTGGTGTTTGTTGATTTTTTTATTTTAATTTAAAAAACTGTGGCCACAGATTAACTTGCAGGTTAACTTGCTAGCAGGGACTTTCCTTTTAGCTTCTGTTGAATTCCTGTATTCTGTGCCTCAAAGAGTTTCACCTCAAGAAGTGTCAAACTTGTAGTGGAGAAGTCACTGGGTTTTTGTATTCCATCTCAATGTACAGTAGTCTGGAGGAATATCAGGTGCAGGAGGGGTGCATTGAATGGATGTACTCTCCATTCACACGCTGTCTGAGACTAAGTATGAGTGTGCAATTTGTGGCTATTGACCAGGCATTATTATGATCCATTGTCGGTTTTAACGATGTATCCCTTTATAACTATGGGACAATGCCCAGCATCAATGCATGCTTGTAAGTGGGTTATTTATAGATTATGCTGGTGTAATAATAAACATAAAACGCTGTTTTATGTGGTGTTAATGAAACCCGGACACCAGTAATTTTATGAATTGATTTTATTCATATCAGCGTTGCTGTGCAGAGGATGGGTGTCACAGAGTGATAATTCAAAACCTGCAGCGGGGTTCAGCGATTAGGGGTTGGACTAATTCGCTACAAAATAAGTCAATGTGTTTCCAGTGTCTTGGGCCAGCGTGAGCGGCACGGCTGATTGCGTTAGAGCTATAGAGAGCGGGGCTCATAAATATATTTATTAAGCTTAATATTCCAGGAGCAGTTGAGACAGATGTTATCTCCACGGAAAATGTATCATTAATCTCTTCAGATGTGCGGAGTTTGTGTAGAAAGCACAGAGATAACGGAGTCTGAAGAGAGGCGCTCACTCCAGCTCTCTATGCCTCGCATCCCCACGAATTTATCGAACCGCAAACTCTGAGATAATCAAAGATAATCATTTCTCAGCTGCCGGGCACTACAGTTGGGAGGAGGAATCAATGGGACATACTTATGCAAACTATGGTTAAAAGTGGACAGTGTGGAGGCTTTAAAAAAATGCTTTACGAGTGTTTTGTCAGATTTTCATTTTAAATTCTTTTAATATCGGTCTTTGTCAGTCTGGTGGTGAAAATATGATGCACTTCATTATAGAAAGTAAGGGAGCAGCATATTTATATATGCATGATTACATTTTTCTCTGAGTATCATTCTGCAGCTGAATGCAGTGGACGCTGCACAGGTGCTAACCCACTAGCACGTGTTGTCTGTTTGGACGAGAGCCAAGAGTGTGAGATTCTTATTTTGTAGTGTGTGTATGTGAACATTTTCTCCTGTGTGTAAGTCTTCCACAGTCTCTGTGCCACCTTATTGCTTTCTTGAGGATCTGTGGGAGAAATCCTCCTGATTCCTTTCACCCAATCCCTGAGGCTACACTCTTATATAGAGCAGATGTTCTCTACAAAAGGCCATGAATGTTTAATCATTTGTGTTATTGATGCAGTTTTTTGTTTGTTTGAATGTGTGTGTGGTGTGTGTGTATCTATGTGTGTGTGATGTTTGTGTGGTGTGTGTGCAGGTTTTTCTGATGGAGATAAAGGTTTGGAGGATTAATATCGGTGAACCTTTGCATTGTTATCTCTGCATCCCCTCGAAGGTATGTGACATACACACTGAGTCAGTTCATAAAAAATAAAAATTTATTTTCGAGGTGGGTGATATGACAAAAACACAATACCAGTATACGTCAAGAAATCAAGATGTTTGATTAGTTGGACAAAAACTAGTGGTGTCACTTTTAAAAGATAGTATAAAAATGATCAAGATTTATTATCAGTTAAATTATATAATTGTATTAAATATTTATCATGGGTGTTCCACTCACTGCTCTGCACTGAATCCAGTTGAAGAGACCTGGCAGCTTGTCAGTGCTGTTTAAGTGTGGACAATATCATGATATTCTCAGAATACTGTGATTGTGTGGTACTTTAGCATGAAAAGTTGTTTCTACCGTGAAAGCGCCATCAATAGAAATGGTTTACATTTGCCCGTAATAAAATGAATATTAATATTGATTGAAATGGAATGATTTTTCCCATTTTGTAGATATAATTTATATATATAAGCAATTATATATATATATACATTTTTTTCTTCGCAGTAGAACTTAGGTTCACCTTTCTTCAACTTCTTTTGTACTTTTGTTGGGGAAGGGGAAGTATTCCTGAATGTTCAGCATTGTCATAATCAACACGACACACATTTCTATTGTCATTTTAATGCAGTGGTTATAGTGGGAACAGGAATAGTTTTTGTACAGGCCTCAGTATTCTGATGGATTTTAGATAAGAGGATAACTATACATATAAGAAATGCTAACTTCTAAATGTTATCACAAATTATAGAAAGTTTATCAGAAATGTTTCAAAACTGAATTTGCATGTGCCATGTTGAGCCATTTTCGGCCTTGTGCGGAGGCTCATTGTTGTGTTTATGGACTTAATATAGGTCGAATTATCAGCCAGCACCATGGCTTTTTCAGCCAATAATTGCTGAAATCCACCGTATTGGTAACGGTTTGATGTTTGGAATTAACCGATATTTAGAAGCGATTTGATGATTCATTAATAAGCCCATGTTCCGGATGAGCGCAATTGCTTGTGGATGTACTTGTGGCATTTTTTTTTTTACCACTCGTCAAATGAAATGCAAAGCAGACCTAATGTAAGACTTTATTTCACAGCAAGACTGTTTATTTTGAACTCTCATTGGCTTAAATGTGTGCATTTATATCAATCGCCATAAACCCAAAAATAGGGGAAAAAAATCACTTGCCTTAAAATTTTTTGTGCAGCATCTTGTAAGTGAAAAAATTGTAAATACAGTATGCTTAAACAGATATAAAAATCCAGATATCAAATACATAGATTTTTACACTCAAAACCATGATAATAATATGTCTGGATACAGCACAGACTGAAGACATTATTTTATTTCAGTTATAGACAGCTATGGACGTACAGCCATGTGCTCTCTAACAGCAGATCAGGGACCACAAACCTGCCTTGTTTCCAAACCAAGTTCTTATTCAAAGACCAAAAAAAAAAAAAAAAAGCAGTGTGCTCGAATTTGAACTTGCGGCTGAAGCTGATAATTAGCCTGCATGGAGTCAGCTTTGATTGGCATTGTAATTGGATTGTCATTGGGCTGAAAACCTATTATCTTTGGATCATGCCCCATGAAATTTGTTGGAAAAACTTTGCTGCCAGTCATTAGAGCGGCCATCTTGGGCTTGCAAATGAGGTTTAAAGGGAGCAAGATTGGTACCGCTGGGACCTTCATTTTGCCACGTCCCTCCACACAATTCCATTGGTATTGATTAATGATATTAGCATTGCAGGTATCTGTTACAGCATGCTGCGTTATTGGCCATTGCTTTGGACTGCTGCTGTTAGAGCGCGAGAGATGAGAAGAGATGGGGAGAGGGAGTGGAATAATGAGAGAAGAGAGAGAAAAGAGCCGAGAGAGAGGGAAACTGTGGGTGACTTTTCATTTGCACTTGTGTACATAAAATGTGAATATATGTATGCTTGTGGTCAGGCACACTCTTACACTGGAGAATATCATAGCAGTAGTTAGAGATGGAATTGAGTGCAATCTTCGTGCACAAATATCAAGTATTTTGCACACACACATACACATGCAGCATGCACACGATATATGTACCATTTTATCGGGCCTGCGGAGCCTCTCATTGCGGTTTTAAGCATGCATTAAACTGCCTCCACTCAGCGTGTGTGTGTGTGTGTGTGTGCATGTATGTGTGCTAAAGTTTCTGTGTGTTTAAAAGGTGTGAGCTCATTCCCATGTGCCTCACACGTGCAGAAGTGTATTCTGAAACAATAGGCTGCGATGGCGACGCCTTCCTGAGGTGTGTGTGGGTGTGTGATTGGCTCTGTGCACCAGGAGTTCGCACCTCACATGCAGATGGCACTGAAACATACATTCACACACATAACCCCCTGCTTTTGGGAGAGGGAGCTCCAGAGACAGCTGCGTCTTCGTGGACACGCTGGGGGTGGAGAAAGGCGCCCTGTGGTGAAAATGATTATTTTCTATGAAGTTTAGGAGAGAGTTGGTATGCTGGAATGTGGCGAGACACAAGCAGGTTAGCGGGGAGCTCCAGCACAGTGCATCCCCGTTCTGCCACACTGCATTTAAAGACTACACTCCAACACAAGTACGAGACATCACACAATAATCACAGAGCAATCTGCTTCCACACTTCCAAAACTTACACCAGCACCACCTGGGGTTGGATCAGAGTATATGTCAACCGTGAGCTGTCTGAGATTTGATAATGTGAGCTCATGAGGGTAAGTGCAAGTAATCTGTTTTTTCTCCTATAAGCTTTAGCACTGAAAACAATCTAAAAGTTCATCTAGAGGATCAATGTTGATAGGGCTCATAGTAAGACATACTAATTGAGATTAAAAGTGAGAGATATATCAAAAAATATAAAGTCTAGTTTACTTACACATCACTTTTTTTTACAGCAAATGTGAAGCAACTGTACAGAAGTCTGAGACAAGGCCCCCATTGAACAAGCCAAGGGCAACAGTGGCGGGGAAAAAGTTCCTCAAAGCAAAAACTCTGAGAGGAATCAGCACTCAAGAGGGATTCATCCTCCGACGGTAGACGCTGGCTAGCAAAAAACATCACAATATATTTCACCATATGCCATATTAGGGCTGTTCAATACGACAGTAATTATCATCATCATGATAAATTACAACACAATAGGTCCCAATTTGCTTTTAGACGCACATCATAGATATTTTAGAACTGTGTTTCCAAGTTGCAGGTTGAACTTCAGAACAGACGTGCCTGGCTCTTTGCTTGCCTGTTATAAGCATGATTTAATTGAAGTTAACAGATACACGAAGTATGGATCAGTTAGCATTTGCAATTAGTTAGCTCAGTTAGCTAGGTGCAATGAACGTTTTTTTAAGTTACAACAAATCTGTTTTATGGTGTGTGGGACAAAATCAGCAGTAAGATAATGACATAACTTGCAGAAATCTACTAAACTACTTGTTACTCTGCATTTTGTGCACTTAGTACTGACTGGTTGTTACAGGGTCTCTATAATTGGTCTAAATATGCTTTTGTTAATGGGACATGAACATTTTGAACATTCATGAACGTGTTGTTATTCTGCAACTGGATACAGTACAGTGGTGTAATTCTGCTGCTGGATACAGTGCAGTAGTGTTATTCGGCAGATAGATACAGTGTAGTGTTGTTATTTTGTGGCTGGATAAGGTGCAGTGGTGTTATTTTGTGGCTGGATACAGTAAAGTGGTGTTATTTTGCCGTGGGATACAGTGCGGTAGTGTTATTCTGCAGCTGGATACAGTACCGTGTTATTTTGTTGCAGGATACAGTACAGTGGTGTAATTCTACTGCTGGATACAGTCCGGTGTTGTTATTCTGCAGCTGGATACAGTGTAGTGGCGTAATTCTGCTGTTGGGTACAGTGCAGTAGTGTTATTCTGCAGCTGGATACAATGCAGTAGTGTTATTGTACAACTGGATACAGTGCAGTGGTGTAATTCTGCTGCTGGATACAGTGCAGTAGTGTTATTGTACAGCTGGATACAGAGCAGTGGTATAATTCTGCTGCTGGATACAGTACAGTGGTGTTATTGTACTGCTGGATACTGTGCAGTAGTGTTATTATACAGCTGGATACAGTGCAGTAGTGTTATTGTACAGTTGGGTACAGTGCAGTAGTGTTATTCTGCAGCTGGATACAATGCAGTAGTGTTATTGTACAACTGGATACAGTGCAGTGGTGTAATTCTGCTGCTGGATACAGTGCAGTAGTGTTATTGTACAGCTGGATACAGAGCAGTGGTATAATTCTGCTGCTGGATACAGTACAGTGGTGTTATTGTACTGCTGGATACTGTGCAGTAGTGTTATTATACAGCTGGATACAGTGCAGTAGTGTTATTGTACAGTTGGGTACAGTGCAGTAGTGTTATTGTACAGCAGAATGCAGTGCAGTAGTTTTGTTGTACAACTGGATATAGTGCAGTAGTGTAATTGTACAGCTGGATACAATGCAGTAGTGTTATTGTACAACTGGATACAGGGCAGTAGTGTTATTGTACAGCTGGATACAGTGCAGTGGTGTAATTCTGCTGCTGGATACAGTGCAGTGGTGTTATTGTACAGCTGGATACAGTGCAGTGGTGTAATTCTGCTGCTGGATACAGTGCAGTAGTGTTATTGTACAGCTGGATACAGTGCAGTGGTGTAATTCTGCTGCTGGATACGGTGCAGTAGTGTTATTGTACAGCTGGATACAGTGCAGTGGTGTAATTCTGCTGGATACAGTGCAGTAGTGTTATTGTACAGCTGGATACAGGGCAGTGGTGTCTGGAAGCTGGAAGTGGTGTTATGCAGCTGCTACTGATCAGCTCACTGTCATCTGATTTGCATGCTGTGGACGCATCATTATTCACAACATTTGATGTCCATAAAACACATTAAAACTGTTTCCTTGAGCAAAACATTATGGGCCTACAATAGCAGACATCATTTGTCTGCCCAAATTGTAAAAATGTAAATTGATATGTAAGAAAATGGCCCATTAACTTTTTCATTAATGCTTATAATGCATTTGGAGTGTCATCTGAACAGGGAGAGCTCATGTCCCTTTTAGCAGAGAACACGGTAGACGCTGCCCTAAACACACACACAGCAAAACATAGCGCTGTAGATATATCATCATCAGATTTTATTAACTTTTTTTTCTGCCTCTTGTCTTCTAAACACGCTAAAATAAGCTGGGCATGTTATGATAAGAACACTAATGATGTTTCTTATGGAAAACCAGAAAATGGTGTGCATGTTTTTGCTTAGAGCAAAGGCAATTATGGTTTGTTGAATAAACCAAGAAATTAAAATCCCGGTTACTCTAAAACAGACAAATGTTTTTGTATTAATGACACTTCATTTATTCAAGAGGAGAAAAAAAAATCCCAGGACCTCATTCCAGGTTTCATGTACCATTAAATCATGTGCTATGTGTACTGAAGGGAGGGTGCAGGGGCGCTTCATGTCTATGTGATTGTCACCCACATTCATATTCCCCTCACTTTATTGGAGAGTGTGTTCACTTTGTTCCGGTGTCAAACTTATCTCTCTTCAGAAAGGCGCTCCTGAGCAGTGGGTAATTAGCCTACGCGGGGCTTCATAACCACGAGACATGCTCTCTCTATTGATTTCTGCCTCTTTTTTTGTCTGTTCGCTGTATGACATTAAAGCAGGCTGTGGCCTTCATAACGTTTCCACCTGCAGGAGACTCGGCCTGGAGCGTCAATGGTTACAATCGGAGCCTTCACCATGCCTTTGCTTTTAAATGTGCTTAACGTGGTCTTAACACGGGCTGCAGGGGCTGACTGGGCTCTACAGCGGGCCTGTAGCTGCTACAGTAGTCGCTGCCACAGTAGCAGGAGCACTGTGAGTTCCTTCTGGAGCGAGCACTGTGAGTTCCTTCTTGCCCTGCTCCAGATGATTGTACTATTCTTAGTACAGCACACTGCCACTAACACGGAAGGCAAGGCAATGATGACGCACCGGCTAATCGTATTCAAAAGAGCTTTACTTGGTAGGGTCTTTTTGGCCACAGCACTTTTTTCTTTTCTGTACGTACGTATAC
Organism: Hydrocynus forskahlii; assembly: GCA_037974365.1. Classification (NCBI taxonomy): domain Eukaryota; kingdom Metazoa; phylum Chordata; class Actinopteri; order Characiformes; family Alestidae; genus Hydrocynus; species Hydrocynus forskahlii. Next base: position 19,196,438 of record JBBPCX010000154.1, read on the forward strand.
ACAGGTGTAAATATAGTTATTGCCTATATGTGCTCTGTAACCTATGTGCAGTCATGCAGATGTGTTCATCAGATAAAGTGTGTGTGTGTGTGTGTGTGTGTGTGTGTGTGTGTGTATATGTGTATGTGTGCATGTGACACATCTCCTTTCATTACTGGGGTAAATACCTATGGGGAAAAAGTGGTATGAATTCAGATCAGTGTAATTAACCCCAGATAAAATAAGCAGGTGAAAATAAAATAAATCTGAGGCTTATCGGAGAAAAATGACAAAACAACTTCTCAAAGAGACAGCAGTGAGCAGCTGAGTTACTGTTGGCCTAGCAACCGTCAGAACCAGTCATTGCCACCCTGCTGTACAATGATCGATTTTCTTTAATTTTCTGCTGCATCCTCCATGGGAGGGTGGGGCGGGGATAGGGGGGTGGTTAGGTAGAGAGGGAGAGAGAGAGAGAGAGAGAGAGAGATAGAGATAGATCTGTAACCCTTCCCATCCCTTCATCTTTGTATGGGCTGTTCAACTCTGTCTATTAAATTTACTGGTGAGAAGCAAGACATTAACCAAAAAAAAAAATACTACAGATAATGTGGAGGTTTCATGCATAATCTGTAATATGAGAAATGTATTAATAGGGAAATTATTGTGCATTCAATTATTTTGGAATGGCTGGCAGAGATGTTTTGATTTGGCCGTGTGCTGATAGTGTTTCCACAGCAGGGAGCTTCTTGAGTGATGAATAACTTAATCTCCTAATCTGAAAATGGGCAGCGATCAACAGTCCCGCTGTTGAGCGCCCAATAAAATTAAAGCACCAGAGAATGACGGAGGAGAGCGGGAGAGGGACGTGGAAATAAGAAATAGATAAACAAATAGAATAATAAAGCAGACGCTTTTAAAACGACATAATTCTGCTTCCTTCATTAGACTGGGAAAGCAAAATAAAACAATAAGAGATAAAGTGGCAGAGACATTACCTTTAATGCGTGTGTCGTGTGGTGCGTTTAATGAGATAGCGGAGCTGCTTTAAGTAGGCTTTTAAGCATGACGCAGGGCAGAATCAACAGAGGATCTTTAATCAATCGCGGAAAACCCATAAGCTCCACAAAACACAGCCTAGTAGATACCTGTCACAGAGACAGTGTAACAAGTGTGTGTGTGTGTGTGTGTGTGCATTAGCCCGTGTATTTTTAGCTATATTCTATGGGTTGATGGGACTCTATCTATCATCTATCTATCAGTTTATTAATCAAGTAGTATTTGTGTGACAAAAAAATTGTTACATAGGGCATGGTTAAACAGCTCAAATCATGGAAAATCACATTTTCTTCACTTTTTTGGTATTAAAAGAGTAGTATGTAAAACAAAGTTTCAATACCCAAAATTCACTCCCCAGTCCAGGTAGTCCATAAAAATGGAGCTAAAAAACAACTTCTTCTTAATTCACTTTTTTTGTAAATAGCACATTTACATATATCCGCCTATTCACCCGACAACAGATTAGCCCTGTCCATTTGCATAGAAGTTATAAGGAGTGTTTCAGTATAGGCTTTTTTTTTTTTTTAATGAGGCACCATTCAAGCCAACCAATCAGAACAGAGGTCATTTACATGTATTAATGTCAAAGCCACAGTCACAAAAATATTCACTTTTTATTTCTAAAAGGTAGTTGGAAAATGGCCATGTAAAAATGCAGCATGACTGTTTTTAGTACATAAAAGCACTTGACTGTCACAAGTGGGCCTCAAGGGAGGAAAAAAAAGTAAAATACAACAAAAAAATGTAGGACAGGGGCCCTTTAAGCTGCTGTAATAAATAGTTCAATGAGAAACCTTCAGAATAATACAGTGTGTGTGTGTGTGTGTGTGTGTGTGTGTGTGTGTGTGTGTGTGTGTGTGTGTGTGTGTGTGTGTGTGTGT
>JBBPCX010000154.1:19213192-19273725 GCA_037974365.1 Hydrocynus forskahlii
CTGTTTTAACGGTAGAGCAGTACGTTCAAATTCAAATGTAGTACCTACTTAAGTAGTATGCGATTTCGGACGCAGCCTGGGTCCGTATCAGTACCAGGGTTCTCTAGAGTGGCACATTACACCTTAAAAGTTGAATTGTGCCTATCTTTTGAAGATTTGGAGCAGAATTTCGCTTTAATAATCCTCTAATACAAGTTCATTTGTGTTTTAATTTCTTGAGAGACATGAGTTTTGTTCATGTCTTTCAGTCTAGTAGTAAAATTAGTTGAGAGACAGGTGAGTCAGAGGTGCTGTAAGTCGTCTGACCTGACTTGTGTACATCTTAAAGGAATAGTTCAATCAATGATGCTAATATTACTAACAATGAATGAAGGCCAAAGAGTCACTGATTAGCATTATTCAAATGATGGTGACTATCAGCCTCCATTCATTGTTAGCAACATTAGCATGCATGGTTGAACTTTTCCTTTGGCAATTTCTTTAATAATAATAATCATAATAATACATTTTATTTATATTGCACTTTACATTTGACCAAAAATCTCAAAGTGCATACAGACAGTGAAAATAACATTATATTAAAAGACAGCATAAAAACCTGAGAGGAGTAAAAACATTAAACATTAAAAAACAGCAAGCAATCATTAAAAACATTGGCTAAAGGGAAATGTTTTCAGGCTTTTCTTAAAACATGTCACAGTCTATGGAGCCCTCAAATGTGGGGGTAGGGTGTTCGTGGGGCAGCGCAGGAGAAGGCAATATCGCCAGTAGTGTGGGAGCGAGTCCTGGGAGGGAGAAGAAGGTGAGTGTTTGTGAAGCAGAGAGTGCGTGAGTGGCAGTGGGGGGTGAGCTGTTCTTTTAAGTATGATGGCGCACTACCATGAAGACATTGGAAGGTGAGCAGGTAGATTTTGTTTATGAAGAAACAGGAAGCCAGTGAAGTGCAGAAACAGGAAGCCAGTGAAGTGAACAGAGGACGGGTGTGATGTGCTCGTGTTTCCTCACTCTCATCAGGACCCTGGCAGCGCTGTTCTGAACATACTGAAGTTTTTGAATGTTCTTGTCAGGAATCCCAATAAGAAGCGCATTAGTCTAGTAGTCTAGTAGTCTAGTCTTGATGAGACAAAGGCATGCACTAGTTTTTCTGCATCAGAGAGGGAGAGTGTGGGCCGGAGTTTAGCGATATTTCTGAGGTGGAAAAAGGACGTTTTGCACATGTGCTTGATATGGCTTGATAAATTATGAAGAAATTTTGAAAAATCAGTGGAATACCTCTTTGAAGCAATGCCGCTGACCACTGAGCATAACGTCATGTCCACCGACCAGTAACCCACTCATGCATGTGTTTATTTAAGTTAAATTGTAATTATTGGTTTGCCCATAGCGTTCATGTGGTAATGAATAATGTGACTGCGTACTGTAAATTACAGTTCAGATGGATATTTTCTGAGCTGGAGCTGACCAACCGTAAAATGTCAAAACAGTAAAGCATTCAAAAGCCTCAGAGCGAAGGCCTGACTCGTGACTGTGCCAGCAGGACGATGGCTTGTGGTCTCTGCTTTGTTTGTGTGTGTGTGTGTGTGTGTCTGTGTGTGTGTGTGTGTGTCTGTGTGTGTGTCTGTGTGTGTGTGTGTGTGTATGTGTCTGTCAGCATGACTGAAGCAGTGGAGATGTTTGCGTGAAGTCTCTGTGGGCTGATCCCCAAGTCTGGCGATGTATTTAGAGCGGTTATGCTATGGCATGAGGCTGCAGATTTTGAATGTTATTGTGCTTAGGCATGAGCTGGAACAGCGGTGAGCTGAGATCCATGCCTCTGCCCAGCTCTCTCTTCCTCCAGCTGGGATCAGGCTGGAAGGGGACAGCTGTGGGCCCAGCCCAGCCACGGCCCTCGGGGACGTGGGGGTTAACACAACAGAGGCCCCAGTCCTGTGGCTTCCTTTAATAGCCCCAGTTTGACCCCGCCTCGCCACACACACAGCTTCCATCGTGGGCTTGTGATTAATGGCCTGGCTTTGCTGCGTCTGGCGTGCTGCATGACACACACACGCGCGCGCACACACACATACACACGGTACATACACACTTTCACAAACCACTGCACTGGCCTAGCTGCCCCTGCTGCTCAGGAATATCTGTGTGTTTATCTGTGTGTGTTTGTATTGGTATTTGTGTAAAGTGCATTTGGATTTTTCAAGCAGTACAAAACTCCAGACTGAGATTTCAGCAAAGACAGACAAATTAGAACATGGTTCAACAAAACTAACCTTTGTATCAAGATATACTACTACTTCTACTACTACTTTTTTGAATATCATTATCCAGTATTCTCTTCCACTCTCTGTGTGTGAGTGTGTCTTTGTGTGTCTGTGTGTTTACGTGTGTACGTGCACACACTAATGGACAGCGTGAAGAAAAAGGTGAGTTACCTGAAGTGGATTGATTTCCCTAAAGACTGGACTTGTCTGTGAGTGTATGTTTGCACATTCTTGAGTGTATGTATGTATATATATATATATGTGCAAACAGACAGACAAGTCTAGTATATATATCCATTAGTGTGTTAAAGTACTGCTGTGTGGACAAAAGTGCAATAACATTTGGTTTGCAGGCACTTTAAACAAATAAGGATCTTTTTAACAGCAGTATCCCTTTAACACAATCACACAGTTGCAGTTGAAATATTTCTGTAAATCTCAACTTTAACATGAATATAATCAAATCAAATATAAAACCAAAGCTATTTGCCCCTGCCAGGGCATTCACGTTTGTTATAGAAAAAGAGCATGGGATGCTGGGTTGCTAAGCACCGCGCCCAAACATAAAGAACCCAGCACAGCTTATTTTGTGGCAACATACATGGTGACACAGAAAAACAGGAACTTTTGAGATGCGTAGTGGCAGCCATGTACATTTGGCAGCACTACGGATGGGGGGACTGTGAGCTGTAAACAATCATGACATTCAGTAATAATGGAGGAGTGGAACGACAGCATGCTTTCACGATAAAAATGTTTTCTATTTTTATTTGTTTGCCAAAATTTCCCGTTTTTCTGTGTCATCCTGTATCATTTTTAATGCATTTTAGTGCTAAATTATTAAGAAAAATATCATTTCCGAATTTTGTTACATAAATATTCATGTAAATTCAGCTACATTTCCACATAAAACATAACTATACATTTTTTGTTACTGTTGAGAGAAGACAAAGAAAGCGCGTCTTGGGATGGTGAAATACTGTTGTACTCAGAGGTGGGAGGTTTGAAAGTAGCCAATCTGAGAATACTACTTATTTCTCCTTGCTGCCGATTGGCTGCTGCCCTTTGACGCAACCCTCGCTTTGCTCAGTGCCAGGTCTGAAAGTAGCCAATTCAAGAACTGAAATACCGCTGTACTCAGAGGTGGGAGGTTTGAAAGTAGCCAATCCGAGAATGCTACTTATTTCTCCTTACTGCTGATTGGCTCCTGTTCTTTGACGCAGCTGCAGACCAGAATTTCTCCCGTGGAGCATCTCAAGTGTTCTCGTGTTTTTCATTTTGTTCTTCTCGAAGCCATGTATTTTTATTACTCTGAATTAAATTCATTTATTACGGTATTTACCTGCTTATACTAAAGAAAACACCTGTGCATTAATTACAGAACAGTCTATGCAGGGGTAACATCAGTATTTTACATTCTAGCACTGGGGAGTTCTTTGTACACTGTACAGTACGAATATGGGTTTACCTTTACATTTTCTTTAAGGGTAATGAGTTTTAAATGAAATTAAAGTCTTTTGGGGCATATTTGTGGACATATTTAGGGTTTACACTATAAAAAGAGGCATTTTTTGACATTTTTTATCACATCACAACAACACCGTTTTTCACTATACACGGGTGCTCTTGGAACGCTTTTCGCAGGGATTTACTGTGTGTGTGTGTGTGTGTGTGTGTGTGTGTGTGTGTGTGTGTGTGTGTGTGTGTACATGTGTTGCAGACAGCAGCTCATGCCTCTTAGGCCACTGACCAGGATGAAGTCAGTTTGTTGTTTAAACACAGTGACCTCATCAGAAAGGGCCAGCTCAGGACAGCTTTTTATGAGGATTATTGTGCTCTTATTGTTATTCGGCCTATGACTAGAGTACGTGCTGTACTGCCATCATCACTCTGTCACATGCATGTGTTGAAGCCAAAAGAAAAAGGCATCACAGTTATTTTACAAACCTCCACCTATCTATCAGTCTATACACTCACCCACTCATCTTCTCACTTACCGATATACTTGCCTTCCTATTAACCCCTTTGCTTTCTTTCTGTGGTGTTACAGTTCCATAGAATAGCCTACAGAGAGGTAGCTGTTTATTTGAATATTAATCAAATAATCTCCTGATATTTTGATGATTGCGTTTACAAAATCAGACACAACCTTTCAATGTGACCTTAAAAAATGCAGTAAAAGGAACGTGAACAGTATAGCATAGTGCATTTTCTTTCTGTACTGTACTGTTCTATGATGTATTTCCGAATGAAGCATAATATCAGCAAGCATCTCTGAGCTGGTTGAGCATTTTAATTCAGTGATACGTTCACTGAAGGAGGTTGGTTGGGGGAGTGTGATTTGACTTTATTGTTGAATATTACTTTTGCCCACTAACCGGTACATGGTGGCTTAACCAAAAATCAGAAGGGGGTCTTAGACATTTATCTTTTAAACGATTTGATCTAATATGAGTTTATTTTTTTTATTTCAGGTTTGTCTAAATCCAACCACACTTTACAGATATAATCAGTGGAAAAAGATCATGTTTTGAGTTTCACTGATCATGTGTGTTTTCCTACTTAGTAGACACACTTCAGCAAAGTCTTCCAGTTTGTCACTGAAGAGAATAGTTATGCATTTTTAATCGCTGGACAGGGCACCATCTAGAGTTTTTGCTGATTCGTCCATGTTGCAGCTGTGCACAGGCTGCACTGTTGCATCTCTGCGGCTTACACATTCACAGATCCAACCTGCATTATCAGGTCATCTCTTGTGGACTGTCCAACAGTGCTGCACCCTATTCCCAAAAGCGTGGGAGAGAAATGACTCATGCTAGGCATGCTAAGCTTCTGTCTTGTCAAACTTCAAACCTCTGTTCAAAGAGACCCTTCTCTTCAGGTCTCAGAGGCAAGCCATGAGGAAATAACATTATACAACATTATCAGATCTGACTTGAGTTTCATGAGAGGTCAGGAAACCTCCACTGATTACACTGAAACATGAGGAGAGGCACAAAAGCTCTGATTCCTTTGTGCTTCTGTCCACTGTGACTGCGGTTTTTCTGCTTGTGTGTGTTGGTCGGTGGCTGTTGAGTGGATCTGATTAAATGTAATTGTAGGGTGCTCCATAGCTTGCTTGTCCTTCGTAATGGAGAGTCTGCCCTTGGCCCCTGAACCAGGATAGGCCCTGTCCATTCTGTGAGACCCTGGCCCTGCATGGACCTCCAGCCACTCTGAAGAGGTTAAGCTGGCGCAAACATTGGGTTGACACAGCTGGCCAGCTTTAGTGCATTTTGTTGTAATCACGTCCCAGTTGCCTTGTCAGAAATCAATTCGAATTGGGAGCTGGCTGGTATGGGGAGGTCAAGGCTCCTTCAGTCTAAATATTTTATCTGTACTACACGTCTGGAGCTTTTAAAGATGTGTGCTGTCCTGTATTTCCCATTTCCCTGACGCATGGATGCTATTGGCTGAGCCTCTCTGCCCAGGTCAGGGCTGGGTTAAAATCAATTATAATCAATTATTAAGAGTTGTGTGTATCTGGTGGGGGGCAGAGAAAAGGAGCAGCTTGGAGGAGACTTGGCACAACTGAGATAGAGGTTCAGCATTATTTATTTAATTACCCTTTATCTTGATCGAGATAGCATTGCTAATCCTGAGAAAACTTTGAGGAAAACATTTCTCTCAACAGCCAGAAAGAGTCAAAATAGCAGTAGACCTCATTGCCCTATGTCTGAATGAACTCTTTCTTATGCGGAAGGTATTCTCTGTATGCTGCGAAGTTTTTGGCCGAATGAAGTTAGACAGAAGCACTGATAGAATTAGATATGCTGTATTGTGTAAGTCTGGCAAAGTTTCCTTTGCATAATAACTTGTCAGGCATTGTTCATTTGTGTAAATTTCGAGGGATGCAATTAGCTTGAAAAAAACATTCTGAAATTTTTGCTGTATTTAGTCTAGCATCCTCCCAGTGGTGATCACTCTGACTATAATAGAATCAACATCAATCTCAAGAGCTTCATTATTATGGCTTCTTCTCTGATTTCCACACTCTTTATTTGCACATTTAGTTGTCGTCATCAACTAAACTGCCCCTATCTCATTAGAAAATGCTTATTGGTCAGCCTAAAAATGGCCAGAGAAATGGCTCCCAATTGAGTTAATGCCAGGCTAAATCTGTGGAGCAAAACGAAGTGAAGCCTCGAGAGATTCAGGACGCTTTTCACCAGACTAGTGGACATTAAATTTCTATATCTGATTACGTTCAAGCAGATTCTTCACTCCAAAGCTTCTAAAGCAATCAGATTAAGCACTGACACTTCATAAGCTCCAAAGATAAATTGTTTTCTAGTTTTACCAAAGCACTTCAGTGACTACATTTAAATGATTTAATTAAAATTACAAACTCGGCACAGCATGTAGAACGAGAGAGGGAGAGAGAGAGGTAGAGAGAGAGAGAGTGAGTAATACAGAGAGACTGGGTCCTGCTGCTGTCCATTTTGAGGCGGGGTGTGTTTGTGCCCAGCGGTCCTTCCTTTCATTAGCGCAGCCATGAAGACACACTTCGTCCTCTGCTCCGCACTCTCCACACGTGTGCAATTACGCTCAATGAACAAACAGTCTTGGTGCATGGCTGTTGCGCTATGTGGGACCCCATGAAAACCAAACACGTGCTTTCCTGTCCCGCGGCTCTTTGGAGTTTATCACTGATGCCAAATAAGTTAAGTTGTTCAAGGTGATTTGTTTTCATCTGTCCAAAAGTGCAAATTTGATTTCCTCCAGGCCCAAAAGCAGGCATTCCTGGTGAGGGAGGGAACACAATTTGTTTTTTAACTGTAGCCAAATGAGAGACGTCCCTCGTGGAGCAAAAGCGATGCTGGCAGAGCCAGGTGTGATCGCCAGTGCCAGGTGTGGAGTTCAGTAGCTGCACTCTACGGCGTCCTTTATTTTCAGAGAGGAAGAGGAGGAGAAAGCCTGGAGTGGGCGATCGATGGGCGAAAGTGTGATCAGAGCGGATGAGAGGCGAGGACGTTCCTGACCGGTGCTGGCAGCTTTAGCTAGCCTGGTCGATCAGCTGCTGGCTGATTGAGAGGCGTTGCATCAGAGGAGCATGACGTTTCACTCCAATGAGCAATCTTCTTTATCAAAAGGCCTTTTTCTCAATCAATAATGCTTTCATCAAGGGAGGCCAGGCTGCTGCCCTTAACCACTGTATCTGCTTCCCCCTTGGGCAGGGACCCCATGCAGGACAGTCTAATGGCTGCGCAGCGAGAGGGAGCCTGGCCACTGGACCCTCAGAACTGATAGCATTTAGCTCACAAACACACACATGCATGCACACACACACACACACACACACACACACACACTTACAAATACATAAATGGAGGTGGAGTGGTTACTAGTTCATCTACTGGAATGGGGCACAAAACACAGAGCAGAGCACTCGTGCTTGCTAAGAGTTCACTTAAGAAGAGACAGTGGTTTTAATATTGATCAGGCCTCAGAATCATGGCTAAATCAATGTGAACCATAAAGCCACTACTTGCCTGCTTTACCCTAGAGCCATGAAAGGTGTATTCTTTAAATTAATCCCATAATAAATGCATTTTCCTTACTACATTAAGGCCAGTGTCCATAATTCGTAATGCCATGAGCTACCATCCTCTAGCAGAAACTGGAGAGCTAGTCTGGTGTATGAGACAAGGGGGTAATTGGCATTGTGGCAGTTTGAGGAGCGACTTTACAGTGCGTGCTAATGAAGTGGTGCGGCTCGCTGGTGATGTGCGGCTCTGGAGGAGGATGGCTGTATGGGGGATTATGTCTCAGTCCTCCAGCACAAGGAGAACAGTGAATTAATCTCCAATCTCACCAATTCAATGGGTCCCCAGAGCTTGCTTAATTAACCTAATAAAAATACTAATAGAACCATTTCCAAAGGTAAATTTAATTTACTTGTCAGCCTTGTACATCAATAGGGATAAGGACGGGCGAGTACTTAGCTGTCTTCACTAGTGTCCGTGCCGGCCCTTAATAAATAGCAGCTCGTTCACATCTTCAATTGATTATGCCTGCTGTCACTGGCCACAGTTAAATTATGATGAAAAGAGGGGCTGAGAGTAGAATTAACATGACCACAGATTAACACAATATTTGTCTAGAGGGACAATGAGAAGCTTCTCGTGCTCTCTCTCTCTCTCTCTCTCTCTCTCTCTCTCTCTCTCTCTCTCTCTCTCTCCTTCTCCCTCTCTCTCTCCTCCCTCTCATGCTTCCTCCGTGCGATGTGACGATTACTTCTTCGGAGGAGAGTGAACCAATGTCATAATAAATCAGATTTGATTAAGAAGATTGCCACCCTTTTTTTACACTAATAGGGGTTTAAACAAACACAGTTCATATGGAATAATCGTAAAAACTTACTGAGGGGAACTTTTCTCTATCGTTTACATCAATGTTCTACAAGAGCCATTAAGCCCATCTCATTACTGCCCTCCCAATGACTGTGTAATGACCTGCAATCATTTGTAAGTGAATAACTATTAAAAGCCCTGGCAGCACTGAGGATGCTTTTAAAGTCAAATTAAAACACACGGGAGGTAGTCTCTTCCCTGCTTATTATGGATCTATAGATATATAACAAGCTCCCCAGCTCAGGATTAAAGAAAGACAGAAGGAGAGAATAAGCAAGCAAGAAAAAGAGAGTGGAATGTTTTGGTTTGGAGAATGTGAGTTGGGAGCTCATTTTGTGGCAATGCTGTTCAAATATGGGCTTATATTTTTGTCATTACAGTGGTCTCCAGTGGCAGTCTGTTTTCTGAATGTGTGTGTGTGTGTGTTCGTTCACACATGTGTGCCAGTAAGTCCGTCAGGATGTAAGGAGAATCAGCCGTAGTCCTTAGTGTGTAGAAACTTACCAGTCCATTGTTCTGCTGCTGCCATGCATGAAGGGGACCAATCGCAGTTCTTTATTTCCCCAGCATGCTCTCTGAATGGATAATTGCTTCTAGAAACTTTTTAAACTGTAGATGACTTTTAGCTTTCTCCCTACAATAGCTCTAGGGATCCACTCAGATTCTGTTGTAAATAGAGAGGAAACAAAATGTTTTTTTTTTTCCTTGAAAGATGCCAGTGCATGTCTCTCTCACAGTTAAAAGGAGTATATCCTTACATCAAAAAAAGAAGAAAAGAAAAAATATATGTTTGTGTCTGTGTGAATATGTATAACTGTGTGTATGTGCACACTATCCTGCTGAAAGAGAACACTGCCATTAGGAAATACCGTAGTCATGCTGGGGTGAGGGTAACATCCACATCATGAATGCCAGGACCCAATGTTTACCAGTAGAACATTGCTCAGAGCATCACACTGGCTCCACCAGCCTGCCTTTATCCCATAATGCATTCTGGTGCCATCTCTTTCCCAGGTAGACATCACATACACACCCAGCTGTCCACATTTTTATAAGAAAATGTGATTCAGCAAAACCACCTTCCATTCTTCCATGAACCAGTTCTACAGTGTGCCCATTGTAGACATGTGATTTTTTTTGTGTTTTTTTTTAAAGCCACACTGTTTGATTGCAGACAGGCTGAGAATGTAAGAGTCCACAGCCACTTTGGCTACGTGTGAGACTGGAGAATCGAAGTACTTCAGAAATGGGCCTTTCAACATCCTCCTTTAATAAGCACCTTTTAAACAAGATTCATCACTTGTTCTATTTTGGTTGCGTTTAAGGCTTTTTATTTTGTTTGGATCATTTGTCCTTGGACACACAATTTTTTATTGAATTTTCCCAAGTACTACCCGCTCTGTTATTTCAGTAATAAAAACTACTACTGACTAATACCTTAAAATAGAATAAAAATAAATTAAACACCTGAAAGCCTAACAAAATGCACAGGGTTTGCCATTGTCCCCAGCATAGCACTTTTGCAAAGAATATTGACAAGATCTAAACAATTTTTCATAAAATATTTTAAGTTATTACAATCCGACCAAGAAACCGATATTAAACATGTTTGTAAGAAGATAGGTGTCCGTAAACGTTTGATAAACAGTGTAAGTTTGGGTTTCATTTAGTTGGTCTAATATGGCCATGGTAACATCCCTGTCCCGATTTCCCCCCAGAGCTATTACATGCTCAGGTCTGCAGTTGCTGGACTGATACCGGCCAGTATTTTTCAAGAAAGATTTTGTCACTGATACTATAATGTACTGGCACTTCTTCTTGGAAGCAAGCTTAATCCCCCAGCCCATCAATGATCAGTATTCCAGCTTCCCATGACTAGCTTTGCTCCAAACTTTTAGTGTTGTGAATCTTATCAAGCAAGTTTTTTTGTTTAACAAGGATATGTAAATACTTGATTAAAAAATGCACTGCTTATTTTTTGCCCAATCTTATAAAACTCTGTTAGTTAAACGTGTTTCTATTTTTACATTCCTTGGATTTGAGTGAGCTTTTCAGTAGCATCCCCCATCTTGAATGCTTTAAAAGAACAACTAAAATGGTCATAGTATGCCAAGAAAGTTAAGAAAGCACTCTTATTCAACCCTCAATCCTCTCTATTATTCTCTTAAGTATTTGACGGACCTTTGCTTACAACTGGAGAGACAGAATAAGAAGTAATGAGGAAAAGAAGAGTGAAAAGAAGAGGAATACATAGCTTCTGTAGACACTCAGGTCTTTTGGTCTTGTCCATATAGGCAGGAAAGCAGGAGAGAGGAGTGTATCAGAATGGTGAGAGTGAAAGAAAAAAATGATCTGGAATACTGGGAGGCCTTTGTTTCCACCACTATCCTGCTCCTTTTCATTCTTCCACTGCTTCTACGCTGAATTTGTTTGTTTTGATCTCTTGTTGCCCTTTCAGTGTGGCTTGTACATTTGAGGTTGCAAGATCCAAGTATATTGCTGGTGTTTGTTTTAGTCAAGTCAGAGACTGAAAATAAATGAGTAAATCAATAAATACATACATGCATGCATACATACATAGTCCTACCTCTGGTCCCTCCTATTGTTTTCGAACACCAACAGTGTAAATCCGTAAGCATTAAAAGAATACCTGTTTCACTGTGTTATAAACTTTTTTACTACAGCTTCCTTGGGCTCCAGATTCATTTTCCATATTTCTCTATTGTCAACATATATTTTCAACCTGTTGTCATGAAAAGAATGGTAGTTAATAGAGAAGCATTTCCGCAAGAACATGTGAAGTGTGATTGTGCAGCAGTAGATGAGCATTACTAACAATAAAAGCACAAATCAGACATTGGAATAATAGCAGTGCACAGGAAATTGGGACAGAATTGTTTTGCACAAAGCAAGGCCATAGTTGCAGAATGGACATTGGGGAGGAGTGAATCTGCTGAGGGCTCAGGGATCACACTTATTACAGGTCAAAGACAAATAGGCAGATCATAATGTACTCCGGTGTTTTTTCCCCACCTGTTTTTTTCCCACCTCAACTACAATGATTTGAACTTGATTTTGAATTTTTTGCAGCTTGTCACAGATCTTTGGTTTGCTATCTGTAGAAGCTGACAGGTTAACGTTGGCTTGCTCACCTTTACCTGGCCACTCATGTTCACTTAGCACCAAACTTAGTAATGTTCTAAATGAGTTTCCACGAAAGGGAGTCCACTAGCTATAAACAAAAGTATCAGACAGAACCCAAAAGAAAGATGTTAAGAATAAAAAAATCTTACTGTGATGAGTGAGATTCGGACTCCCGATCTCTTAGCAAAGAAAACAGCTGTTGTAAAAGGAGATGTTGAAAGCATGATGTATGTATGAGTTAAACTGAGGTGTCACAACACTCAATAATACACTAACATGAACAAAACAGAAAAATAAATACAAGGAAACCAAGGACCAAAAAAACAGACTTGTTACGGCAAACACAGACTGAAACTCATGAAAAGCGATGCAATGCAAGCATGAGTTACACAATGCAACCACACACAAGAGTACTTCTGATAACACAATACTTGACACGTGGGAATAGGAGGGGTCACAAACGACACACAACTGATCAAACTGAGGAGGAAACTGGAAATGACAACAATCCCTAAAAGTACATGGACAGGAGCAAAAAAAATAAAAAGGAAGAATAGGATTTCAGTTAAAATAATGAGAGTCCACATATGGTATCTTCACTGTCTAGCAGCTTGCTAGCTAGTTATCTAACAGTTGCTTGTGAGCTTACTAATCTTTTATGGGCTGGTTGTTTTTTATCAACTGAAAAAAACAGTGATAGTCACTTATCATTTCACTGGTTCTGTAGTGTCTCAAAGGCCATGTATGTGGGGATATTCATGCGCAAACCAACAACACTGCCCAGTTTTTCCCCATTAGCTGCTGGCTGGAGCAAGTTGAGTGGCTAGTTATTGAGGATATTAAATTTTTTAACCTTAACTTTTATTTTAACTGGCTAGGTGCGAATGCACCTGTGTTGCAGACGTGCAGAGCAGCAGTGGAGGATCTTCACACCCCGCTAAACTTACTACTTCTGACTTACGACTTGGTGACCATAGCTGTCTAGAGTGCTGATTGAGTGCTATCACCTAAAAAAAAGCTGTGCAGGATACAAATGTAGTTATTATACAAGATTATTTTGTTATTCTTACCATAATAAGATAAGATAAGGTAAACCTTTATTAGTCCCACAAGTGGGAAATTTGCTTCGTCACGGCAGTACAAAGGTAAGAACAGCAAAAATATAAAATAAACCCAATAGAATAGAATAAAATACTATACCAACAGTACAGTATAAGATGAACACTGTACAATCTAGAAATAATATGGACATGTGTTTTGGACATGTGTACTGTAAAACTGTAAAATATATACATACATGTATATGTAAATGTATATGTAAACTATATGTAGACTTAGGCAAGTATGTACGTATGTATACAATAAGTATATGTGTGGGTATTTATACAGTAAATGTAAGAACACTGTGGTTATAGACACACGCACGTGCACACACACAGAGGTACACAATGGAGTGACAGGCATTGACAATAACAGTAGAAATGCACCAGAAAAATTGCACATTTTAAATTGCACATTTTGCCCAGTAGTTATAGTTCCACCCAAAAATGTGTATGTGTTGCACCAGAAAAATTGCACTCAAGTAATACTGCACATAAGAGAAACTACCATGGTGCATTGGGTGTGTGTGTTTGTTTGTCTGTACGTGTGTGGTCATCTGTTCTTTGTTGTAGAGTCTGACAGCGGTTGGAAGGAAAGACCTGCAGAATCTCTCCGTCCCACACTGTGTGTGCAGCAGCCTGCCCCTGAAGGAGCTGCTCAGTGCATGGGGTGGGCGATGTTCTCCAACAGGGATGACAGCTTAGCCACCATTCTCCTGTCACACTGGGTCCAGAGGGCATCCTAGAACAGAGCTGGCCCTCCAGAGCAGCCTGTTCAGTCTCTTTCTGTCCCCAGCAGAGATGCTGCTGCCGAGCAGACTGCTCTATAAAAGATGGCTGAGGCCACCACAGAGTCATAAAAAGTCCTCTGGAGCGGCCCCTGCACTCCAAAAGACCTGAGCCTCTGCAGCAGGTACAGCCTGCTCTGCCCTTTTCTGTAGAGAGCATTTGAGTTGTGAGTCCAGTCCAGTTTATTGTTCAGATGAACACCAAGGCTCTCCACAGTCTCAATGTCCATACCCTGGATGTTCAGTGGTTGCAGTGGAAAATGTTTGTGCCTGCAGAAGTCTACAGCCATCTCCTTGGTTTTTCCAGTGTTGATCCCCATTGGTGATTTAGCCGACTATTGTGGAGTCATCAGAGAACTACTGCAGGAAGCAGTTTGTTTTTGTCTTCAAATGTACTGGTTTAGTCTATATTGCAGTGATGTAAATGCAGGTACTTAATATTGGGTTCTTAAGTGGCACATAAGAGGATGTTTTAACCCTGTCATTAGCAGATGTCTAATGCTGCTATACTGCACATCAGAGCATCATTGTTTAGTATTGCTGACCAACCAGTGAATTAGTCAGGCTCTAATGTGCATTTATGTGTTTATGTATGTATATGTGTTCGTATTACAGAGAGAGCGTCAGCAACAATGACAACAACAACAACAAAACCACTAAGGTTCCAGCACTTGGTGCTTGGACCTCTAATAAGAATAGATGCATTTCTTGTACATTCATATTTTGGCTCTAGCAATAAACTGCTTGAAGCCAATGTTCTCTGTTTGTGGGAGATTATTGTACCTACTGTATGTCAGGAGAGACAGGAGAGAGTGAGAGGTTTCCCCTTTTTTATTTTCTGTCACATATACATAGCAATGACCCGGCACTCACGATGCAGGCACCATGCTGTGAATTCCATCTAACCAGAAAAACAAGTGGAAATTGTTATGCAAATGAATATGCGGCGGTCAGTCCAGAAAGGTTGTGATGTTTGTTAGTGTGTGTGTGTGTGTGTGTGTGTGTGTGTGTGTGTGTGTGTGTGTGTGTGTGTGTGTGTGTGTGTGTGTGTGTTTGTGTGTGTTTGTGATTCAAGGAAAGAGAGGGAGGGAGAGAGAGAACATAGCAGGACCTTATTAATTTTCAGGAGGCTTTTCTTTTCTCCTTTGATAGCTGTATGCCCTGCATCTGTGTAGGTATATCCAAATATATTTGATTCAACATCTACGTGTCAAATACCCCCAATTATTAAAACCATAATTTCAGGAAGGCCTGGTTGTATATGAGACTGTATATGCATATTCTGTTGCTGTTTTGTATTCCAGCAGAGTGTGTTCCATCAGATTTGTTTATCACTACCTATAGCTGTAGCAGCTCCCTCAGAGAAAAAAAGAGCCAGAAATGTTATGTTTGAAATTGAGGTTTTCTCTTTCCAGGGAGAACTGAAAGATATCCCAGTCAAGTGTTTATAGGCAGGCGGATGTAGTCTTCAGCGTTACTACCTAATAAAAAAGCCCACATGCTGTGTGATTAAATAACAGGGATGGCAGTAAAGATAGAAGACATAATGATGGTTACGTGCAGGTCAGTTACAATTTAATTGTCATTGCACTTCATTGTGAACATATCAATTCACTGCTGCTTAGCTGAGCAGAAAACAGTGCTTTAGCACAGAGGCCTGTAGATAGTCTGCCATTTCTTCTCTTCTTTTCTCTTCTCTTCTCTTCTTCTCTCCTCTCTTCACTTTAACCACCTACACACTACACAGTGAAATGAAACCGCGTTCCTATAGGATTGTGGGGCGAACACAAAGAACAAAAACGGAACACCTCACAGAATAAAAACAAAAGACTACAAGACTACAAATGTAAAGTAAAAGTAAAGTGGCTTCTTATAGCCACGCTTGGACAAACCACAGCACAGGACACAGTGTGAACAGTGTGAATTTCTTTCTCTGCATTTAACCCATTCACCAAGTGAAGCAGTGGGCTTCCACCAATGGGCCGTGCCCGGGGAGCAGTTTGTCAGGATGGGACATTGCTCAAGGGTACCTCAGTAGTGCCATTAGCAGTCCTAAGATTGGATCCCACAACCTTCTGAACACAGGGGCAACCTCCTAACGACTAGGCCACCAACGGTGGGCAAAATAGGAATAAAGACAGAGTGCAAAAAAACACATGGGCAACAGCACAATCATTTAAAGGGTAAGACAATGTACAGTGTAGTTAGCAGCACTAGTGTGAGTGAATACAGTGTTATGACATACTGTATTCTAGCAGCAGAGTTTGGAAGTGTGTAAAATGCAAAAGAATGCAAAGATTGAAGCAGACAGTAATAAATAACAACAGCAACAGGATTAGAAAAAAAGTACTGTATATAAATAAATACAGGGTAATTGGGGTAGTTGGGGAGTTTTCTTTGTTTATGGCAGAAAAGTTTAGTGTGTGTGTACTGTGTGATTGGGAGAAAGGAATCAGAATGAGTTCAGAGTGTGTGTGCGCGTGTGTGTGCGCGTGTGTGTGTGTGTGTGTGTGTGTTTGTGATGTACAGTTTGTTATTCAGTTCTGATTTAGGAGTCGGATGGCCTAGGAGAAGAAACTGCTCCCCATCCTGGTAGTGAAAGCCTGGATGCCATGAAACCTTCTGCCACAGTGCTATTGTCTTTGCAGATGCAGCGTGTGGTGTAAATGTCTGCAACAGATCTTCTCAGCAGTCCTTACCTGGCTCTGTGGTCCTGTTCTCTACAGTCCCTCTGCAAAATGTTATGAAGAGTGATCACAGTGTGTTCTCCTCAAGACAACAAGCATCTCTTTTGTTTTGTCCACATTCAGAGAAAGTCTCTGCACCAGTCCATTATGTGACGCACCTCATATCTGTGTGCCACCTTTTCATTCTCACTGATCAAACCCACCATGCCATCAGCAAACTTCTACTCCCATTTCCTCTTCTCCTCTCTGTTCTACTCTTCTCTGTTCTTCTCTTCTCTTCTATTGTGCACTTTGCTCTTCTCTTCTGTATTTTATGCACATTTTAAATAAAGGCAGGCACTGGTCAGTTTGGTGAGACCTGCTCCTTTGTGAAATCAGTGTTGCCTCTATTAATTAAGCTTGCTGGTAGCACATTGCCATAATGACATGAAATAATTCATGTACTCCAGATGGATCTGAAGTATATATTATTCAGAATGGTCATTAATAACTGGGCTGATTAAGGCATTCAAAATCTCATTTCAGTGTTTTCACCCAGGCTTAGCTGACATGGAGATGATTTGTGAGTGTTTTTCTGTTTATGTGGATGTACATTGCGTCAGGTTGCATCAGGGTTGGCCATGCCTGTTCCTTTCGGGCTGGTCCAAATCCTTTTTCTCTGTCATTTTTCAGAAATGTACTGTCGAGGAGAGTACACTGACCCCGTCTTCACACTCCAAACACCCGATGCTCTCAATGTTCTTTAAGTCCAGAAATCTTAGTCAAATGTCAAGACATGACTGATGCATTTTTAAAAGCGAACACATCAAAAAACTGAAAGGCTCGGCCTGTTGTGCTTGTTAGTGCTGGAGCTCTTAGTCCAGCCCTTCAGAAGTCTGCTCTGGGGTTATTGTTTGTGTTTCAGCACCCCATGCCCATGATGCTCCACATATGGTCACTTATCAAAGATCTGCACTTCAGAGAAACTGTTTGTGAGGCAGTCAGCTCAGCTATGGCCCGCGATAGCTTGAGAAAAGCGTTTCATATGCTCATTTTCCAAACTTGACAAAATTCCCACCAGACTAGTGTCAACAGCCAGGCAGGCACTCACTCCCTTCTCCACCCCCATGAAATGTGTACCACGGCTGAAAACCCAGTCCGTCCCAATAAAGTTTTGGCAAGGGTGGGCTGTTTTAATTGGCAGGCAATTGACGCGCCGATAGACTGCCGTCCTGAGGGTCAAGAGTAATTTACTGAAACGCTAAATGCTTTTTTTTTTTTTTCTTTTTTTTTTTTTTTTTTTGCTGTTCCATATTGAAATTCCCTTCCAGACTGTATTACACGAGAAGATGATGACTTAATCCCCTGTTAATTAGAATAACATTTCCAGCAGCTGAGGCTGAGCCATTAATGCCGGGGCTGGAGGCCGAGCTGGAGAGGCTGGCTGGCCGGCTGGATATGCGGCCCCAGAGCGGGAGGCTCTGGCCTGGGCTCAGAGAGTGGGCTGCCCTCCACACCTTCAGCAGATGAGTGGTGGAAAGCTGTTAAATCCACTGATGACTCTCTCGCTGGCTAATAATAAGCTCATGTTTATTGGCAAACTCAGTCCATCACCACTCTATTTTCAGCAGAAATGGAAATATGTATTAGTATGATTATCTCCTTGTGTGGTATTAGAACATTTCGAGCTAGCCCATTTTCAGGCTACAGTGAACATCTCACAATTTTATGAGGCACTAAGTGTAGCTTCTTAAATGGACAAATCTTAGGGCAGAAATATAGTCAAGATATTATGTGTACGCAGGAGCTGTACCTCACCAGCTTACAGTTGTGCCAC
This sequence comes from Hydrocynus forskahlii, assembly GCA_037974365.1. Classification (NCBI taxonomy): domain Eukaryota; kingdom Metazoa; phylum Chordata; class Actinopteri; order Characiformes; family Alestidae; genus Hydrocynus; species Hydrocynus forskahlii. The sequence continues at coordinate 19,231,375 of JBBPCX010000154.1, forward strand.
TGTGTATTATTATTATTATTATTATTATTATTATTATTATTAGTTGTAGTAGTAGTAGTAATACTTGTAATCAGAGTCCATGTGTTACATTTTCATGTTTATTCTCCCCTCTGACTTATGACGTTTGAGTGGTCCTGTAAAATTTACCAGGCTGTTTTTGTTGTTGTGCCTTTAATACTGTTTTATGTAAATAACCTCTGTTCTGATTAGTTGCCCTCATTCTGAAAGCAATCAGGACTAAAAGATGTTGTACAAAGAAAGAGCGGAGTTAAACTACTACTGCCTGAACAGACAGCTATATGTAAAGGCATTTTGTTTTGTAACAGCACAAAAACAAACATTCAAATGGTCAAAAATGACACCTTTTAAATTATGGACAGTATTTCTATACTATCTAAACTTTTTTTAAATTTCAAAATGGCCCTTTTTTGATTAATGACTCTGTCATGTAACAGACATCAACTACACACACAGCAAACTGAATGTTCGTTATAAATGAAGGGGGGTTAAAGGAACAGCTTGTTTTTTGGACTCTGTGTGTGTGTGTGTGTGTGTGTGTGTGTGTGTGTGTGTGTGTGTGTGTGTGTGTGTGTGTGTGTGTGTGTGTGAGCGTGCGTGTGCACGCAGGCAGGCATTCTAGAGTGATGTTCTGTCCTTCTGCTGATGGCAGTTTCACCCTTGGCCAGGGGGCAGCAGTAAAGCGCGGAGTAACGATGCCAGCGGTGCCCTCCTCTCTCTCTCTCTGTGCCAACATTAATCCAGCAGTCCCACCACTCTTTAAGAAAGACCTCATTACCAGCCTCATTGACTATGCTCCCCGCATCAATGACCACAGCTCCTGCTTCACACACTCCACAGCGCAGAAAGAGAGGGAGAGGGCCTAGCGCAGTGCGTCTGGTGTGTCCGGCGTTATGGCGAGGGAGGAAGGCGGTAGTCAGGAGGTTTATAGTGCTGTAATTGGTAGTTAGTGTGATATTTGTAAGACAAATAGAGCTATATGTGCAGCACTCCTTGCTCCTCTGCTCTCCCATCTTTACAGCCACCAAAGGGCCTCATTATAGCCCACAGTAGCCTCACAGAGAGCCCCGCACACACAAGCAGGAACCAGCATGTGTAAAGATAAGACTGCCAGAGCTGATAGATGATGTGTTAAGCACAGTATTCATTGAGAGAGGACCCCAATGATGTGAGGATGAAGGAGCTCTTCATTATGACTCATTGCAATGAGTTTTTTTTTGTTGAAAGATTGCGCTTGAGTCATGTTTCACATTTATTTAACAGCATCAGAATGTGCTGTGCGGTTCTCTTTGTAGATGTTTCTCTGAATGTAGTAGTGTGTGACTTTATGTCTCTGCATATGAACACTGTGCTTTGTCTGACAGAGACAGGACTTCAGGGGCCTCCTGCTGTCCTGTAAACTCCCTATAACATTCAACTCATAACACTTACAACATTTAACTCATTAGCAGCAAGGCACACACACACTCACAGGAACTGGGTAAGATTTAGCAGTGCTAAATCAGTAAATGCAGTGTCTTTATACTATATTTAGGATAGTACCATCCTCCTCAGTCACTCTTTATTAGTTAGGAGTAGCAAACATTTCCTTTTCTGTCTTTCTATTGTGTGTGTGTGTTCCGAAAGGTGCCATAGTGAGCTGCTGCGTAGATTACTGCAGAAAATCACAGCTTGTTCTCTAGCTGTCGCGTGTTGAGTGTGAACACACTTCAGCTCCGAGAAGAGAGAGAGAGAAAGGAAAAGGACCGACACGTCTAAAACCGGAGAAAAATATAAACACAGCCCTGCATTCTCCTGTGCAATTAATGCCAACACAAAGAGATTGTGGCGGGACAATGGGCCCTGCATAAACAGTAAATAGGGGGAAAGAAGGCAAGCAAATAATGGTTATTTTTGACAGCAATGGTGCACCTCTGGCCCTGGCCCGAGTCTGGGAAAAAAGAGAAGGGGTGGAGGGGTGTCAGATGTTTCCCTCTCAGCTCAACGAAGAAAAAAAATCATGAAAAGTGCTTTTCCACCATTGCAATAACATTCAGCCATACCCCAGATATGCACAAACTCTTTGTAATTATGCCTGCCTCCCCACTGCTCTCACTTTCTACAAATTCTACTCTCTTTCTTTCTTTCTCTCTTTCTCTCTCTCTCTCTCTCTCTCCACCTCATTGTCCCTGCCACACAAGAGGAAAAAAAAACTCTTCTCTTCATTACAGAAGGACCTGATCCAACTTGAAAGATGCAGCCATTATTCTTGACTGTCTCGACTTCTCCCCCCTCCCTGTCACAGCCTTATTGTTTGGCCTCCTGAGGCTGCATTTTAAACCTGGACTGTCTCACTCTTTCCAGCAGCTCCTGGCTTTCTCGGGTGCATCACGATGCGTGCATGCTGCTAGATGAAACACTAGCAGTAATACTTGATGCTTTATGCAAAATAGAGGAAAACAGAAAGCAGCACATTAAAGGGAAAACACTAATGCTCGTTCGCGGTGGTCTTCCTCAGAGTGTTGGTGTGATTCTTCCAAAAACACTTTTGTATCATGCAGTGTGTACAAACTCTCCAGTACAGAAATGTGTAGAAGCTTGAGGTAGGGTCATATATGTTTTTTTAAAAAACACTGCATATGTGTTGATTGATCACTCAGTTCCACAGGATTGGGTACCTTTACTAATGGAGCATAGGCTTGTTCTTATTAGTAAAGACATGCTTTAAATCCAAAGGGAGGAGTTTCAGAAATGAGGGCAAGTGGCCATAACTATGGTACTTACACTAGCCAGTGCTATACATTTATGCTATATAATAATTTTTCAAATTTTATAAACATTTTTGCTTATTGTTGCTTTTGGAGGAAAATGTTTTTGCTCCAAAATATTAACTTCTCAAGAGAAAAAGAAAAAAAAAATCCTAACTTTGTAAGTCATTGTAGACTGTTTCAACTGGTCTGTTCATCTTGAAGTTTTGAAACAGTAGAAACAACAAAGGATATGTTCAAATTATGCAAAAATAAGACTATTTATTATAAAAACATGATATATAAGAGATGACTCAAACATTTTGGGAAACTATATTTGAACATTAATGCTTTTTAATGAAGCAAAATAAAAATGTGCACACATAATAATTGAAAATAATAATAGTTGCATAATAACAACTACTATTTTTATTCCTGTAATCTCTACTACTACTACTCCTCAGACTACTACTATTCCCAATCTCACTACCACTACTACTTCCACAACTACTGTCATTACTCCTACTACTACTCCTCCTACTACTGCTACTGCTACTACTACTACTACTACTACTACTACTACTGCTACTACTACTACTACTAATAATAATAATAGAATATTTTATTGGTAATATTTTATGTAGACACACATTCCATTGAAAGCAATGACAATATTACTTTTCAGTTCATGTATCAGTATGGCATTTTTCACTCTTAGCAAAACACCCATGAGCTGGCGAGCCAGTAGTGGACATTTGGCAAAGTCCAGTGCTGTGGTGCATATTCAGAGACTGTTCAGCCCATTTGATGTGCAGACTGTTCTGGTCAATTGCCTAAACCATGCTAATATTAGCACAGTTTCAACAAAGGGGCTGTATTACCAATAATACCAAGTTTGCCAGGCTGAGTAAATCTGTCAGACATATATGCTTACTTATGGTCTTGAATAATAATGACAGTAGATGGTTACTATGGAAAATACTAGGGAAAGGAAAGAATGTTGTAAAAATACAGAAACATAAAACAATAACCAACGGTTTCTTTTATATTTTACCTTCAGTACCCTAAGTGAGCGTTGCAGCTCATTTGAAATGAATGGTTCTGCAGTTGGTTTTGTGAAACTGCAAGAGTGATGGCCCCAGTCATTATGTCTCTGCCAGTTTTGCATGGCAGTAATTAGAGAAGGAGAGAGAGAGAGAGAGAGGGAGGGAGAGACAGAGAGAGAGAGGGCTGCCACTCTGGCTCACCCGGGCGAGCGGGACTTTATTAAGAGTCAGAGACAGATCACAACTGCTAAGTGACCCACCAAGGTCAGGATCAAGGGCAGGCTGTGTAATTAGTATGCTCTTCAGTGGAGGAAGGCTACAGTGCCATTGTTCTGCCACAATCAAATTAGCCCCTCCAATGAGGGCTCAGCTTTGTGACCTCAGTGGTTAGATGGCTTTCTTGTGACAGAATAGCAATGACACAAAAGAGTGTGTAGTGTTGCACCTTAATGGGAGTCTCCTGCTCACATTGAGATTTCAGATTAATACTTTTATGTATTCATATGCCATCCACAGTAGTGTTCTTCCATAACCAGGACACTTTTAAAAAGTAGGATCTATAAGGATTTGCATGAACAGAAATGGTTATATATAGATTCATAAGAACTCAAGGAATTATTCATATGCTTAAATATTTTTTTTTCTGTTCTAAACAGTTTCTTTAAAATGAATAGTTGTGGTAAAGTGCTCTGTTCACGATCAGGTCAGTTAAGGTCATGATCATGATCAGTTATCTCTTCTTGTGGACTGGAATTGTTGTGGTCAGTTGTTTGGGATGTGAACTGCAAAAGGTTGGGAACCTCTGATATACAACATACCATGAACAAAGAGTGGCAGAAAGTTCTTGCCCTCTTTTAGCAGGCCATGGTTGCTGGACAACAGTAACATATTCTGAATAAACTACATGTGTTGGTGGAAGAATTTATTGCATTTAATTACTAGTTCTAACTTAACCCTTAGAACTCATAGCGTATACGTAAAATCTGGTTTAATGAAATAAAAACAGTCTGAGAAAGTCTAAAACTGGTGTTTGTTCTCTTATATGCTTGCCTTTTGCTTCTCGGCACTGTGCCACTCCGTGGACCCCTTCCCTCTACGGGTTCCCCCACACATTGGGGGCGGAGACTATGCTGAAAGTTCTATCGGGGTCTCTGGGTTTTTTCTGTTTGTTTCTAAGACCTAAAATAAAAGAAATTTGGCCGTTTTTGTTCTATATGGACATTTGCATGTGACACAGTTTTTAAAACCCCAGTAGTGATTATAATTATTATATGTTTTTAAAATGACAATAACTTTGGTTCTGCGTGACACAGGAACACCAAACAAAGCTCAGCAAGACGTCTAACACCTTGAGCATAAACACAAACAAGTGGAAATTCATTTAAGAAGTTGTTTTGCCATATGACATTGTACTATTTGTTGTGCTTCCAGCATGGGTCTGTGCTGTTCCCGATCGAAGGATTAAACTGGTTATTGAAAATGTTTGTATTTTACGCTATTACCATTTTATGAGAGAAATTAGCCACTTGAGTGCTAGGTGCTAGAAAATGATAAAATGACTGTTATGAATGACCTCAAGGTTTGATGTTTTATTTTCCATGATGAATAACCTGTTGTATGGTTCTTTAAAGAAACTTGTGAATATGGTTCTATGTAGCTTGTGATAAGTCGTAGGACCTTTTGGTACGTTATCGAAACTTTTTACAAAAAACGTGTGTGGGAGTACTGGTTAGTCCATTGAAGGTTTGAGTCCAGAACATGGAGACGCACATGCCCAGAGCTCCACAAGACCTTCCCTCTCTCTCTGAGATCTTTCAGAGAAAAGGGGTTCAGATGCTCTATTTCTTTCTTCTCCATATCACGCACTAGCCCATCTCACGAACAAAGTAGATAACTTCACCGTTGCTGGATCAGGCTGGGGAAAGGGGAGGGAAATGAACCTGAGGAGCGAACAACGCCGTGCAACCTTCACAGTAGATATGCATCTTCACTCAGTCGCATCCCCTCCCCAGACACAGATGCGCTCATACACACACCCTTGTTCGCTGGATTAAAACGCCCTGTTCTCCCCCTCCAGCATCCTGCCCATTAATTCCCTCCCTCACAGCTACTCGCGTTTGGCTGATTTAACAAGATAAGATTTGAGAGCTGATGTTGCCGGTTGTAAATGCACCATAGGGTCCGCAATGGCGACTACACTCCAGCTTCTGAGGGAGGCATATATCAGCTATTCAGGAAGGGGGAAAAAAAGAAAATTAGATATGCATCATACCAATTTTACACTCCCAGCTTCAGAAATTGAAATAGAGGAGATTAATGTATCATATCTTATACACTGTCCAACTGAATCAACTCTAATATATGGAGCAGATTTGTGGAACAAGACTTTATCTAAGAAGTGCTCCTGAGGCCAGCCTGACCCCGAGATCTGATTTGGATCAGGATGGTTCAGTTCAGTGGAGTCCTAGCCGAATGCTCTTGAGGAAAAATAAGCTCAGATTGTGCAATTATGTTCTAGATCATTGAAGAAAGGATAATGTCGTTGATCATAGATACATGCGACTTCAGTCAGTGTAAAATCAAACGGAGAACAAAGGAAAAAGATGGCACTTTTGAAGTTTTAAAAGGTTTCTTAGCTGCAAAAATGTCCCAAAAATCAGCTTTGAAGTAACTGATTAATAATTGATTGACTGATTGGTTTCTAACATCTAGATTGGGTCTGATATGGACTGAATGCTGTTGTTGTTATTATTTTGCCAAATGTTGTGATTGCAGGTTTTTTTTTTTTTTTTCATTTATGGTTAACTGATGAATCGATCAGACCAAAGATTGTCTTGCATTATTTTGAGAAAAAGATTTTACTTTTGCTAAGTTATATAAATACCTTCTTTTATCAAAACACCCACAGAAACACTCATCTGAAGCCATGCTCACAGCAGACAGGTGAAAAGCATGCTGTAAATGGTTAAAGGCTCTGTTTGCATATTACAGTCCTCTGGGATATAAGTTTTGCTAGAGCCACTATCCCCAAAGTGATTAACCAATGATGTATTGTGCAGCCCTAATGTGTGCTGCACAAGGACCAATCTAAGTAATGGTGATTAGTGACAATAGCTCAATTGCGCAGTGTTTTAAACTAGTAATTTGTGTTATTCAGTGCTGTTTCTTTTTCCCCAGGAGCAATGGAATCTGCCGTCAACACTACATGGTGTTGAGGAAAATGAGGCCTTTTACCTCAAAGAGGAGACCAAAGGAAGACAAGGTAGAATTCCTCAGCCTCTGTAAATATGTGTGTAATCAGATGGCAGGAGTTTGTATCTGTAGAAGTGCTTTTTTGTTTTTGTGCTATTTCTGATTAAGCCTACAGCAATAGTGTCAGACTGTTGTCAAAAATGCCCAATTAACTTTAACAGAACTGATGCATCTCATCAGCTCAGTATTAAGTCTTGTAAATACTGAATTAGAAGTCCTAGAGCACTTATGCTCTCCAGGACAGTGCTTTGATGTTGGTCTGCTTTCCGTGTGAGAATTAGGAATAGACTGAAGATGCAGTCACACTAGGCCCCTTTGCCTTGTACTGGTGTGCCCCTCCTCACTCCCCTGCTGACCTGAACTCACATTGTTCTTAATGTTCCAGGCACGGGCACGCTTACGCCATCACTTCACTCGTTACTCTATACTTTTCGAAAACTGCCAGTGCATCCTGTACCTTTTGAAACTGAACATGCAGTTTTTTGACTTATCTCCACTTATTTCAGAGCTACCAGGCATCTAAGTGTATGAAGATAGTCAGGATTTTTTTACCAACTAGTTATTTTGCGTTGTATCCAGTTGTCCCTGTACACTTTCATCTGCACAAATTTCAAGCAAACACTGGACCTCTGCTGTAGAACAAAGTCATCACTTCACCACCATGCTTGTTAAAAGGGACATTTCGCATTCGAGTTTCGTGCTACCTCCTCAAATGTGTTTGGGGAGTTAGTCCTGGTATGGTACTGAGCGTCCACCTAATGAACTGGACTTAAACATGCTCAGGCACGGTATGGATCAGATAGTGTGAGTACACTCTGAGTTAGCATTTAGTTAGCAATGTGCAAGCTTCAGAGTGAAGTAGTAAGAATAGCTACTGTATGTATACTTCTAGTTCCTGGCTTCATTTATTGCAATGCCTAGTTATCAGTGACTTCATCTGCCAGTGTTACACACACACTCACACACACACCCACACACACCCACACATCCACACCCACATACACAGGCATTCTGTATATGTGTGACTTTATGAACAGTGATTGACCAGACCCTGTTTCTGATTAAGTCAATCCTCTTTGAAATCAGACAGTAGACACACATATCTGGGGGCATCATAGAAAATAAGAGGGTTAAAGGGCTGCATAAAGGATCAAGTTTCTGGCTTCATAAAAATCAATGCAGTTAGGCTGGTTGGAAAATGAGTCATAATGTCAGCTTCAGAGTGATGTACCATTATATCATTATGGCTAATTTCATCTTTTATACTTGTGTTTCCATTGTTAGTCTTTCATTTCAGAAGACAGGCATTTGAATGATTCATAACTGTCCGTTATCATTAATTCAGCATGGTTCAGGCAGAGGCGAGAGGAAGGCCTTGTTTTTAGGCAAGGCCTTTTTCCTCTACAAGCTTTTGCTCCGTCGTTTTGTTCGCACCGCCTTCACACCAATTGCTGTATCTTTCTCTTTGATATTGTAGATCTTTTTACACCAACTACATTCTCATAATAGATTCATCATAACATATTTTCAGTCGAAAAATCACAACTGTTGTTTTGCAAGTCATACACTGAAGTTCTAATGGGCATTTCTATTCAGATAACATGCTTTGTTGATGTTCTAAGTGAACATAAGAATACAGAGCAAAGAACACATGTCCACCAAATGTAATGCATAATTACATTTTATTTGCTGAATTTAACATATTAGGGTATATAATCCACAAGATTTTTGACCACAGTGATTTGCAGAAAAATGTCACATTTAAGATGTTAACTTCTTATTTATTTTTACTACATTTCACAAAAAAATAACAAAACATTTTTCACATGATCACGTAAAGAGTAGATAACAATGATACTAATTTCTTGAGGTGAAGTAAATAAATATACAGCTTATATAAAATAGGAAGCATATGTTCGCATTGTCTGACCATAAGAAATAACACACACGCGCACGCACGCACACACTCACACACAGATTTACACACATACACACACACACATGTAGCCATTCACTACTTTTCACTTGAACACAACACACAAACATGGAAGACACTCGATTTTCATTGGCTTTTGCCAGGGCAATACAGTGTGTTGTCTTAACACGTGCAAATGAACACCACCCCCTCCCCTAATCTGTCACTTTAATGCATTATAGATTTTATTTCAGCCGCTGTAGGATCACATTCTCAATAATAATAATCAACTGCCTCTGTTGTTCTTTCCCGCAGAAATTAAACCGACACTGAGTGCACAACTAATAAAAGATGTAGCTTGAGGAAATAAAAAAGAAGAAAATATGATGAATCAGAAGCACTGGAGATTTGCATTCTGATGCGAGGGACAATTACATGGAGAGTTACAATTTATCAGGCTCTCCAGGCTTTCCACAGAGCAGTAATGGCAAAGTTGTAGGCCTTCATGGCTTCGGGTTAGTTCGGTTTGTTAGGCTTCACAGTCAGCCATAGTTGTAGCACACATGCAGACACACACACATACATGCGTAGACCTATGTGCTCAGAGCCCTTTTTGTTCAATTTCAGCATTTGTACTGGTAAGCTGCCTTTCTCTTTTAAGCAATAGTAATAGCCGCTACTCTTTTGGGAAGACTTTACACTAAATGTTGGAACATTGCTGTGAAGAATTGACTGCATTCTGCCACAAGAGCATTAGAGATGTCAGGTACTGATGTTTGATGATTAATTCTGGATCAGCACATTTCATTCCAAGTGTTGGATAGAGTGCCATCACTTCAGAGGCTCATACATGTCTGTAGCTAAATCATTATCAGGGTGTCTAATTACTTTTGGAAATATGGTTTCTGTCTTCCCCTAAAAGTGTTTGAGTGTATGGTCAAACTTATACCACTTTATATTTGAAGGATACATGGTAATTAAGTTTGATGTAGTTTTTAGCATCTGAATCATTTTCCTAATACTTATACAGAGCTCATGATTTCACCCCTCTGGTACTTTTCTGGTACTTCCTCTAACAGTGAAGTGGAACTCACTTTTTTTCTGCATAGTATGATATTCTGACTTATTCATTACTATCCAACAATAGACCAATAAAACATTTCTCTTCTCTTCTCTTCTCTTTTCTTCTCTTCTCTTCTCTTCTCTTCTCTTCTTTTCTCCTCTCTTCTCTTCTCTTCTCTTCTCTTCTCCTTTCCTTTCCTTTCCTTTTCTTTCCTTTCCTCTCCTCTTTTATTCTCTCCTCTTCTCTCCTCTCCTCTCATGGATCCCACTGCTGTTCACATTTGACCACTGTTCAGACAGTGTCATGGGTGTGTGTGCTGTGCTCTCTCTTTCTGGCTGACAGTTGCAGTGGGCTGGGGTTCAGCACTAGTGCCCCTGGAGAACAAGGCAGAGCTGCTCTCAGCCTGGCCCAGCGTAGAGGAATGAAGTGTGTGGTGAGTGGACTGTTCCACTGGGACAGTTGGCTGGTGGCTCTGTGTGGCGTTCAGGCCATGCGAGAAGCAGCCAGCTCGGCCCTCTCCGACCCCCTCAAACTGAAGCCCTCTGCAGGAGCTAAATGCTCTACTGAGGTTCATGTGTGCTATCCAACCATCTCTCTCTCTCTCTCTCTCTCTCTCTCTCTCTCTCTGTGTCTCTCTCTGTCTCTCTCTCTCTCTCACATTTTTGCTTGACCTGTTGTGCCTGTTTGTCATCCTCTGGTTTCAGTTAAAGGTCTAAGGAGGAAGGAAACTAGCAATGTATGTAGAGGCAGCTGCTAGAAGATACAGATGACAAATTTAAAGCAGCTTAATGGTTATTTAAAACTTGTACAGTTTAACTGTTGAAAGAAAACTTGTACCCTTAAAAATAGTAACTTTATAGGAGAAGAAAAAAATGTGAAAAAAGTCCTTTTGGACTCTTTTCTCTCTAATATTTTTACATGGCAAATGATAGCTGGTATTTTAGATTATGTAAAAAATAGAGGAAATAACAAAACAGAGATAGTATGTTTTATTCTAATTTGTGAATGGTTTTCTGGATTATGTAAGTAATGGAGAATCAATATGTGCTCCTAATAATTTACATACATTAGTTTTCCTCTTCCTACATCTATATATATGTCTATAAACGCATGAAACGCATACACATATACTATATACCATTTTTCCATTATCTGTGTCTGTCCTGCTGAGATCTGGTCCCTATATGTGTGTGTGTGTGTGTGTGTGTGTGTGTGTGTGTGTGTGTGTGTAGTTTGGGCCTGCACTGAGAGTAGATTTGCTCATATTTGCTGATGACTTCTTTATAACAATGGTCCATCAGACTCGCATCATCAAAGGTCTAGGATTTAGGTTGAATGGCTGCATCTTGGGAGCACATTAGTGTGTATGTGCATGATCCGACTGTACGCCTTTGATGTGGCTTTGTTCTCTGACCCATTTGAGTCTTGGTGGGCACGTGGTGTGCCTGCGAAATGGGGCTGACCAAACAGCAACTGATCTGTGTGTCTCCATGGCCCTGGGAGCTCAGAGCACACTCACCACAAGAGCACTGCTCCATGCCACTCGCCACGACAAAGCTGTGCATGGAGGGATTTCAGAATGTTGAAGGCCTATGGCTTTTGCTGGAAGTGTGTACTTTACTGTGGACACACCCTAATATAATTTAGGACTATGAACTGGAAAGTAGAACAGCCATTTTCAAGGCTCCTTAGTGCGATCTTTTCATTATAGTCAAAGAAATGTTCATTTTATCTACATTAGCTCTCTGTAATTAACACTAAACGCCTTTGAATGTGCAGATACACTGTCTGTCTGCATCCGACATCAGATGTCTTCACAACCCAGTGGTGTTCTCTCAGCATCAGTGCCTTGTTAACCTCCATTCAAGCAGATTTCTATCCTATTAAAAGTGCAGTAAAGTAACAAATTCAAACTTTTTTTTCCCCTGGAAGACAAGCGGCGTTCAAAAAAGGGATGAAAAACAAGGAAGACAGTTACGTATCTGTGGCTTTCACTTAGAGCTGGGTTTCAGTGCAGACTTTGGAGGGTAAATTGGCCTATTTCAGGCATGGATCTGACATGTTTGGAGTCAGATAATGTGCTTCGAGGAGTGAGGGCCCAGAGTGATTAAAGCTAGCCCAGACATAATTATGTCAAACTCCGCAGTTGTCCTAAGCCCTCTCTAGTTGAAAGAGATTCCTCTGAAATAAAACGAGAGATGAAGAAGGGGGAAAAGAAGCGCGAGGAAGAGAGAAAGTGGGTTTTGAAGTGCTTTGCCACATTACTGAAGTGCCCTCCGCTGACCTGCCCAATTTGGGTAAACGCCATGTCTGCTTTGAGACGTAACGTAGCCATTCTTTCTGAAATGAGGAGATGCAAAGCACAGGGCCAAATGGGTGTAGCATTTCTCTCAACAAATGAAACTCTGGCTTTGCTTACAAACCCGCCACTGGCAATGCAGCCTTTTTATTTCATTTCCAAATCTTTCCAGTAATTCTGATATTATGTAAAATTAGGCCAGGAAAAAAAAGACTGTTTTTCATATGTGACTTCACTGGAGGCCAGATTGGACAAGTGCAAATTCACATCCCACATCCCCATCTGTACTGATGCAGAGAGAAACTAGATTTAATATCTGAACTGGCCTTTGGGACCAAAACATTGGAAGTTCATTTAAATGTGTTCTGTTCTTTTTGAATACCTATATTAGCACTGAATAGAGTTTCATTTAAGGTGCATTGTGACTAGCTGTAATTTCACACGGTGACAGTTTTGTCAGTGATGTGATCCGACATTAACAGAAAATGCTCCATCCATCTTGACACAAAATGAAACACCTAACCATATTTTATAACTAATTATTAATTATATTTGTTGCTTATTAATGATTACATGTGCAAAAACACCCTGGCTCCAAGCTAACTTATCTTCTATAGGGAACAAACAGAACTATTACATTTTCCTGAGTGCTGATTTCTGTTATTTCTGAGTTTAACATATTGGAAAACATAATAAAACTTTTGCACAGGTCACATGTTATGTATTGTTTTTCCCCAATATGCAAATTCGGTAAATAAACAGTAATTTTTAATTAAAGGCACAGAATTGTGCTCTCTGTATGGGATATGCATTGTTATAAAACCAACAAAATATGTGACCAGGGTGCCCAGTATATAGCTGTAATTATATGTACACATTATGTAAATATGAAATATATGTATGGAGTTTTTACTGGATGATCATTTATTTGTCATTACCCAATCACGTCTGCCTTTACCCTAGAAGTCTCCCTGCAAAACTAGATGGAAATGTCTTTTTGGCCACCCCTGTCTATATAGTTTAGTTGAATAAAAAAAATAAATATTCCCACCCTTCACTTGTATTCTTCTAAGATAAATCATGGCCTGGCATGAGGGTCAGATTCTTTTAATCATTCATCTCTGTGTGTCCTACATCACAGCCAGTGCAGCCAGAGTAAACACATTAACTACTGTACTGTTGCGTGTTAGTAATCACTGTGACTATGTCTTATTTTATTACCTCATTTGGCATGTCAAGATCTCTGGGAACAGAGAACATAATCAAGCATTACCTGGATTTATGTCAGTGAGGTGTAAGGGTAGAGAAGCTATCATTTAACAAGAGGCCCCATGATTTCTAATTAACAAGCAATCAGATTAAAATAAATATTCCCGTCTGGTGTAATAGCTAATAGAAAAACGCAGAGAGGAAGGAAAGGGACTTGTGATGGTTTGTCCCTGAGTAAATGAATAGAGCTTATCACTCTCAGGACTCTCTAAAGCAGCTAAATTAATAATTATCTGTGAGTTAGAGAGTCAGAGTGAGACCCTCTCTAACAAGCTCTATTTGAGGCTGCAGACGCTGGCAGACAGAAGAAGATGGGAAGATGATGAAGGTATAGAGAAATGACAGTGAAGAGAATACCCACCATGGCAGTAATAATGACTGCATTTCCACCTGTTTTAAAATCTAGTCCAATACTAGTTCCGTCTTTGTTCTTTTTTTAGTATACTCATCTATTTTGCTCCTTCCGTTTCTTATGTATTGAATATTTTATCGTCATTATAACCATGTTTTTGGCCATCGGCACCACTGCGTGCAATATTTTTGTTGAAACAGTTGTAACGCACCGTGATAAGTAATAAATCGATTATTAATTCTTTGATGATTTTGCTGGCATTTTGATTTTAAGGGTCAGCGATTAATTTCATTTGTGTTTCTTCATGTCTGGCAGTAAAACAGTCAAACTGGCAAAGAAAAGGTGATTACGAGATGCTGGACATTCACTGGCCTGTAGTGTTTGGATCTAGAGGCACTGTGGGGTTTGGGAAGTCCATATGGAGCTGCAGTATTTGGAAGCTCTGATGTAGACCATCAGCAAGCTCAGATGTGACAGATGTTTTCGAGAGGCTTTGGCTAGGCAGACAGGGCCAAACTCAGAGGAGTGTCTGATTGCAGTGGTTCCAGGCTGATGTGGCCGTGCAGCAGATGACATGGTCTGAGCTCGCTGCCTGCGCATTCTCAGGGAATCTGTGGAATCTCAACCCACTCTGACGAGCCATCTGGAAGTGGTTTGGTGCCATCTTCCATAAAACCATGCCCCCTTTATGAGCATGCCTTCAGGCTCTTCATCTCTTATGGACAGTATGGCTGTAATATGGCTATGATATGGATCTCGCATGCTAGAGTGTTTTGTTCTGACCACACACTCTCATGGTCATATGGCAGACCCTCGCTGAGGGAAGGGTTTACCAGTAAAGTCCAACTCAGTCCACATCATTCTTTTTTTGTTGACATTTGTGTCCTGGACTAGATCTTCTTTAAAGGTTTGTTATTGTGTCCTCTGGAAGCTGCTGCATGTCTTTGAATCACTGAAGAACCTTTTGATGTGGAGCAATTTAGACGGCAGTTAAAAGAGCAGAGCATCTCTTCAGTCTGCGCTTTGAGAGGGGCATAGGAAAACTGCATATATATTGCATTGCATGAGCTTGTCACCAGGAAGAGAGGCTGGTGTGTGTGTTTACCTTTATGAAGATTAGGCCAAGACATCAATGCCTCTGCTCTTCTCCTAACTTGTTTGTTTTCTCTGTTGATGAGGAAGACTTTGAAGAAATGCGTTGTTGGGGGTTGATGGTGTCTTCCTTTCGTTTATGCGTATCTCTTACTACTTTATTAACACAGTCTAATAAATAGATAAATAAATGTGTGTCTTTTATCAGTGTTTTGGTCTTTGAGACGTTTCTTCTGATTTTCTTGTAGCTCTTTTAGCCCATCACAGAAGTCTAAAAATAGGCTGAGAATGTAACAGTCTAATCAAAGGCAAATCTAATGCTTCGTTTTTCATTTTCTTTTCTTCTTTAGACAATTTGAAATTGCTCTGTTTTGATATCACTTTACATCCCGCCCAAGTCCCAGGTTGTGATATTAGTTTCAGTTACCCAGGAAATGTAGAGACGTAATTACGGGGAAATCAACTTAAGCCGTTGTTTCAGTCTTTTTATACGTTCTTAATAAGCGGGTGCATATTTAAACAAATCTAATGTGTGGAAGCAATAGCATTTTTAATCTGGGCCCCATTACAGCTTCAGTCAAAATATTTAATTGAATCAAGAATGATAGAATAATACGTTGTATCCACTCGCCATGCGCTTTTGTCTATATATTTTTTTGATTATTTTTTCTTGTGTGTGATGTGAGCAGAATATAACCAATTGTTAAGCTTAAGGACAAATTAAATAAAAGCTCCCAAAGCAATAAAAACGGAACTTGACACGCAGCCACAAAGAGATCAGTGTTAAATCTTTATGGGCCCGTATGGAGGGTTATGCTGATTTCCATAATGAATAATCTCTTGGCTCCCGAAAGCTCTGTTGCTGCGGTTCCACGCTGCTGCATGTCCGTGGTCGGCCTGTGGTCGCTCTCGGGCCCAGCGCGGCCTCTCCCCCCTAATGAAGCAGCCCTGCACTGCCTGGGCCTCCTCAGACCACCTTTCTGCTCTGCTCTGGATTACCAAGATCACTAACACTACATGCAGCCAATTACACACATGGAAATTGAATAGATGAAGGACTGGCCATAGCAGGAATTGGCATCCAACAGAGAAAGGCTGGGATCTGTTCTTGTGTATTTTGAATGACAATTTCTTCACGTCTCTTCCTGCGTCTTGCTTTTTCTCCTCATTCCTCTCTTCTTCTCGCTCTCTGATAGGGAGATTAGGCTGTCTCAGGGTGACTGTGTGTTGATGTGAGACCTGGGCTTTTACCCCCCTCTCCCCTCCCTCCCCAACCCCTTCCTGTGCTCTCGTCTGGGGGCACTCATTTATTTACATTAGAGCTTGGAAGAAAGGCATCAGAGGAAGTTTTAAAACCAGGAGCACCACAATGGCTCCTTTAAGCTGCCACCCAAAAGCCGTTTGCAGTTGGGGCTAAGAGGATTTGTGTCGCGTCCGTGTATCAGCCTCTTCAGAAATAACAGGGCCACTTTTCACTGAGCTTTGGACAAAAGTCAAGTGTCTCTGAGAAAGGCAAAGTCTCAGAGAGAGAGGAGAGAGAGAGAGAGAGAGAGAGAGAGAGAGAGCAAGAACGGAGTTGGGGGGGGCAGGAATTTGTTTTATATTTACACAAAAAAAGAAGTCCATACACGAAGGACGTTGTTCAGGTCCTACTCCATGTTTGCGATTAAAGAAGAAGGATTTATTGGACCTGAGTGACCATCAGAGAGTTGAAGCTGACAGCATTCAGCAGAACTTCAGATTTACACAGTTTCCTCTTTCTCAACATACTGGCTATCAGCCAGAATTTACTTCTTTAGTTTTCCATCTTAGCTTTGAGGCCTATGCAGTTAATATGCTATGGATGTTTATAGCCAGTCATTAGCATTGTGAAAACCTCATGTCCAAATCAGCACACTCTTGTCTCAGATGTTGTTAAGTGATATGATAGACTTGCTTATGTGGCCACTGATACATTGTCACCTGAAAATGAACAAGTATGTTGTGTAGTTAAAATGTAATACAGTCCTGTTGAACCACGTTGAATGTCACCTGCAATATTGTCCATTTTTATAGAGAACAATATGTCCTACAGGGTCAGAAATCACATCAAATGACTTAATGATGTTTTGATTTGCAGTGTGTTATAATTTGAATATATAGTTTCTGTCGTGTTTATCATTTTGTCAAATGAAAATGTATACATTTGATTTTGTGGGCTGAATGATCTCTGTAAGGAATCTGAGTACTGGATGACAGACAGAGTGAAAAGGTCAGAAGAAGTGAACGATAATCCAACCCTTGTGGATGTGACTAACCAGACCGCTTCCTCTGTGTGGGTCTCGTTCATCCTGTGTCTTTCTCTCTTGGCCAGTCACCCTAATTTGCATCTGAGGCCAACATTTTCTCCTCCTACTTTTTCCACCGTTCCCCTTTTATCATGCAAATGATTTGATGGATCTCCCATTTTAGCTGATTTTCAGCGTGCCAAATTTTCTGATGAGCTTGTGAATCTAAATGTGATTTAATCTGGGTCAATTTAAAGAGTTAAAACACAGCAAGCACCTTCCCCTCTAAGCTCATTTTTGTCATTTTACTGTATGAGCTTTGCTGCTGACTGTAATAAATAACAGGAACATTATCCTAGTGCATAATATCAGCAAAATCTCTCTCTCTGCCCCCTTCTCTCTCTCTCTCTCTCTCTCTCTCTCTCTCTCTCTCTCTTTCACTTTCCCTCTCTCACATACACACACACTCTCCTTCTCGTTCTCTCTCTTGTTCACTCCCACTCTCTTTCTCGCTCTCCCTCTCTCTCTCTCTCTCTCTTTCTCTCTCTTTTTTCCTTGAGAATGGTTGAGGATGTTCCAAAGGGAAGATAAGTAGGGAAGACACGGGTAATAAAACATAAGGGTCAAATGTGCTCTCTCACTCTCTCTCTCACTCCTCTCTCTCTCTCTCTCTCTTTCTTTCTCTCTATCTCTTTCTCTCTCTCTCTCTTTCACCCGCTCTCTCTTTCACTCTCTCTTTCTCTCTCTGTCCCTCTCTT
This sequence comes from Hydrocynus forskahlii, assembly GCA_037974365.1. NCBI lineage: Eukaryota > Metazoa > Chordata > Actinopteri > Characiformes > Alestidae > Hydrocynus > Hydrocynus forskahlii. Next base: position 19,249,432 of record JBBPCX010000154.1, read on the forward strand.
TCTCTTTCACTCTCTTTCTCACTCTCTCTCTCTCTCTCTGTGGAGCAGGTTACACAAAACAGATGGCTGCCATACCCAGAGCCTTCAGAAAACTACTGCAGCACAGAATACACTCCGGCCATCTCAAACTGCACACACACAGTTGCATCCGCCATGCTTTCCACACCGTGAAACACAGTGGAGTGGATCTCACAGGAAAAAATCTCGATTGGTAGCAGTAAATCCCACCTCCTTGTGCATAAAAGGGAAAAAAAATCTGTGAATCTTGAAAAAAAATCCCATACCTGAGAAGAATGGATACAGCAGATGGAGTGGTATTGGAGTTATCTACTGTTGTTGAGCTCAGATTTCTTACCTGTTGAGCACTGATGCTCATGGAAGACAGTGAGAGCAGGACATTGACAGTATATAGAAACTAGACTCAGTCCTCCTGCTGTTTTCAGGGGGAGCAGCTGAGTTCAATGGTGTTGCTTTCTGATCGGCTTCTCTTGCGGTGGGCAACAGGAACACATGAGACTGCTCAGGTGCCTTGGTGGCACAAATCTCTGGTGTTTGGTGCAAATAACCGTACTGTTTGTAGAAGCTGTTCAGCAAGATTTTGGGTAAAGTGTTGAATGGAACATCACAAGCCATTCCGCAGCACCTTATACCACATGACTTACTGCATTAGCTATTAGTATAAAATAAAATAAACATACAAAACATACAATTTTTGGATTATATGAATGAATATATGAGTCAGTGTTAATTAACATTGTGGTCAATTATTATTATTATTTTTATTACGCAGCATACACACTCCCTGCTTGATATTATAGAGGAGCTTCTACTTCAAGCATTACAGCACAGTCTTTCAATAGGCAGCTCTATTGGTTGGTTGATTCATTTTCGAGAAGAGGCCATAAGATAGTCTGAAGCAACTCAGATGCATCTTTATTGTTGGATCAAAGACGCCCCAAAATTACTGGATGAGAAAGGAGAGATTTTTTTCAAATAGTCCTCTCATGTCTCACCAGGTCACTTTGGAAGGCAAACCCTGGAGGCCTGGAGCAAGTAGCGAAGGCATCACAGCTTAGACAAATGTAATGTCTGAATTAAGTGGCATCATGTCACATACAGCTGCATAATATGGAGGAAGCATTGATGTCATGATTCAATGTGCCTTGCATTTTCAAAATTATTGGCTGAAGCAAAGAACTGATATAGTTGTAGATTTAGCTTGTGTTGTTTTGGTCAAACTGACTTACTTGTATTCCATTTCACAAATTAATTTCCTTTTTACGTATAACATAACCCTCATGCCCGTACATCTGGGGCTGTGACTGGTGAAGAAACACCTGAAACACCTGGATTAGTAGGCTAATTTGCATACAGCATTCTTCTACCATATTAATAATTTTGTAATACTGGCAGTACAGCATTCTTCTACAGTATTGGTAACGTTGCAACACAGGCATTCTTCTACAATATTAGTAATACTGCAATACTGGCAATACAGCATTCTTCTGCATTATTAGTAATATTGCAATACTGGCAATACTAAACGGATTAGCAAATAGTATATTGCTGCTGTAATACTTTGTGCTTCAAAAAACGATTTTTTAAGAAGATCAATTTAAGAGTGTATCATAAACATCCATTTCATCTGTGCTGGATTAAGCCTCTGTAGATTTGAGCTTCAATGCTTCACCACAGTGACTTAGTTCTGAAACATGCTGTAGGAAAGGGATGCAGAAGGAGTGCACTGTTCAAACGAGGGAGGCGTGTGTTGTGTTCCTCTGCCCCAGTCGTTCTGACTCCTCTTCTGACTCCTCTTTTTTTGCTTCACATGAGCCAGTGTGAGAACTGATAATGCTACTCTTTGTGGCTCTCCCATCAGTCGTCCTACTCCTCCTCCTCCTTCATTCCCTCCATCTTGCACCGCTTCTACTCCATTTCTGCAGGAACCACAGGGGATCTTGTTTATTTACTCTCTTCTCTGGAATCAAAGCTGTCGCAATCGTGTGCTGCCAACTTTACAGCACCACCAAACTCCCCCACCAATCCCCCCCTACCCCACTGCTATCTGTGGTGGTGTGCTTTCCTCTCCCGAGACGTTTCTGATGGCTGTGGCCCCCCGCTCCCGCCACTGGGGGATTTTTTGCACGGGGAAGTGGGTGATGGCCGAGTGGTACTGGCCAGCCACCGACAGAGTCTACGCATATGGAGATGCATTTGGCGGAGCCAGTGTGACAGAGAATGAGCAGAGGTCCCGGCGGTGTTGATTTGTACTGCAGCAGGGACCCCCGTGCCTAATAAGGCCCCAGTCTCAGCACACTATCTGACATGACACTAATACAGCATATGGAAATGAGACGTGCATATGGCTGCAGCTAGGTGAGACATGACCCTCACTACATATATCTCCACCAGTGCTGCATGCCGCCTTTGAAGGAGGATTGTAAATCAGTCTCAGAAGATATGAGAATATTGCAACGTGGAGCATATAATGTGCTGCGAGACTGCTCCTTGTTCCCCATCTTTTATGCCTTTTCGAAGGCTTTGTTTTTATTTGCTCTTAGTTCCTCATCAGAAATAGTATCATGAGAATGAAATAATGTGGTCTGAGGTAGCGAGGATGCGATAAATACGAGCTGAATATGTCTGGATTAGCTATAAGAGCAGATCAGTCACTGCAAAAGCTGTACATGTAGGAATGTGTGCATACTCGTATGATACCGGTGTGTGTGTGTGTGTGTGTGTGTTTGTGTAGAGAAGGTTATAGAGTTAGGGGCTTAGTGTGCGTGAGTCACTCAGATACATGTTGGTGGGATGAGGTCATAGGATGTGTTAGCATTTGTGTGTATATGTGTGTGTGTGTGTGTGTGTGTGTGTGTGTGTGTGTGTGTGTGTGTGTGTGTTTACGTATGGGCCCTGCAGCCCTGCCACTCTGATAGCTCAGTGGTGATGACCACTGATTGAGGGCAGATGATGGGATCTGCCCTTGCTGTGCCCACTCGCGCTTTAACGTAGCTGCAGGTCACCATGCTTGAATGTCAAAGATCTTTTAGCCTCTATCCTCCTGAAATATCATGAATAATGTCAGCCTTCACATTGAAAAATATCCAAACGTGTCACAATTCGTTCTGACAGTTCCAAATCTATCAGAGACAGGGCACCACACGACGCATTATATAAATCTTATCTAGGGAAACAGCAGGCATGGACTCTGTCATTGATACAGTATTGTCACATTTCACCTGGTGACATTAATGACTTTGTGGTTTGTTCTCCTTTTAATTTGCACAATTTACTTGTTAAGGACATACTGAGCTCTTATGTACTTTGTTAACTGTTATCATAGTTTTGGCCTTTGCAATATTGATATCGAATCAGTATGCAAATGAGTCTTTAACCAAGTCAGATTGGATTGATTTACTGAGGGGCAGAATTCCTAAGGAGTACATAAGCTGTTTATGATAATTGACTTAAACCAACTTTAATATTTATAAAGGCCTATTCCAGTAAGCATCAGTGAAAAATAGCTTCACCCTGTTTCACCCCTGAAAATGCTTGAACAAAGAATGCTTGTTTAAATGAATAACCCATTTAAAAATTTGTATATAAGCTAATGTCAGTTGTCATGAAAGGCTTATATAGTAGGATGGGAAAATTTCAGCTGAGTCTGAAATATGTCTTAATCATGTCCCCCCATTCTGTCTTTTCTGTCTTTTGTTTATTTATTACTATTGTTTAACTGCAGAAACTATCATATTTGTACAGTATTTGTCCAGATAATGCATAACACAGAATGATGAAACATTGTTTATTAACCGCATCATCTGTAGGCCAAACAATGGCAACAGATGATGACAGAATTTTGAAATGAACTGGAACTGAGAAACAAGTTCCCTTACCTCTATATTCCAGTGCCCACTGCATTGTGGCCTAACTTCGTCTATGTGCTGAAACATTGTCCATGTCTGTGGTGGCTTAGTGGGTAGGATACTTGCCTCTGGACCAAGAGGTCATGGGTTCGAATCCTACCTTCAGCATACCACCCCAAATTGCTCCAGGGAGACTGCCCCCTATAGTTAGGGAATGGAAATCGTTTGGATGAAAGCATCTGCAAAATGAGTTATATGTAACTTCTACTATACCAAATAGTATGTTCAGAATATGTTCAGGCTGCATTGGTGGTGTACTAATTTGACTTGCCTTTTATTACTTTATATGCGATTTGAGACACAGCTGCAACAGCCCCTGCCTATCCGCAGCACGTGATCATTTGTGGTTGCTGGCATACACATTATAACATCACATACATGTGCGTGAGCGACATGGGCTAGAACAGCACTTTACGTTATGTTTATATTGAGATCCACCCAGACATTCTGATGTATGGTAGGCAGTGCCAATTGGACATTGGTCACCAAAACTCAACTGGACTGTCTGATTTGGACCTGGCAACCATATTATATACATTTCATGCAGCCCTAAGAACGGTACATCAAAGTAAAATGTTGCCTAAAAGTGCTTAGTCAGTGATCATCATAATCACTCGTCATTTTCAGTGAGTGTTTTGATTATTTAAAATATGTATCATGATAACAAATAATTGTAATCTTAATTTTGCAGACCCACCTTTAACAGAGTCAGATCAAATGTTCTTATCTGTGTCTTTATTACACTGGAAGACAAATTGCTGTATAACCGTCATGTGATATTGTGGTTGTGTCTGGTGTCAATACGTTGGATTTATGGTGAACAAGTGATTTCTTACTGTTTTCCGTGTTTTTGACTGGACATGATTGAAAATGCAATTTCATTGAGGTCAAACTGCTAAACTAGTAAAGAAAATTCAACATATCAGTTAATCCAAAATACAATGTATAAGTGACCACAGTTTTACAGCATTCATTTTGTGAGTTAAATTAGTCTAATGCTAATCCACAATTTTCTGTCTTTCATTTTTTACAGTTTGACTTTTTAGTGTTCTAATGTGGATTAATTCATTGGTGTTCTTCTACATACATCATTTGTAGGGCGAGATGAAACAGATGGTCCTGCTTCTCCCTCTCCTTTTTTGCTGTGTACGTGGGAGAAAATGGTGCCGCCTGCAGTATTGATATTCACAGTTGGAAGAGAGAGGCAGTCTAATTCTCCATATTGAGTAAAGGTTTAGGTGTTAGGCGTTTGTTTTTTCCCCTGATGGGCGCTTTTTGTGAGTGAGTGCTTCTTCTCATCCCGTGTTGTTAGAGGAGTTAATGGAATAAATGCGAGAGTGGAGATAGGAATTCTCCTATTTTCTGCTTCCTACTGTTTTTCCCATTGCCTGGCCCAGGCTGTTAATTTAGGAGAGAAGCAGATAAATTAGAGTCATGTGGTCATATGCGATATTTGTTTTTGCTACACAGCTGCAGGTACCCATAAAGCGCTCTGAAATTTATTTGATTTCGACCGAGGCCCCTCGTTTTAATTTACCAATCTCGCCGCTTCTCTTCGCACAACCAGAGCTGGCTAATTATTTGATCCCCTTAAAAAATAAACGTTTTTCTGAATCTCTTGTGCGGGTAACAGCCTCCGCAAATAGGCAAGAGCAGGTTTCTTGATTCTCTCTCTATTGCTGACAATTTCCCTCTCCTGGTTAACTCCCTGTGAAAGCAATTTGCCCCATACTCAGGGAAGGTAATGAGCAGATGGTACCATTGTAAATGATGATGCGCCCATAATAAAGAGTTGATAAACACAGAATTACTACTGGGCGGTGGGCGCTAAACAGTGCGGAGGTCTGCAGAGATGCGTGGAACATTCAGGGCAGCCCCTGAGCCCCACTGAGCCCTGTGGCAGGCCTGGAACAGTGTGAAGCGTGCATCTCAAATAACACTCCCTGCTCCACACACTCTACAGCCACTTAAACCTGGTGAATGGCAGTGGATTTCGATATGTATGTGGTGGGGATTTAGTATCGACATTGTCAATGTTTTTGGCTACACGATTACTCATCAGCAGCGCATAATGCCTTCATCTCTCCATTATTGGCCTTTATTAGTTCTAACCTTTTTGTGGGATCCTCTGCACCTTGCAGAATCTTGTTGAAATTCACACGCTTTCATTATTTCCACCAAGGTGTTTTTTTGCATAATATCTTGCTGTTTTTAGTGTGCAGGCGCCTGAGCTCTCATTACACAGCAGTGTGTTACAATGTGTGTATGAATTCCAATCTTGGCATTGAATTTACACCTTCAATACTGCATTTAACCCTTAAACACACTCTACACACCTTAGGTCTTTAGCAACTTACATCTATCACAAATGGACCTAAAAGGTTTAAACTGTTACAACATTTAATTGACAACTAATTCAGTTAACTGAAAATATAGAGATGGAAGAGGTGTGGAGGAGGGGGTTACTTCATTAACCACCAGTAGTGCTGTAACGTATCCTTATAATAATAGAGGCATCACAATACATTTAAAGATGTAGCCATTTTAATAATTGTTATAAGATGCTTTTAGAATGAACTGATATTGATATGCCCCTGACTCAGAGCATCTTTCTAAACATCTCTCATTTACTGTCTTTTATGGAAACCACTGAAACGAGGCAGGGAGTGATGTTGTCTTATGCTTTGGACAACTTATACTCAAATGATTGAGCTTTTTTTTCTATATACTTGAGGGTTGTTATATTTGGGGGTTATTTTGTTAAAAAACTGCTCAGGAGACACTGGAAGAGCTAATTAGAATCAAGATATTTTAACACATAAAATATTGAAAATCGAAGTGAATCTAATGAAATCTACCCCTGACCTCAGAATTAAAATTTGTGTCACACTTTGAAGTACATGAATTATTACACCTGAACTAAATTAGTTTTTAGTTTTAGCACTGTTACTAGATAACACAAACTTAAAAGAAAATCTAAGCCACAGTGTGTGTCTTTTGCTGAGTGCAAAAGATTGTTTGAAAGAACAGTTCAAAGTTTGTTCACACTTAATAAAAAGTGCATTTTCTGACTGGGGCATGCTTCTTTCTTGCTGCAGTGGATGCAGCACTGTCAAAGATTTTGATGTCAATTTAAGAGAAGAAAACTGAACCTAACAGTCCAGTTAAAGAAAAGTGTCGTATTTGTAAGACATTGTTTAGCACTCAGGAAGGCTAATTAACTTTTAACTATTAATGGCAACTTAAAAATGATTAAATATAACTATCAGCAATGCCCGGCACTTTCACTAGCGACTCGGGGTATGCAGTTAATGGTTAAACAGAAATAAACACGTATCACAAACCATTTGCTGAGGCTCCACAGACAAAGTATCAATATATACTGAGAAGGTTTATCTGCTGTTTGTCTCTGAGCACACTCAGTTCAGACACTGATAGGAAATCTATGTGTGAAAGCAAACGTTGGTGTTTGAGGTGTTTGCGGAGCAGTGGAGGGGTGCTGGCGGCTATAGGGCAGCAGCGTCTCTTTCATGTGCTGCTGCTTGGATCTTGTGGCCTGAATCCCAGCTGAAACACTTGACATGTGTGGATCTAAGTGCCCACTAATTTCCCCTTGGATCTTAGACCATGATGTCGGAGTGCCTGTCTTGGTGTGTGTGTGTGTGTGTGTGTGTGTGTGTGTGTGGGTGTGGGTGTGTGTGTGTGTCTGTGCTTGTTCCTCCACCCTGTCACAGTGGGGAACTCCAGCCAGGCAGTCCATGTCTCCATGCTCTCTGTATGTGCTGTTTGCACATCATTACATGTATGCGCTCAGATGCCCCTGTGCAGTCTTCGTTTATTTCTTTATCTATTATTCATGTATTTACTTGTTTGTTTGCCTACAGATATGACATGTTACTTACTTTTTCTGTTTGTAGAGATGCTATCAAATGTGTCCATAAGAGATCTAAGTAGTAGCACTCGGTGGATGAAAGAGAGCAGAAAATCAGTTTTGCTTGAAAGGCCTTAAGGCCAGCCCCCAAAGCCGCAGCTCACTGTTTGCCTTCCGTCCATGTTAATTTGCTGCAGGAGAACAAAAAGAGAGTGTGGAGCTGACCTTTTCAGCGTTTTGCACTGAAATAGAGCAAAAAACGACCAGCATCTGACCAAACAATTGTTTTCTTCATTCATTTCATTCATGTTTTCTGTTTCGGAGATGATGTTTTTATTTATATGTAAAATTTCAACTTATATTATGCGTCCTGTTTTTGTTGTTAAAGAAATTACGCTTAATCTTTAGGCTTACTCTCAAAAGGAGACGTCTGTTCCAATAGGCCCTTCCTTGTGTCCACTAAATGACCAGTTTATTAATTCACTTGTGTCTTTGGCAGGGTCTGGTCCAAGAAGCTGAGAGAGATGTTTTAGAGTGGCTTGGTGCTGTGTCAAGATCACACAGATGAATAAAAACAAGCAGACCAATAAATTCCCTCCCTGCCTGACTTCTGAAGGTCCATTAGTGGAGCTGGCCAGCTGTCAGTCCGTCTCCTCGCCACTGCTTTCCTCCCCTCGCTCCCACAGCAACAAATCACCAGGCAAAGTTTAATGCAATTAAAAGTGCGCGCCATCCAGGCCTTTGATTGGGCAGGTAGCCTGGGCGGCGGTGTTGCGGCGCGGGGAGAGAGCCAGGGCCTGGATGCTGACAGTAATTAGCACATGCTAGTCATTAACAAACACAGATTAGGCAGAGGCTCACGTGGCATGCTGCCATGGGGGTGATGCTGATGGGCCTGCTCCCCTCTCTCCCTCTGCCTAACCAACGTGACCGGCAGCATGGCTGAGCCGCAAAAAAACAACCCGTCCCCGCACTGGCCCCTCTCTCATGGCTTTCATTACCGAATTTCAGAAATCTGTGTAGATTTATGAAAATGACTTTTAAACGCAGCCAATCTCTTTGAGGACTGAGGCCCGGCTGGCCGTGGAGGAGACCCTGCTGTGAGGTTTTAATGAAAGATCATAGTGGCCCTCCAAGACTGTCAAGAGAGCCGCACACCCTGAAAAGCCCAAAATAATCTGTTTTACTTTTAATGGCAGTCATTTTATATTCATTAAGATCAAAATGCTGTTTTTTTTTCTTTTTTTCTGCTGGCAAATTGCATAGCTATTCCAGTCACAGCTTGAGAAGCCAGAGGCCCCACAGCTTTTTATCTGCTTCATAAGTAAGCATGGGCCTAATATCTCTAATGTGCTTTGATGGAGCAGAGACCTTCACAGGTGGCAGAGGGAGGCAGTCATCGAGCTCACAAGTCAAAATATCAAGTCCCCTTTCAGCCTCCCTCTCTCTCTCTCTCTCTCTCTCTCTCTCTCTCACTCTCACTTTCTTCCTTGAGTTCAGGCGTGATGTTTGCAGGTGTGAGAGAATATGATAATTAACTCTGACATATCTCAGCATTGTCTAATGAAACGGCTGCTACTGCTGCGCCACTCTTCTACATTTACCCATCAGCCTTCTTTTTATGGTAATTAGCATTATTTCATCTCTGGCACCCAATATATTCAACCTGAAACAAGAAAAAAAGCAAGGGACTCAGAGTCAGTGACAGCTTGTTTTCTCTGCATTTTTTCAGCCCACTGATGTATCAGTTTATCAGTTTGTAGAGAAGGTATTTAGTCACATTTTGAGTGGCGTTATTGAATAGTTAGTATTGAGTAGCATTTGCTCAGTGTTCATGTACTAATAATACCCAGGATATGCTCAGAAAAGCAAATTGTCACTTCATGTGATAATCACGATTAATTTTATCACATTTCCTACCTTTAAGATACATTGTTCTGGTATAAATGTTAGTTGATGTATTTAATGCCACAAGACCTCAGTTTTTATTGTACATTTTGCTCTGTTATTTCATCTGATCCCATTAGTCATTCCCTCATTTGTCGAAGCCACTGTGCAGTGTTGATGTTGTTGACTAATAGCATGTTAAATATTTAAAATTTGCACTTGATAGTGGGTGTTAAGTTACACCACAAGCAGCTTGTGTCCTTACTCGTACTGATTTTCTCCCACTGGCCAGCAGAAGGCACAGTTGCAGCATACCCAAATTTAAGCCATGCACCCCGGTGCCCTGGTCCCAGCCAACCCTCCACCCCATGCACCCCCACCCCCCCACCCCCATCCCCTCTATTCTGCCTTGTCTTCGGCTTTACAGCACTTATGTCCAGCCCACAAGTGAAGAGACACTGAGCTCCGAGTACCAACCCACTTTCTGATGCCTAAACACTTTCTGGCAAAATGCAGTATAATGTGGCATGTTTACAGGTTCTAAAATTTGAGTTTGTCATAGGAAGCATGACTTCCTTCATGTGGAAGGCTTACCCTCAGCCTTCTGTTTGTCTGTGTGTATGTGTGTGTGTGTGTGTGTGTGTGTGTGTGTGTGTGTGTGTTTCTGTGTGTGCCTGGCATAGATGGGGGAATATGATAACCTTCCCTCTTTCTGCAGGTCTTAAAGGTGAGGTGAGTGTGCATGGTCCTGCCAAGGCGCTGTTTAATGGGCCTCTGAAAACACTCAAAAGCAGACACAAATGTGTGTACGGGCAGAGGGCCAGTAAAGGCTCCGACGGAGGCGGGAGTGAGGGGTGGAGGGGCATGCAGATTTTAAACAGAGGGGAGCTTGTAAAGGAATGTGTGAGGACAAAACTACAGCAAGGTGTAAGGTATAAAAAGTGAGAGAAAGAGAGGGCATGTATAACACAGTCAAACAGAATGATTGAATGTGAAACCTCATGTCCCAAATGTTCTGTACATTTATCTGTCTGTCTGTCTATGGATCTATCTAGTGATCTGTCTGTCTATCCATCTGTCTAGCAATCTAGCAATCCAGCTATCTAGCTATCTATGTTTATTTTTTTGATTTTGTAACAGTGATTGATTTATGCTAAGTGAGACTGTTCTGACTGGGTGCCATGTATTGCACCCCATTCAATAAACATCCTAGACTGAAACACTCCTTATAATGTCAGTGGGCTAAATGCTGCAGACTGAAGAAACATGGAAATATATGTGTGTGTGTGTGTGTGTGTGTGTGCGACCCTCTAGGATTAGCAGCATTGCACTCAATGTTAAAGTGTATTACGGCACAAACAAAGAAGATTTCTCAGGACTGTTGAAAAACAGTCGTTGATGCTCATCAGGCTAGGAAAGGTTACAAAATCATTTCTAAAGAGTTTGAACTCCCCCAGTCCAGGACAGATTGTGTAGAAGTGAAAGACATTCAAGACTATTATTTTCCTCCCCAGAAATGATGATAAACAGAGATCAAAGAACAAGGCGTAATAGTCCACAAGGTCTCAAAGGAACCCACTGGTCTCTTTCTCAGTATGCTTGCGAAAGGAAGACACTTCTCTTCCAGCATTAAACATGGTGGAGGTAGTTTCATGGCTTGGGCATGTTTTGGTGCATCTGGGCCAGGAGGGTATGTCAGTATTGATGGAACAACGAATTCTGAGTTATGCCCGAAAATTTCCAAGAAGGACATCAAGATGTCTGTCTGTGACCTGAATCTCAAGAGACTTGCAGCAAAACAATGGTTCTAAGTACATTGTCCTACCAAAGAATGGTTAAAGATAAATAAAGCTCATGCTTAGGAACACCCCATGTCAAAGTCCTGACCTTGACCCAGTAGAAACATTGTGGAAGGACCTGAAGTGAGCAGTTCATGTGAGGAAACTGTAAGGAGGAGTAGGCTAAAATTCCTCCAAGCTGATGTGCTGGACTGATCAACAGTTGGACGTGAAAGGAAAGGGTCACGTACATTTACCAACCCCAGATTTCTAATATTGAATTATTTTCCTCATGAGAAGTTCTCTGTTTTTACTCCTAGGACTGATAATCTGATGTGATATTTGATTATGTTTTAAGTCCAATTTGTGCAAAAGGTTCAAAAGGTTTCCATTGTTTCCAGTGGTTCAAATGGTTTGGTGCGGTGATGGGCAAGCGATTCAATTTGCCCACCATTTTGGTTTGTCAAATGGGGGAGTGGCCAGTGATTTCAGTTTGCCAAACAGTGTGAGGGGCAGTGTTGAGTGAATTGGTTTTACTGACCTGGAGGGATTTGTTTTTCTTTTTTTTTTTTTTTTTGGCCATGCTAAAATTTAGACAGGTGCACTTTAGGAGTATGTGCGTGTGTGTATTTATGCACATATGTATTAAGATTGTATGTAGCTATAGAAAAGAGTTTGGTGAGTGTGGAAATAAAGAACAGGATGGCATGACAGAGTCAGTGCACTTTCTCACTGGTTTAACTCAACATTTAGGATGATAATGAAGTACAAGGAAAAAAAGGGGGGCAAGCATAATTGTTTTGAAGAGTCCCATGTTCTTAATTTGAAAGTTAAATCATGTTTTGACCCTAAATTCCTCCTGTAATCAGAGGAGAGGATGGCAGTGGGAGAAAATATGCTGTACAGGTTAAGCATGCTCAGTCACATCACCTGTTTATTTTTCTGTTTCTGTTGCATGAAAGGCCAGCTTAATCCTGATGGATCCCAACTCCCTGCCAGCAGACAGAGGGAAGGAATCTAGCAGGTATGAGAGAACTGTCATAAAACACACACAGACACACAAACTAGCTTTAAGCCACATTAGCTTGCAGGGCTGCTTTTGCCCACTGAAAACGATTCACATCACAGTGCAAATTGCTAACCGTGTGTACGAATATAATTGAAAAATGAGCACTGATTTTTTAAAACTAAATACGATATTTATTTTGTAGTGGAAATGTGCAGTACTAAGGAATGTGCGTCCATGCTCATTAAATATTCATGAAGTCCTATTTATTACTTGTCCATCATATGCATTATGTATTCTTCTTCTGACACTCAGATCTTTGAAAAGGAAGAGGATGAGGGAAGGAATAGAGGGAGGGGGAAACAACATAAAAAGGTAGGATCAAATCCCATCTCTTTCTCTGACACCAAAAGGAAGACAAACTTAATTATGAGATGTTGAGCAGTGGAGAGCACCTTTCTTTTTGTTTTGTTTGATTTTTTTCTCTTCTTTTCTGTTTCATGTTGCTGATAATCAGATGCGAGTAGAGGCGAAGCTGTGAATATACACACATGTTCTAACATACATATGCACGCTGCCTCTCTCTCTCTATCTCTCTCTCTCTCTCTTTCTGTCTCTCTCTGTCTTCCTCCTGCTTTGCCTCTTCATCTTTCCTGATGACGCCAAGGTGGAAGAAACAACAGCCCCTAGTGTTGTATGAGTATGGAAAATGCGCTGCTGTTTTGACAATGGCAGTAAAGTGGGGGAAAGTGGCGGGCCCTTGTGTGCGGGTCATCACTCTTAATGCAGAGCGTGTCATCAGTCCCCGGGACAACAGCAGAAATGATGTGGCTGATACATATGAAACAGGCATCATGCATAAACATGGGGTCCAGGGGGGTGGCAGAGGGAGATGGTGGAGGTGGTGGTGGCGGCGATGGCCGGGAGGGGGGCGAGGTGACGTTGGCGTGGGGATATTGCTTCAGCGGGCCACAGCCTGTATGGCTCTTCAACCCTGTTTATTATTCATGAGCTTTTGGGGTGGTGTAATAAGCCACACCTTGGCTGGGCGGCCGCGCCAGGGCCGCGCTAAGTGATGGATCGTGACAGCACTGACGGAGAATATATCATGATTAAGATCAAATACAGCTCTACACCACACCTCGGCGCACCCAACACACACACACACACACACACACACACACACACACACACACACACACACACACACGTACACACACACTGTAAAGGACCACACAGCAGTTTTTATTTGCTGCAGCATCAGTATCATCACAAAAACATTAATCTCGGGCTCGCAGTCCCTGGCAATATCATGTGACCTAGACAACTAGACTGAGATTCTGCGAGCAAAGCCGATTCTATCTCGCTAGCTCCGCCCCCTTTGCTTCCTGCTAAATATGAATGCTCAGTGATGTATGCATGCCGCCCTGGGTTGCTGAATATGCACTGCCTCTGCCCCCACATAGCTGAAAGAATATGATGTTTTCGAGCCCAGGTAAATGTCAGTATGCATGCATTAGTGGCTGGATTACTCCCCCCCAAACTGACCTCATGTTATTGCACCAATGGACTTTGATCCCAGTACACTAGTCTACCAGTGAAAAGCCTTTTCTTTCGCTCAGGCTCTTTTACTTACTTTTTTTTTTCTAAGATCTGCACTCACTTGAGCTTTGGATTTCACTAGTTAGACCTCAGCTTTTCAGATGTATCTGTGTTTGTGTTTGTCCATGCACTGTGTTGTTGTTGAGAATTGAGCCTTCATTCACTCTGTACAAATACCACACTTCTCGCCAGCCCTGTTTATGCTGTAAATAGAAGCTCAGCTATTGCTCCCTGCTTCTTGAGAGCCTGAAGGGCAGGTAGCAGCGTGAAAAGATATTTCTCTGTCTCTCTCTCTCTCTCTCTCGCTCTCTCTCTCTCTCTCTCTCTATCTCTCTCTCTCTCTCTCTCTCTCTGTCTGTCTCTGTCTCTGTCTCTCTCTCTCTCTCTCTCTCTCTCTCTCTCTCTCTCTCTCTCTCTCTCTTTCTTTCTCTTTCTCTTTCTCTCTCTCTCTCTCTCTCTCTCTCTCTCTCTCTCTCTCTCTGTGTCTGTCTCCCTCTCTCTGTAGGCTTTTGATGCCATGCTCAACCAAGATAACACCTGTTGCTTTGTCTCACTAAGCTTGTACTTTAATTTTATTCAACTAAAAAAAAACTGATATCAATTGAAAAACTATCATTGACAGAAACCCTAAGAGAAATTTAAAGAGCCGTCTAGAAGCTAGGAAAGTATGCCAGAGATGCTGGAGTAGACGGCCAAACTTTGAGTGCTTTCAATATGGATAATGAATTGGTTTCCTGGAGCTGATGAACCAGCACACAAGCAGCCTCAGTACAAACCAGGGCTACACTGTTGTTGTTTTTGTATCTATGAACTTGTAGCGGGGTTTCAGTTTTTTGCAAATATGCCATTTCTAGTGCTTGCCTGGCATCCATTTGGCAAGTCAGCTAACATTGCTAGCCGTTAGGAAACCAACACAATTGTGCACCGACATACAGCATGTTTTAAAAGGGATATACAAAAATCCAATAGTGTTACATTATTTTTATTGATTGTGAGTTTGGAGTTTGCAGCTTTGCTTGTTAGATCAGGATTAGATGAACGTAAAACATTACAAATGTATAAATATTAAGTGTGAGTACTGTCTTGAGATCTTCAATTTTAAGTTTTTACTTTACTTTATTTAGCAACGTGAAGTCCAGCCTCTGTTATATCTCTACTGTTCTGACCTGTGTGTACATCTATGCTGGTTTCTTTCAGTACTGGTAATGTTTGGAACAGTTCCCTAAACAATATGATCATTCCTGGTCTTAGCAACACTGGCAATTTTTTTCAGCAGTCTACATAAACAAATGTAAAATTAAACACGTATTTTGAAATTTTTTATTTATTTATTTATTTTTGTTTGAAAAAAACTAAATATTAAGGTCACGTTGTTGGTTGCTGAGATAAGGAGAGCTCTTTTTTACACACTTAAAAAACACAGAATAGAAACATTCAGTTTGTCTGTTCATGACAGAATCTAATTGATTTTGCTTTTAGTCAGGCCATTTCAGTTTAATCTCCTTGAATCTTCTAAGATTCAAGACTCTTCTAAAAAGCCTTTTATCATTCTTTATTAATTATTTGGCAGGTCAGGTACCTTTATATCCTTCTGTCTGTACTATGAAAGATTAAGACGTTTTGGGTTTGATAGTTTGGTACTACCAGAAATTGGACTATATTATATACTCCCACCCTTTTGAATATGAGGCTTCAAAAAAGCTCCCTGGTGTCATGGCAAAGAAGAACCACTTGATTTGCGAACATTTTTAAAATGTTTAAAGCTCTGCACAGTGTAAAGGGTGCTGAAGAGACCCTCAAATTGATATAGAACTTTTATGTTATGTGCAAAAGGTTAAAATATTTTTTTACCCTCACACATAATCCTTTTTCTTTTTTAAAGAGTGCATACCTGCCCCATGCAAAAATGCCTCATCATATCTCATTGGACATAATCTTGCATCTTTGCTCTTTCTGTCAGATATTAAAGCACTAAGAACTGTTTGTGTTATATTTCAAGAGCTAGATGTTGTTACGTTAGATTAGTTTGCACTTCTGAGATATCTCTATTAACTTCTCTGTTTCTAATGGTTTCATGTGGTGTTTAATCTTCATGACAAATAGCTGGAAGGTATACTGTACTGTCCTTTACCCTGCCACACAGAAAACTCATCAGAAACCTTGTTCAGCATTTTATTTAGTTATTCTTTTTGCATGATTATTCCTTTGGCTGTCCACTTCAGACTTGAAACCCCGCTGCTTGCCTCTAAAGCGAAATATGGGCCAGATTCTTCCTACCTGGTCGAACCATGCTTAGAGCCATTTGAGTACAGCTTGGCATGGTCCTCCATCCTTCAAGATGTATGAAGAACAAGCACTAAGACTCTTTGCTGTCCTGTCACCCAAGTGGTGAAACAAACTCAAGTCCCACTCTGTTTTTAAACATCGGCTAAAAGCATTCGAATGAACACTATTCTAGCACTTCTCTTATACCTGTGCTTGAAATTTATCTCCGCATTTTTGTATCTAAGGATCAGCACCGGCTGTGTCAGGCAATACCTTTGCTCGAGCATCTCTTTAGGTCTGCATGGACTACAAAGTTGGTTAAGAGCGTCTACGAAATGTAAAAAAAAAAAAGAAAAGCCTGCGCCACTCCTCTTGAAATGATTTCAGATGTAGCTGTTTACACATTTGGCCACTAGTGCCATTCTTGGACAGCTGGTATCCATGCTTATATGTTTTAGGAGTGCTCAGAAAGCAATAGATTCTGGTCAAACGTTGTTTCTGGGCCTTATCTCACGGTCCGCCCACCTTTTTCTATTTACAGCAGCAAAGAAGGTCTGTCATTAAGAAACACACAGGCTTCTAGTCTGTTCATTGTAGCTGTCCATGTGAGATCTCACCCTCCTCATTTCAAGTAGCTAGTACCAAAACTGTCAAAGTGTAGACTATTCCAGCAATACTGTAATACCCAGCACGATCATTGTGTTTAGGGGAAGAAATAGCAGGAAAAATTGTTGAAAAATAAAGGCAAGGTTAGTGACCTTGCCTCCTTTGAGAGGCACGCTTTAGTGTGCAGGTGAGAGGAATGTGGACACTGGGCCTTTAATTCATCAAATGCAGGGGGTGTAGTGGGAGGGAGGTGAGAAAAAAAAAACAGGCGTAGCCAGTATCTACAAGCCGCATTCCAAAGGGAGATGTTTTCAATTCATTCATTATAGAGAGGTCATTCATGGTCAAGTTCAATGCCATGGAAAAGAAGTGTTCGCTGCGAGGAGTGCCACCCACACACTGTGCACCCAGTGGAGGGAGAATTACGTGAACTATGTAGCCTAATTTTTTGGGCAAATACAAGAAAATTAGCCCTGTGTGCTATTTACATTCAAAAAAAGAGTAAGGGATTGGGGGTGGGTGGGGTGATGGGGGGAATGTACTGAGGGAGTGAGGCAAGGAGAAAAATAGGTGGACATTAGTGATTCAGTGGAGAGGGGGGAAGGTGATGGAAACCATAACAAAGTAAACATGCTCTCCAGAAGCGCAGCGCTGTAATGACGTTATTAGTATGCATGTAGCTGAGCCCAAATGTAGCCTATAACAGTCCGAGCCCCCTTTCGCTCACCGTGCTTTTTTTCTCCCCTCTCCCCCAATAATGGCTTTAGACTCTATTCAAAGCAGGGAGACTCGGAGATCACGGCCAGCGAAAGGACAGGATTGGGAGATAATGCACATCGGCAAATGGAACATGACCGCCGTGTCCAGCGTCAACACTACCCATTGTCTGCACTGTGAACGGATGATAGCGGCTGCATGGGACAACAAAGCATGGCTACAATGGGCCAAGCATATTAAGAGTCAGCCTCAGTCCACCACAGCTGGCCAGTGCACAGAGAGAGAGAGAGAGGGAGAGAGAGAGAGAGAAACAGACAGACAAATAAACAGACTGACAGACAGACATCAGGTTGGGGAAAAAAAGGGAGACACTAAATGCATCAATTAAGGTCCCCTGGCTTCCACATCAAACGGCATGATGGAACATTTTAGCTCCAGGACATGGCGCACATTTCCATGAAGGGGTGACTGTAGAAGAATGGTTGGGTTGAGACTGCTGGGAGGAGGGGTTAAGGTTCATTTGCATATGCATGTCGGTTTGTATGGAAGGGGGCAGGGCACGAAGGGGGGCAGTGGGGGTGAGAAGAGTGACAAACTCGCCCTCTCTCAACACAGCACCTCTACACTCAGCCCAGGAAAACACAAACACATCTTGTGTGTGCTGTATATATTCACCACTATACTTTATAAGACCCATTTACTCTTTTTTAACTCGGAAAAAGTGCATTAGCTGGATTAGGGCTGGATGATCTATAGTTTATATCGGTATACTGGCATCGATACAAAACACACAATATTGATTGTCATATAAGAAACCCTTAGTGTTTATGCCATTTGCTCATTATTTAAGACTGTTTCAAATTCTTTAAAAGTGAGAAAAGAATGTAAAAAAAGAATGTTTTTGTAAATGTTGTGTAACATTTAAAACATTTAAAACAGATTGATAAAAATGTAAGTTTTATAAGACAATGGTATAGCATAGAGTTTCAGTACGCAGAACACATGGGATTGTCAGCTTTGTTAATGCAACCATACATTTTGTCAGAATGTACATTTACACCTTATTGCAAATCTGTTTACATAGTTTGTACCTTGGGGGGCAAAAACTCACCTGAACAGTGCCCTATTTTCCTCTCTGATTTTTAGTGTATGAAATATATTTACTACATTAAGGTGCCATTATAAACCAGGTATTATATTAAAAGCGCATTTTGTATGTAATTTCCTGTGGAAAATTTAATTCCCTCTTTCTTTTAAAAAATAAAACAATGTACCATGTAGCCATAAAAGTTCAAAACATAGTTTTCTCCCATCCATCCACTGAAATAATGCTGAGATTTTTGTGGTTGTGATGTCATGACTGTCCTTTCACACTGAAGTGATGAGGAGTGTTACAGTTAATTAATGATTTATTAGAGGATAAAAAAAGAAACATCTTGCTGTTCCTGACTGATAGGAAACAAGTGTATTATGGCTGCCTTCCAAAGAATCCAAACATCCGAAAGGAGTGAGTGAAGTTTTTTCATGACATTTGTGAGGATTTCATTCTGAAGTAAACACACTTGCTCCATACATTGCAGCACAGAATACCCGGAACAGAGGTAATTTATACATCGGTCTTAAAGTCGCTGTAATTAAAGCAAACTGTTTAATTGTAAGAGATAATGAGAGTCTGGAAAATGAGCATGTAAAAATGCAATGTCTTGGCACATAAAACCACACAAACACTATAAATGAATTCGGAGGACCAAGCACAGATAAAGTAGTTTAAACATGTAGAGATTTATTTATTAATTCAGCATGATAAAGAGTCAAAACTGTATACAGGGACTATACTTATGTCCCTTTAGTTTGGTGCCGAGTTCATAATGTTTTTTAGTTGCAGCAGGATGCCATTTTACCTAAATATTCTGATATAGTAATCATTTTGGCACACAGCGGGTGAAAGCGCTGCTCTCCTGAAACCGCTGCACTCCACACCACTGATTGAGGTTTGATGCCATGCCTGGACAGGGACGCCACACTATACCAACAAGAGTCCTTGGGCAAGACTCACATCATCTCGTAACAAGAATAAACTGGAAATCCTTTTGTTTAGAAAAATAAAAATGTATTTCCAAACATCTCTTGGACATGTTCTAGTCTTCTCCAGTGTTTGATTTGATTATCTTATTATGTTAAACCCCACCCACAGTCAAGCACAAGGGTTGATAATTTTATGATGACGTGCGATGCATCATTTAAAGAGGTCAGCAGATAGAATGCGTTTCCGTGAGAAAATACAAAGTGTGCTACACTGCTCCACTGTTTATATAGAAGTTTGTATATTGCTAAAATAGAAGCAAAAAAAAAGTTTTTGTTTTGAGCTGGATTTGATCTGCTATCATTTTACTATGTACAAAATTTCTACATAAACTGAAAATGAAAAGTTTTTTCCAGACTTTTCCATTAGCATAAATTAGCAGAAGTCTAGCATGGGAGAAACTGTGAGTAGAGTAAGTGTATAATCGGTAAGAACAGATCCATATGGATAACTAAGCAGCAGAGCACTGTGTGCCAATGTGGTAAAAGCACTTTTACTAAAGGCCAGGTTGCTGTGCAGCTTCAATGGATGCTCAGTTCGATGGCTTTGGTGGTTAAATGGCAGCCACAGATACAAATGAATCCAGGGATGTGCCATTGTTTTCCATTAATTTTCACCCTCAGTGGTCTGATTTTCCATTAGACATGCAGTCCTTCTCCTGGTTGTGGAACATTCTGACTTTGTTCCTGAGTTTCTGGAGGGAAAATGGATGGTTTTGATTTATTTGCTCATCTCTCTGGATGTGACGCTGTCCAAGTCGGAGTGGTGGAGAGTGCATCTTCTACTCTCAGCTGTGCCCGGATAAAAAGCCATGAATCTCAGGCTACGCTGGCCAAAGTCAACTGGTTAGCTCTGTTATATAGCCTTGGCAGCAGAATGATTGAATAGGCCCCATAAATTCAGCAGTAGCCCCTGCTGTCAGAGGCCTCCGGGGACATGTGGTCATGTGGATCATCGTCATGGTGGCACACCAAAGCCGTGGCCTCGTCCACGACAAACCTGCAGCACTCAGCAATGACCTCAGCTGACCCCAGCACTCTCAATTCACACACACATACACTGACTCCATCTGTCTCCAGTCCACTCTCTAATCTAGCACCTCTCTATGGCCTGAATACCTGCAACTTTACTGGCCTTAAGGCATCATCTCTGCAGAAGCTCTGAAAAATCCATCTTATGGACTTCCAGGCCTTCAGAGGGAAGTGTTGCTCTTCTTAGGCCTCCAGAGCTCAGCCTGTTTGAACTAAGCCTTTGAGGGCTTAGCCTTTCAGGAGGCCAGCAGAGGCCAGGGCTGAAAAAAAGGAGAAAGACAGGAAAAGGAGAACATAGTAGTGTGTTTTAGCTCCACTCCATGCACTTCTGGCTGCAAGGGTCTAGCCAATGTCACACACTGACACTCTTTATTTCCTTCTATTTCTATCCGACAAACTAGTTTTTCCACAGACACATCGCAAAACAAGAAAATGTAGCCGATTTTAGTCAGGTTACATTTAGAGGTGTTTTTCTGATAGCAGAAAAATGTCAGGTGCACTGCATGGTTTTGTTTCTCTTAGGGGTTCATGCTTGCAACCACTAAAACGTCCTCCATTACAGCTGTCACCTAAGGACCGCTTTTCTTTTCATGTGATTGGGCAGCACAGAAATGATATAGGCAACTTGACCGTTTTAAGTTTTTTGAAAGAACTTCAATTCAACTCAGGGTGCCTGGTGCACATAAAATGAGCTTAGCACACATAAAATGCGAGGTGCCCAGTGAGCAAAATGTTTTTCTCCCATTGAAAACAACTGGAAGTAAGCATGTACCTCAGTCTGCAAAAGAATGCATGGAGTGGTAAGTTTTAGAAACCAAGAAGTAGTAGCTTGAAAAAAAATGTCAATGATATTGTGCAATGGTGCTAAATGGAACTAAAATGAGTTCCAAATATCAAAATATAGCAATATAGTATAGGCACAAAATGGAGTCTCTAAAAGGGTTCCACCACAAGAAACCTGTAGACTGGACTGAAAACAATTGCTGACTGTAAAGGCAAAAGTAGTTGCAGTGGGGAAGAGTCTGCTCCTCTCACTGACAGATGAACACTTTTTTATACACTTTTTGAGAAGCCCTCATGCCTGGCTGTAGTCCTGAACCAAGATGCTTCCTTGCAGGTGTTGAGGACAGATGTGTGCAATCCTGTAAGAGGGTAAACATCCACAAAGCTCCTGGAGCAGATAACATACCAAAGTTCCCAGAGTTCTCTGCCTAAACGACTACTGCCCTGTAGCACTTACATCTCTCATCATGAGGTGCTTTGAGCAGTTAGTCAAATCACAGCCACACTAGACCTGCTCCAGTTCACCCACAGACCGAACAGGCTCTCTCCTCACTCTCCACACTGCCCTCTCCAACCTGGACCAGAGGGGCAAACATGTGAGAATGTTTTTCATTGATTATAGCTTGGCAATCAACACCACTGTGCCCTTTAGTCTCGTAGCCAAGCTCAGGGACCTAAATCTCAACTCACTTTACTGGAAGTACAGTGGCACTTCTTTTCTTTTACAGTGTCTTTTCCTCACTTGTTTTATTCTTTCATTTAATTCCTTGTTTTATTTCACGGCATATTTATTACTTTTTGCTGTATATTCTATATTTCTACATATTTAGATGTTTCTACATAGCACAGGATGTCTGGAACCAAAACATTTAATTGTCATAACACAACTATAGTGCTGTTATTGCAGCTGTGATCTATATGTCGTCTAAAATTTGACACTTCTTTGGATGCTGAGAACCATTTCTGGTCTATTCAGTGGATGATCCTCCACATTATGTAAAGGATCCCTACCATTTTTCCTTAGACCTTCTTAAAAGCTTTGTTTTTGAGAGCATATTGTGAAACAATGTTTTTGTGTCTTTTTATGCTATTTTGGATGCTGTCTAGTGTGAATATAATATGTACTGTCTTCACTGTTGTGTATGAAGGACCACAGAGGAAACAGATCGGGAATTTATTCTGTTATCGTTGACAAACAAGCTGAGATGTAATCTTGCCTTTTATTGTCAAATAAACTCAACTAACCCTCTCTGTCTAGGTTTCTGTGTTCCGTCTTATACCTTGTGTTGATGCCACGTCGACTCCTCTCATAGATTCTGCATTATTTAGACAGTCACAGTGTGTAGAAGGCGTCTTGTGTTGTTTGAACGTGACAGAGATTAACTGCACACGTTTGTACCGCTGAAGACAAAGCTCTGGTTTTCTGTGTGTGTGTGTGTGTGTGTGTGTGTGTGTGTATGTGTGCGTGTGAGTGTGCTTGTGTGAGAATATCTGTAGAATGTCTGCTGAGATAGCCGTGGGTCAGTGAGGAAGGCCACAAAACTGCTGAGGCGCTGTCTCGCTCCCTGCAGGACAAACTCTGACTGTGTGTTTACTGACTGCGTTTTTTGGTCCTGGAGTGTATATATGTGTGTGTGTGTGTGTGTGTGTGTGTGTGAGAGGGGGGTGCGC
The DNA here is from genome assembly GCA_037974365.1 of Hydrocynus forskahlii. Taxonomy (NCBI): domain Eukaryota; kingdom Metazoa; phylum Chordata; class Actinopteri; order Characiformes; family Alestidae; genus Hydrocynus; species Hydrocynus forskahlii. Next base: position 19,272,658 of record JBBPCX010000154.1, read on the forward strand.
AGAGGTAGAGAGAGAGAGAGAGAGAGAGAGAGAGAGAGAGAGAGAGAGAGAAACAGAGTAACTGCGTCCACATTCATCGATTACTGTGTGTGAAGTTTTCCAAGGGGAAGATGTCATGCTGGAAGCTAAATGTTAAGCCGTGGTCTGGGCTGGTTTGAAACACACGCTGATATCTCACACACTGTGCTCAGATCATACCTCCTGCTTCTCCATGGACCACACAACCCCTTACTGATGCTCTGAGACAACATTCACACACCGGCCTCAAAATGTACCTACAGCCTCACCAGACCTTCACTCTACACAGAACCAGCATGCTTTTTACATTTCTATACCTTATCAGTAAAGACATTTTTTCGTCTGTAAAGTTGCCCTTTTGCTGATATGAGACTTTGTTTTGACTGCAACAGTGTGTTCCCATATGGTGCTCAGGAGTAGACCAGATGTCAGATGACTTGACAATGTGTGTAATTTTTGTCTTAGTGCACTCTAAGAAGAACAAAAGTTTCAAATTTATTGTCATATACAGATAACAATGGAATATCATTACCAGTAATGAAATGCTTGGACTCAGAGCCCCCTCAAAGTTCGCAGGGTAAAATAACACTGAAAACTTAAGAAGAATAAAATAAAAGCAATAAAATAGTAAAAGTGTTCTTGTAGTAAAATAAACAGTAAAATAGTAATGTCCAAAGTAGACAAACTGTTTAACATTCCAAATAGAACCAAATAGGTCTTTGGAGCAGTGCCACTGAAGAATACTTTTTTAAAGAAAGGTTTTTTTTTGTTGTTGTTGTTAATGAGCTATGGAGAACCTCTGTGTAGTGTATACTCTGTGTGTGTGTTTGTGTGTCTCAGACATTAACACTGAATAATATTGTTCATAGAACAATACAGGGAGAACTACTAGGAGAGCATTGGCCACAAAGTTTGTTTGTAATATAGATCCCATCTTGCTTTGCAGTGAGCAATGACCATCATGTCTGAACCTGGTTTTTAACTCAAGGATAGTACACTTCACTCACCCCACTGCATTTCTCCCCTCTCTCTCTCTCTCTCTCTCTCTCT